>JAUBNQ010000026.1:20059386-20085489 GCA_032353495.1 Ctenopoma kingsleyae | reverse complement strand
CCTGTGCTCTTCACAGATGAAAGCAGGTTCACACTGAGCACATGTGACAGACGTGACAGAGTCTGGAGACGCCGTGGTGAACGTTCTGCTGCCTGCAACATCCTCCAGCATGACCGGTTTGGCAGTGGGTCAGTAATGGTGGGGGGTGGCATTTCTTTGGGGGGGCCCACAGCCCTCCATGTGCTCGCCAGAGGTAGCCTGACTGCCATTAGGTACCGAGATGAGATCCTCAGACCCCTTGTAAGACCATATGCTGGAGTGGTTGGCCCTGGGTTCCTCCTAATGCAAGACAATGCTAGACCTCATGTGGCCGGAGTGTGTCAGCAGCCCGCCTGTTCCCCAGTCCTGAATCCAATTGAGCACATCTGGGACATCATGTCTGGCTCCATCCACCATGCTTCATTCCAGGTCTGGGAGGAGATCCCTCAGGAGACCATCCGCCACCTTATCAGGAGCATGCCCAGGCGTTGTAGGAAGGTCATACAGGCACGTGGAAGCCACACACACTACTGAGCCTCATTTTGACTTGTTTTAAGGACATTACATCAAAGTTGGATCAGCCTGTAGTGTGTTTTTCCACTTTAATTTTGAGTGTGACTCCAAATCCAGACCTCCATGGGTTGATAAATTTGATTTCCATTGATAATTTTTGTGTGATTTTGTTGTCAGCACATTCAACTATGTAAAGAACAAAGTATTTAATGAGAATATTTCGTTCAGATCTAGGATGTCTTATTTTTGTGTCTTTATTTTTTTTGAGCAGTGTATTTATACTGCGACACAATCTCCACCTCCTCCCCCCTTAAAAAGAGAGGAGTGACAGGACCCCCAGATTTGCAGTCCACCACCAGTTCCTTTGTTTTGCTGATGTTGAGCTGGAGATGGTTGAGCTCACACCAGTCCACAAAGTTGTTCACCACTCCCTGGTACTCTGTCTCCACCCTGAATATATCCTGCAACCGCAGAGTCATCAGAGAACTTCTGAAGGTGGCAAAACTCTTGAGTTGAACCAAAAGTCTGAGGTGTACAGGGTGAAGAGGAATGGAGACAGAACTGTCCCCTGTGAACCACATGTGCTGCAGACCACAGTGTCAGACACACAGTTCTGAAGGTGGACATACTGGGGGCAGCCAGTGAGGTAGTCCATGATCCAAGAGATCATGGGAGTGTCAACCAGCATGTTTTTTTAATTTCTCTCCCAGCAGTGCAGGTCCGATGGTGTTAAATGCACTGGAGAAATCAAAAAACATAATCCTCACTGAGCTCCCAGGTTTGTCCAGGTGTGAGTAGATCCAATGGAGCAGATGGATGATTGCATCATCTACACCAATTTGGGGCTGGTAGGCAAACTGGAGGGGGTCAAGTGATGATTTGACCAGAGGTCGCAGGGACTCCAGGACCAGTCTCTCAAAGGCCTTCATAATGTGTGATGTCAGAGCTACTGGTCTGTAGTCACTGAGGACAGAGGGACGTGGTTTTTTATTAATGGGAACAAGGCACGATGTTTTCCATCCAAGAGGAACTTTCTCCAAATGCAGACTGAGGTTAAAGATGTGTAGGAGGAACCCATTGAGCTGGGGGGCACAGGCTTTCAGCACCCTGGGGCTGACTCCATCTGGTCCTGCAGCCTTTGTGGGATGAAGCCTGTTCAGCTCTCTCCTCACCTGATCTGCTTAGATGGTCCTCTGTGTGGTGGCTGAGTCGTTGTGGGGAGGGGCAGATATTCCTGTTGTGGAGCTGCAGTGGAGGTGGTTCTGAGGCTCAATCTGGAACCCTGGAGAGGACCAAATCAGATGTTTTTACTTCAACCTGTGTAATTGAGAGCAGTCAGAGTATTTCTGCTGGCCAGGTATAATGATCAAACCTCTGGTACACGACCTTTTCCACAAAAGTGGCGTTTACTTGCTGTCCCTTGTCACATTTCAGATGTCTGTGAATACTGCTGCCAAAAAAAGACATGCTCCCTCTAACTCCTTATTTAATCCAATTGTTTAGACTAGACCTCCTAAACATTCCTTGGATCCTGTCATTTATTTTAAGACTCCAAAACCTGAAGTACTTTACTGTACTTAAACCGGGTCCACCTCAATCAACTACAACAGCTAAATGTCATTTTTCAGTTTTTTAGTACATTACTTTGTTTGAGTGTCTTTTGCTTTTAATGTGGTATTTATAGATAGTTGTCCTCATACTTTAGTACGTTTCTTAGTAAAGTAAAGTAAACTTAGGCAAAGGGCCAGAGTACATCATCAAAACAAAAACAGCTTTGCCTGTTTACCCCGAGCCTGTGTCAGGGGTCATAATACCGGTCCAGTTGTGGTTCATGTGTTACATCTGCAGGATTCTGACCGGTGTAACAACCTCCACCCTAGATACATCTACAGGGGTCGGAGCGGACCTGCAGCTGCTGATAAAGTCCTGATTCTCTGTATCATCACCTCACATTTATGAGCGGCAGTAACACCCCTGTCTTGCACCTACCCTGGTCCTCCTCCCCGCCCCCTTTCCCCTCCCTCTCCTCCACACGCATGCATACAGACCGACAGGCTACGCGACCCCCCCTCCCCTGCTCCATCATTTTCCCATCTCTTACTCACTCTCTTCCCTACAACAAACATGGCCGCGAAATCTGATGGTGCACCCGTTTCTCCACGAAACGAAATCCCACCCGAGTGTCCTTCCAGGTCGGACCCGCGGCCTCCCCAGCGCCGCCACACCGAGCAGCGCTACTCCCTCCAGGACTGCTGCTGGACACTGTGCGCCCTTTTGGTCTTCTTCTCGGACGGGGCCTCAGACCTGTGGCTGGCCGCGGACTATTACCTAAGGAGGGACTACTGGTGCTTTGCACTGACTCTGGTCTTTGTGATAGTCCCGTCCGTGGTCGTGC
Organism: Ctenopoma kingsleyae; assembly: GCA_032353495.1. Classification (NCBI taxonomy): domain Eukaryota; kingdom Metazoa; phylum Chordata; class Actinopteri; order Anabantiformes; family Anabantidae; genus Ctenopoma; species Ctenopoma kingsleyae. The sequence goes on along the minus strand of JAUBNQ010000026.1, from coordinate 20,082,602 downwards.
AAGTGTTGAGTTTCCGATGGTTCGCCTACGATTTCTCTGAAACCGTGGAGAGCGGCACGGCTGCGGCGGCCGTGGTGGCGGCGTCGGGAGCGGGGGAGAGCGACTTCAGCACCAAGGACAGCGGCGAACGGGGCGCTGGCCGCACTGCCGCGGCCGGGGTGCTGCCAGGGCCGGGCACCGGGGGTGGAGCCCGGGGCTGCTGCAGAGCCTTCATGTGGCTCTTCCAGGCCGTAATTCACATCTTTCAGCTGGCACAGGTCTGGAGGTAAGTTTCATAAGGTAACACTCATAAGGTGTTCTTAGAGGTGTGTGTGTGTGTGGGGGGGGACTATACATTGTGCCTCTGCCTTTGAATGGGTGTGTGTGTGTGTGTGTGTGTGTGTGTGTGTGTGTGTGTGTGTGTGCGTGTGTGTGCGCGTGCGTGCGCTTCATTCACAGCCCAGCTTCGCTCCCTGTAGCTAAACGCTTATGAACCGTAATCAGTCAGTCGAAAAGCGAGAGTCAGACTCCACCCACCCACCACCCCAACCCCCCTGATACGCTTTTAGGTCAATCATCTCCCGGGAAAATCATCAACTCATCCACACGAATCGCCTTATACAGAAAACAAATCCCCTTTTTTTTCTTATGTGGTCTGGGCGAGAAGGATCCTGACAGGGGTCTAGTCAGAAATGTCGTGAGAGTTGCTTCCTGTTTGCTGTGATAGTGTGTATGTGTATATACGGTATCTTCATTGTTTAGTGTATTTGAAGTTGCAGTTCCAGCCTCCTGCTGTTCTGTTTTGTAAAATCCATATTTTCAAATCTCCCCACAGTTTCAAGTCTCACGCCCCACCCCACCAGCTGAGTGCAAACATGTTTAATTACCAGGGATACTCTCTGAGACTACAAACAAACCAGTGTGCTCTCTGGCATTGCTCTCATATGGATGGGAGTAGGTCTGTAGGTCAGCTACTCAGTCGGTGATGGTGAGGCAGTACTCAAGCTTCAAGTGCTCTGATAGGTTTTGACAGGCTTGAACTGCTGCCAGCCGGCAGGAGGCATTCAGCTGAACTGCGGTGGGAGGAGGGTTAGACAAAATGTGATCACATTCAAAGACAAGTTGTATTTAATAGACATACTGGGTTTTTATAAAACGCCAACTTATGTATAATAATGAAATCAGATGCAAATCAATTGATGATTTGTGTGTAGGCCTACATAATCTGTCTGTCTGTCTTTGTGGTCTCTCTCTTCCTGCCTCTTTAGACAGCCCTATGGGTAATATATATATTGATTCCTTATTTCCTCCTGGAGACTTCGATGCCTGCGTGAGCGCGTTCAGGGGCACATTAAAACATTGTGGCAGCACAGAGTTACCGGTAATGCCATTAAAGCTGTTGTGTGCGCTCCGTTCATCGCTGCTGCTCTCAGACCAGCGTGTCTGCACATTAAGAGGATTACTGCTGTGTGTTTTACCCTCAGCTGTTAACGCAGGAATGATCCGTTACTGATACACAGTTAGTCAGGTGAACCGGGATCAATGTGGGCCTGCTACCAGAATGAAATGTCAGCGCACATGAGATGTGATATGGGGTTGTGTTGCAGACTGTGAGATGAAATGGTGCGTGTGTGTCGTCCTGTGTGGCTGAGTCTTTGACCCTCATTACTGCACGTATGCTCTATTTTCTCAGTGTGTTACATCCCAAGGCACGTTTTTGTAGCAGGAACCAGAACAAAAAAGGGTTACACAAACTCCCTTGTGGTTCAGTGGGCATGTTGACATAGGACTCCTCTGACCCTTCTCCCTGAGGCAATTACTGAGACACTTATAGCTTCAGTCCTCCGTGGCAACCACCAGTCCACAGCTAGGTGTAATGATACAGATAATGATTTATGCATTGTATATTTGCACAGCTCGAGTAGACGTCACATGTCAACACATTTGTACAGATGTGTGTTTGCACGACGCACATCTGTGTCTACAAAATGATGTCTGTGAGCTATTCAAGGTCACGACAGAACAAGTTGATGGGATGGGGGAGGAACTACATATCAGCAAAGCAGTTCAACAAGGGATTTACAATCTACTGCAAAGACTGGATTGAAAGCATTTATTTGGATTTCCTTTCTCTCCACAACGCCTCAATTTTAGATTTCTCTGCAGCCCTCTGACTTATTTCATTTGAAGAGAGATTGCAGACAAGCTTCACATTCTCCCCTTTTGATGGCTGTACTAAAATTAAAACCACAGAGCTGCTTAGTTCACTTTCAGTCTAAATCTAAATCTCAGAAGGGTAAAGCAACCAGCTTTTTGGCGAGAACTACTGACAGCTCCCAGAGTTTGGAATAATGAGTTATGACTTCTGAGGGTCGGCGTTTGATGTCCAAAAAGTTTTTGAAGCACTGTATTAAAGCCGAAAAATCTGTTCAGTCTCACTGTTTCCTCCTAATCTACCACAGTGGTGAATGTTTCTTAACTGCATCTGCCTCTGTTGTACAGGTATGTCCATGCTTTGTATTTGGGCGTCCAGAGTCGCTGGCACAGGGACCCCAAGCGGCGCCACTACTACTGGCGCATGATGTTTGAGAGTGCCGATATCAGCATGCTGCGCTTGCTTGAGTCCTTCCTGAAGAGCGCCCCTCAGCTTGTGCTGCAGCTCAGCATCATGATTCAGGCCAGTCAGGTGCTACCACTTCAGGGTGAGTGTCCCGAAAATGACCAATCACAACAACCATCACCAACATGTCACAAATAAATCATGACATCAGTCAATCATGAATCTGCAGCCCACGCTGTGCATCGTGAGTCACTTGTGCTCACCTCAGTCAGGCGCCCACCGAGAAGGTCAATGTCTATTTGTGCTGTGTATATAAATGGTAAAACGGTCTGAATTTCTCTCTACTGTCTCCCCAGGGCTTTCAGCTTCTGCTTCACTGGTATCCCTCGCTTGGATGATCTCCTCCTATCAGAAAGTCCTGAGGGACTCCAGAGATGATAAGCTACCCATGACCTACAAGGCTGTCATAGTTCAGATTCTGTGGCACCTGTTCACCATCGGGGCCCGCGCTCTAGCCTTTGCCCTGTTTGCCTCCGTGTTCCAGCTTTACTTCGGCATCTTCATCGTGGCCCATTGGTGCATCATGACGTTTTGGATAATTCAAGGTGAAACAGACTTCTGCATGTCCAAATGGGAAGAGATCATCTATAACATGATGGTGGGCATTGTGTATGTTTTCTGCTGGTTCAGTGTAAGAGAAGGGCGCACTCGCTGCAGGATGCTCATCTACAGTCTCACTGTGTTTGCTGAGAATGTGGCCCTCACCACTGTCTGGTACTTGTACCGCGGCCCTCGTACCTCAGACTTCTATGCCGTCATCATGGTGTGTGTGGTGGCCAGCAGCTACGCTCTGGGCACCTTCTTCATGTTTGTGTACTACTGTTTGCTGCACCCTGATGGCCCAGTCTCAGGGTGGGGCTATATAGTGGAGAAGGAGGTGCCTGTGGAGTGCCTGGCCTCACCAGCTTCCAGCCTTCCCCCAGACCTGGTGAGCAGTCCCCCCAGGACCCTTCAGAGAACTAAAGGGTCAGAGAGAGAGCATGGGCTTGGGGTAGACGGAGACGTGTTTCAGGTACGGCCACCTCGGGGAGCTCAGGCCCCAGTGTCCAATCTCACACCCAGGACAGAGGGGCCCGTCATCCGAATAGACTTGCCCAGGAAACAGTATCCCGCCTGGGATGCTCACTACATCGATCGCCGTTTGCGTAAAACCATCCTGGTGCTCGAAAGCGCTGCCCCGGTCACACCAAGGATTCAGTACCGCTGTCTGGGCACACCCAAAGAAGTGATGGAGTACGAGACCACCGTGTGATGCGCTGAAGGTGCTTTGACTCAGCTCATTGCCGCGTGGACGTCCTGCCTTAAATGAGATGGCAGGAGGATGACTCTCACCGAGCAGTCTGTTTCAGCTCCTACTTGATTTCTCTCTACGCTGTCAGACAGTAGAGACAAGCAGGCAAAGAAAGAGACGGAGTGTGGTGTCCTTATTTTTTGCAAAGACAAAATCCTGTGATGTTGTCTAATGATAATTTGGTTTCTGTATCATTTGTTAGGTCAAAGTGTGGTACAGGAGTAGGCTGATATTAGCAGCAAAACTTGCTGTCTAGTGAACTTAGAGAGGAGCACAGGCAGGTAGAGAGGAGGAGCTGTACGATGATCAGTCAGAGGCAGAAAGTCCTCCTCAGTGAAGGAGCTTCTGCACGTCTTCTCAAGGCGGCCGATAACAGAGACTTCAACATGTATGATTATTTATGGCAGCTAGAACTCAAGAATACCCCAACAAGGTGTAAAAGAGTCAGTAGGAAGGGCATTTAAAGATGGAAAACTTACACTATCATCTAAAACACAGTCTACAATCAACACAACACAGGTAGTAGTGATTATAATTTCCATAGCTTTTCACTCATGTTGAAGTGGTCTCTGGGAATGCTGCTTCAAATCTGAAGGACAGTTCAAAAGCAACATTTCAGTTGAATGTAAAAACAGTTGAAAATGTGATTATTTGTGACGAGGCTTCGAGCATCAGCAACATTCCTGTGGTACTATATTTGTTTTTTTAAGTAAGCTAGAAAAAAAGAGATTTGTGTGTGTTTACGGGCAGTCTGTTGTTTTTGGGACATCACTATTATTCTAATAAAACGCACCTTCCTCCAGGACGTGTACGTACTGAACAATAGCTACATTATGGTTTCCAATATATTTGCAGGATGTATTTTTTGGATAGGACTCTCAACAGTTGTATTTTCATATCGCATCCATCTCACACAGCAAAGGCAACACCACAGACATTCATTTCCATGTAAATTAAAGTGTACAATGAAGATAATGTTATAGAGGGACAGCACTGGCTGCAATGGTCAAAAGTAGACTCTTGTCTGAAAACTGTAGAAAAAAAATCATTGCAGGCTCCAGGTTCCTGAACAGAATAGCTTTGACATTAATGATGGTATAGACATACGTACTTTTGGTAACATTTTATTTTATATGTCTGTTATTTTCTTAGGGTTTCTTCGAATTCTTTTAAAAAGAGACAAATAATTTGGTACAAATGTTTGGAAAAATATAAAAATGTTTGACCACTGTTTAGTTAGATAGTTTAAAAACAGTTGATTTCCACACTGATTTCTGTAAAAGAACTCCTTCGTTTAAACCCAAGAAAAGGCAAATCCATCACTCACAGTTGTACATTTGTGCATGTTCAGCTGACCTCCTATAAAATCCAGTGTTACCATACATTGTTTTATCAGGGTTGTTTTTCTATAGAATAGTTAAAGAGGGAAACATGCGTGTATGTGTGTGTGTGAGAGAGAGAGGGCTCACATACCAGCATGTGTATGGGTGTAGGACGGGGGGTGTTCTGCCATGTGTGTCACTGAGAAATGACAGTTTTGTTGTAAACACTGTCCATTCAGCTCATTTCCCCCCAGATGACACTGAAATGAAAAACAACAAGCTCACAGAGCACCTTTATCACACCTGTTGCAGAAACAAAGCCATGTTTATGGTGCTAGACGTTTGAGTCCATCATGTAACAACCACACAGTGTACCATAAAATCCGCTTGTTGTTGTGGCAGGAGTTGGATGGAGCTGTACCTCAAAAACAAACAGAAAGCTAGAATCGAAAAGCCTTAAACTGGTCATGCCAGACTGTTGCTGTTCAGAGCGAGAGAAACAAAAAAACAATAAAAAAGAATGTGAAGACAATTTCATTATGTTGTTGTTACTATAATAAAGAGCAATGTGTTGACCTAATAATTGCTGTGTGCACCTTTTTTTACACTTTTAAACACACAGACACTAAAGAAGAGACAATATGAGATAGATCATTTGCTGATTAGCAGTAAGTACAGCACCAAGTACAACTGATGGAAATAGCTGTAAAGGTATTATGTATATTAAAGTACTGGACAAATGAAACTTTTGACCTGGTGATGGTGAAATACTAAACATAGTTTATCTATAGGGGAACATGAATGCCAGAACCAAATTGCATGACACCCCCTCCAATAGCAGCTATTTTGGTGGCAGTGGGAGATCACCAACATGTTTCATGAACAGTTTGATTATATTTTGTGTACATTCTATGTATATGTGTTAATTTATTTAACAGGGACAATGCTAACTGAGCAATAGAGAAAAGAACTGTATATGAGCTATAGGTTTCTTTACTTTGTAAAGACTACATAAGCCCAGAGAAACACAGTAGGGTATGATTCACCAATCAAACTATGTCACAATATATTATGGTATAGTTAACAACCATCTATACTGAATATTAATTTCTTATTTCTCTATTGCTATTTAATGCATTATTTTTTCCCCATTCACAGGTATATCAGTATAAAACACTGCTAGATACAATAAAAACACTCTTTGACATGCTCTTAATGTCTTTCTTCTAAACTGTAAAGGAAGGAAGCACCAGGATTTCCATCTATCTATTCCATCGATCACGCCCACTCAGGAGATGGAAAAGCTTTCACACTTGTGTTTCTATCTTGCAGAGACACTTACTCGAGTGTCATGTTGACAGATCAATGGTGGCATGAGAGCAAAATTAAATCCAGTTCAAACTTTCCTATTAACTCCAAAAAAAATGGGTACATTTCTCATTATATATCCCCATAATCTTATGCCTATTTATGGCTTACAAAAACTATTTAAATGTTTTCTTATAAGCAATCTTGATCAGATACTCTATAATAATACAACTCTTCCACTGAATGAGTGCCCTGTACAAAACAGTCTCCCTTAAAGTAAAACTTCTACTTTGAGGGACATTTTTTTCCTAGACTGGAGATTAAAGATCCTATTCTCCTAGAGACTATTATTTATTAGAAAAGACATTAGTTTTCCTCACTCTTATAGATAATTGTCTTTTAGACGTTGATTTGAATTTGAAAATGAAAAAATACTTGGAATTTCTATATTGGATGAATGGTTAAAGCGCTGTGGTTTTGCACCATTATAAATAAAGCTATTTAAGTTATCGATACCGAGTATTTCCTTTGTTTCCTGCGCACCACCCACTATTTCCATTCAACCAATCAACTGCCAGCAGTAAGAATATTTTTTCAATATCCAATCATCTTCGACTATTTCCACGCTTTCAAGTGCATAATCACCACCACGGCCAATCATGGTGAAGAGGGGCGGGGCCAACGCTGTGGTACCGGTCACTGGTTGTCGTTGTGTTGAACAGACACATTTCAAACTAGAATGGCGACTGCTGTTTGCGGTTTGCAGTCCACAGGCACCAACAGCAAACCAGCAAAGACTCACCGAGAGTCCCGGAGGAAAGTCAAGGACTCCAGAAGAAGGCAAGCGGCTCTGTTGTTCCTCAACAATATCTCACTTGACGGACGGCCTCAATCTCAGCTTAACGATGGAAACAGCAACCAGAAAACCGCCGAGGAGCACCGACTCAGGGGCAGAGACGGCGGCGCGACGGCCGTGCCCCCGACGGCGTCTAGCCAAGCACCGGTCGCCCAGGTGACAGAGCCCGCTGCAGCCGGTAGTGGCTCGTCCTCGAGTTTTCCAGGGCTGCTCAGTCCTACTCGGCCTTCTTTGGTAATGTCTCCAGGACCTGCCGGGGCAAGTGCTGTGGGTGCCAACGAGGTATTTTTGGAGGGTGGTAGTGCGGCCGAGGCGGTAACTCCGGACACCCCTCTGTCTCCTGTGGCCACCGGCCACCAGCACTGCTCCCGTGTCAGGTCAACGCCCGCCGCACTGAGCCCGGCCCCGGCCAGTAATTCTGTGGATTTACGACAGAGGTGAGTATTTTATTCGTTATCGGGCCTTTAAATCTGCTGCTGACTTCCGCATGAAATGAAAGCAGCAGGTATCACAGCAGTTCACTCTCAGTCTAAAGAAGTAATGTGACCAGCATTTTCTGTGGTGTGCAACCATCTAACCCGTATTTAATAATATTTGATGTGTAATTGTAGGAATATCTGTACATTTTCATTTAGTGTTACAGTATTATAATTGTTTCTTTTCTCAGCAGTTGAACACTTCTCTGTTGTGTCCTGGAGATAAATCACTGTCACCTGCCTGCTTTAAAATTTGTATCAGTTACCAGATTTATGATGTGAAGTGCTGTTCGGATAAAACACCTAATAAATCTGAGCTCTCCTCTTGTATAAGGAGAGCTTCTACTTTGACCTAACTAAACCTCATTGCATCTTGAGTGAACCGTATCATGTGAAGGTTCTTTGTTTAGTTGGTGCCAGATTTAATGAAGTGGTCTTTGTGTCTTTCTTGCTCTCTGCTCAGGTTAAGGAATGTCTCCGGTTCTCCTGGACCCAAGGTGCCTAAGAAAGTCCACTTCATCAAGAGTATGAGGCAGTATGATACCAGAGGCTGTAGGTGAGTCTCCAAAAGGCATTTACATGCAGAACACAATAGAGGAGTATGTGAATAACTACACAATGTTTCCTGTTAGAGAAATGCAGAAAAACAAAGGCAGTTTCATTTTGCACTATGAAATGGGCGTTCACGAGCAGTTATACTCCTGATAGTACAGTAATAAGCTGCTTAACTCTGCTGCACAGAAACAGTTAGGCGTGCAGGAGAGTAACAGTGGTACAGCTGCTGAGTGGTGATTGCTACAGTGAATTTAATCACCCTTGGAAGCTTAGCATAAGCAGTGTGGAAATGTAACACCATATTGCACCAACAGTGAGATAACCCCCAATGCAAAACAGGACTGAAATATCACACTGTAGCCTGTTTGTTGACCTAGTTGATCAGTGTTAGAAAACAAGGGTGAGTAAGGTGGGATTTTTATGAAAAAGTACTATGTGTCTGGCTGTTGAATTCCATTTTAAAATTTAATTTCTTCCCAACATTTCATTGCCTAAGACAACTCCATATTCATCACCCACCCACATTCAAATATGTCATGTGTTTTCTGCTGGTGTGTGATGTAGCAATCCTCAACTGCCCCACAGGTCTGTTTCCCTTTCTGTTTGAGGCAGTCACACATTGTGTGTCTAAAGTCTACGTTGTATAGCTGTGGTAATGAACACCCGGAGATTCTGTGTTGCGATATTGCCCCATGTAAGGGATTTGATGTCTGTCCCTCAAGGTCTGACCTGGGTGCTGAGGAGCCCTGGCAGAGGCGGCTGACTGTATGTTACTGTTTGGTGTTTTGTAAGGAGCTGAAAGTTTGTGGAGTGTTATTAGTTCCAAAATGCACTGTTGTATTCACTGGTTGTGGTGTTATTAAGTAGACTATGTGGCAACAGCTTAGTCCACATTTTTGTCTGAATAATGGCATTTTAGTGAAAGTGTACTGTGTTTGTTGGTTGCTTGTTGTAGGTTTCATCTAGTCCAGTTCTAAGTCCCAGATTGTGTCTCTGACATGTTAACATTACATCTGACCCACAGGAATAAACACCTGAATTTTCATTTTTATCTATCTCATTTTAGGAAAATCAGACGCTTTGCTCAAAGATCAGTATTTTTTATCATCGATTTGTCTCATTCTTATGTTCTCAAGTAATCAGTTTAGTCTCTTAATACCAGAAAATAGTTAAATTGTTTGATTACAGTTTCCCACAGGTTAAACTGACACTTTTATCATATTAGCAAGTCCAGAATCCAAAGATACTTATGTTATAACAGGAGTCTTAGAAAACAAGGAAAGATATAAGTATCTAGTTTTTGGGGTTTTGGATTTAAAAAATATTGTTTGATTGCCAAAATAGTTGAAGATAGAGTATATATTGTCGAATCGTTTGACTCTGCTTACTCTGAAATACATGAGAGGCACAAACTGGGGCTGATGCGACCGCCAGGTTTCCCCCCCTCTTTAAGCTTCAGATTGATGTCCATACAGTAGCTGCTTCGCTTTGATACTGATCAACACAGAAGAGACTCTGTGACTGATTTTTGCTGCCACTGCAGCTCCGGCACTGATGAGTGTTGTGTGTACAGTAGCTGCTGAGTAACAGTGGCTGTCGTAGTTGCTTGTAGACTGACACACCATCTGTTTTGTCTGCCTGTACTTCCTGTGTCCTGCAGGATCATGCTGATTTGTGCCAAGCGGTCGTTATATGCTGCTTTCTCAGTGCTGCCCTATGGAGAGAGTGCACATATCAGGTATAAAGAAAGCACCATCAAGGAGAGAACACCCATCCATTGCTTTTTTGTTTTCATCATCCTCCTCTGTGATCCATATCATTCTCAGGAAAGAGCAGTATGTGTGTATCATGTGGTGAAAATAACATAAATGTGACTTTTCCTGAACAGTGATCCTAAGCTGGAGGCTCAGAGACAAAGGCTTTCCTCAGTGGTGGCCACTGACCTGCTTCCTTCCCTGGAAGGCGTGGAGCTGGGCGCCATTGGCAAGGTCATTGTACACCTGATATTTACTGTTGTAATGAGAAGCAGAAATCACAGAAATACACGCATTACTCACATAAATCAGCTTCATTTGAGTTTTTTTTAAGTGTCGGTTTGTCCACCTCAGACGGTGTCATATGCTCAGTTCCTTTATCCAACCAACGCTTTGGTGAGGCAGAAGAGCGGCGGGGTGCCAGAAACCTGCACAGCTCAAACCACTCAGTCGGGTCTCCGTGGCAACGGGCAGAGAAACTTCACCCCTGCTCGTCTGAACAACAGCGTGGCGCAGGAACCATGTACAACTCTTACAGACGCACACCTGTTTCTTCTCTCTTCAGATGTGATTACACTTGTTCTCATTATTATTTTGTGTTTTTCAGATATGGAGGAGGTGGAGTATGACCCGAACCTGCTCAGTGACCCTCAGTGGCCATGTGGGAGACACAAGAGAGTTCTGATATTTGCCTCGTATGTGGTGAGAACTTATTTTCAGTATGTTTACATGCAGTCGGGTAACTGGGCTTGCAGCCAGCTTTTTCCAGTAGGCTGATTTCTTAAAGCATCATGTAAACAAGAGGTAGGCTACGGGTGTGTTTTTTGTTTCTCATTTATTTAAGTCAAAGGACAATAAACTAGAGCTGGACAAAATTCTATATCACAGTATTTTTCAAAATTATGACTTATTATTATTCAACGGTATTTTTTTCCCCATGCATGAGTTGGTGTTAATCATATTTTCCACTGATTGAGAGAAAAGCGCCAGATCACAACAGAAGTCATTTCAGGTTAGCTTTTCTATAGAACAGGTCTATACATTGTCCTTTTATTAAACTACCTAAACAGCCTTAATGTTATGTTATCTTATTTACTTGACAACATGTCATTTTTGTGTCTATGTGATAGTGCATTTACAATTCTCCTCTGCTCTCTGTAACACACATGGCTGGATCCTCTGTATCCTCCCTGATCGGAAAATATGTCGCGTCAACCACCTGAAAAGCAACTAAAATATCTGCATCCAGGGTGGTGTACCATATCTGTTAATTTGTCCTTAAATCAACAACGCTGTAAACCTAAGAAGAGCACTAGCAAACATGTCTACAAGCGACGTCCGACTGGAAAAAGTGGAGCTTTTTCAGTTCTACCAGAGGATGTGAAGGGTGTCAATCTTAGTTTCATACATTCCTGGTACTCCACAGTATGTTTGCGGCTAAGGTTGTGCAGCAAATTGCTAGTGTTGCCACCTCTGGTGACAACTTTAGCTCATCAGCACTTGCAGTAAATAGGTGTTTGGTCCACGTCCGAGCATTTAAAACCAAAGAATCTCCAGACAACAGACAAGCAAAAGTCCTTCCGTGTCATCATGTTCAACTTCGTCTGCTACAGCTTCTCTGTTTCACCGCTCAATACCTCCACTAACCAGGTACCCTGTTACATGCGTTTTAGTGGTGCAGCAGTGAAAAAGGTCCCCCTTAAACAGTTTCCCGCTGTGCTATGCTCCGAACGTTGTTTAGGCTGTTTAAACCGGTATTGCAGTATAAGGAACATCCATATCATAACAAAAATAAAAACCGGTTGCATCAGCCTCTAGATGCTTTAAATATTTGCACAGTCATGTAGATTTCTTCCTGAGAACCCGATATTTCTCTGTCATGTGCTGTATGACTAAAACAGGTTTCTAATTGTCTTTTTATATGCACGACAAAGACACTCATTTCATCTTCAGTCTATCTATGCATTTTTCTGTTGCTTATTATTTTACAATACCCACATGACTACAGTAGATTTTTTGTGGCCTGGTTTCTCCGAGCAATTTGACTACATGTTTCATATGGACTGTGCTTTTCCTGATTCAGAAATCAGGTGCAGGGATTTTGGAAGTTGTGAGTAAAAATGAAACACTTCTAAATGAACGTTCAGGCCTGGTAGAGCGTAAAATGCATCCATTATGTTAGGTTTAGATGATTTTATTGCTGATCGGCACACCTCATCACAAGACTGTAAACTGTAGCATAAGTGTATTTGAAACAAGCCTCACAGAGACACTTAATAGACAAAACTGTGAAGCTTTATTGTTGTAATTCATACTGACACAAGGTTCTCTGGTTTGTTTTTTTCTCTTGGCAGACAACTGTTATTGAGTATGTGAAACCATCTGACCTGAAGAAGGATATGAATGAGACGTTCAAAGAGAAGTTTCCTCACATTAAGCTCACACTGAGCAAGATAAGGAGGTACATATTTATACTTTTGATTTTCAGACTTTTCTCTGAGAATCTTTTGAAGCTCTGATCTTTTTGTGCTCCGTCACGTTTCCTGGTGTTTTTAAAAATGTGGTTCAGAGGAGTCACACAGTGCATTCTCCCCACTAGCCTGAAGCGGGAGATGAGGGCCGTGAGTGAGGACTGTGGTCTGCAGCCGGTCACTATATCAATGGCTTTCGTTTACTTTGAGAAGCTGGTGCTGCAGGGTCGCCTCAACAAGCAGAACAGGAAGCTTGTGGCAGCGGCTTGCGTACTCCTGGCTGCAAAGATTAGCAGTGATCTGCGGAAGCCAGAAGTCAAACAGCTCATTGACGTGAGTGAATTTTCCGTACACACACAGATCTCATTGTTGAAGAGAGTGGAAACGCAAAACAGAACATGTTGACTTGTTAACTTGTCACCCTCCGCATGCTAACAAGAGGAGTGTAGACAAAGTGGTAAAACCTGTAACACATGTTGGAGCCAACACAGTGTTATTATCAAGTATTCTTTCAACACTCAAGAAGAAAGAAATGTTCTTTACAGTGACAAGTACATAACAGTTTTTGGCTAGTTAAATTACTGAAACTGAAGAGTAGAGGTTTTCACACCCAGCAGCAGACATTATCTTTGCTGCTAGCGTCTCCTTTGTAATCTGACTTATAAACGGCTTGTTGAACAAACCAACACGTCAGTTGTACTGCTTCTCTCTGACCATGATTTGTAGCTACACAGCAGGTTTGTGCACTTTGTCTCTTGCTTTCCCGCTTGAGCTCATGTAGCCTCCCAGCTACTGTCAATAAAACACAGACACACCTCTCTACCTGCTCAGATGAGCAGGATTTCTCATATTTCTCCAAAAACCATTTTTCCTTTAATAAAAAGCTAATAAAAACATTGAAAACAAAAACAATGGACAATCTTATGACTACAAAAAGAATGAGTAATTGTGAATTCAGTTTAACTTAAAGGAATTTGTCAATAATTGGCTTTTTTTTGTCGTGTACTGATCTGATTTAATGCTTCATGGTCAGAGTTTGTTTCTGTAGGACGCAGCAACATGACGTAGTAGCATGACTGATGGGTTGGAAATGTGCAGCAACTACCCTAGTGACAGACAATGAGCTTCCTATGTCGTTTTCACAATAAATGCACACCTCCATTTCATCAGCTGGATGGTTTTATATGAAGTAGCAGCAGTTGGACATGTCCATTTTGCACTAGCAGTATTTTAATATGACTATGCTACAGAGTTAACACGAACCAACTGAACTTTGCTAGCAAATAATTAGATTTAACAGAGCAGCAATGATAAAGTGAATCACCTATCAATATTAAAACTAAACAGCACCAAAGATTACATAATGAGGAGGTTGGAGAGTAGACTTCTGAGTGAATATGATTGGACGACTATGAAGGAGCCAGTCACTGTATAGCAAACAACTCATGACAAGCAACTGTGAGTGAACAATCATCTGCATATTTTGACTGTGAACACATCATAACACATTTTTCCCTTTTAATTCTTCTTCTCTTTTTGTCCCCGCGGACGAGCAGAAGCTGGAGGAGCGTTTCCGAATCAACAGACGGGAGTTGATTCCCCTGGAGTTCCCTGTGCTGGTTGCCTTGGAGATGGGACTTTATCTTCCTGAGAGCATGGTCATGCCGCACTACCGCAGACTGGTGCAGCAGGGTTAGACTGGACACTGTGATGTCTGACACTCTGCAGTAACACCAGCAAGTGTGAGTGCAGTAAAGTAATGTGGACTGACTGCGTGTGTGTGTGTGTTGACCAGTTTATAAGCTGTCCTCTTTGAAACAAATAATTGTGGTACTATTTATTTCCTGTCAGTCATCAGAGTGACTCACTCTATGAAAAGAATAACTAGTTTACACTTGTTGTCAAATGTTTCAGCCTCGATGGCTCATGTGTCTGTCTGTCTTTTTGTAAGTGTGATGTTGATCCAGTCATGAACTCTATGTTAGAGATGTTCAATTAGCACGTTGATTGTGCTTTTATTTTGAATTCTCGCGACCCATTTTCTTGGTACGTCATAATATCCTTCACCTCTATTTAAATTAATTGTATGTTGTGATGTGGAAAACTTGCACCTTTCTCATTACTATACAGCCTGTATAGTATTTATTACGATTTACAAAGAACCATAAAGTTGATTTTGTAAACGCCTTTTTAATCCACTGTGACATTGAAGCATTTTTAGTAATTAGACTTAAACATGAAACTGTAGATCGTGTGTGGAAAACATGATTTTAGTTTTACTCTGTATTTAGAGAAAAAAAGTGGCCTTTAATTTATTTGTACTGTCTGCCACAGTAATCCAGTCACATTTGTGTAGTTAATAGAAAGAAAATATTGATGTGGCAGCTCTGTGTTATTGGTCGAGAAACTGTGCTAATATACTGTATAACCACTGTGGTGTCACATGCAAGCAAAGAGGATTATGGAGACATTATTTATAGTAAAAGTGTTTTTTATGGTTCATGTCATTACCCAGGGATATATTGTTGTTAAATGCACTGGACTTTATTCCTCAATAGTCTGTTTAGTTGTCATATTTTTCATTTCTCAGGAATTTTACTTTCTCATATCTTTGAATGACTCATACAATTTAACCCAAAGAGAAATTCAGAAGTGCAGTTGAAACTGTAGCTATTACTGCTGAAATCACTGCTCCATTGTAAGTCGGTGGAAGGTAACAGACTGTAGTGTTTCTATCAGAATGAGAAATCAAACCACTGGATATGTGTTGTTTCAAGTATCAGATGGTATTAACCTGACTGCAGTACTTATTCTTCAGATTTTTGTGCCATTAAGTGTAGCTATGTGTGGGGAAAAAAAGTGCCTGAAACTACAGTGGCAGTGGAATGATTTACCATTTTAAGTGATATTTAGCGTTGACATTTCGTCCAGCTGATTCTGAGATCTTAAAATGTTAAGGTTCGGGTCTGGGACAGATAATCGGGAACGTCTTAGTCAGAGACGAGATGGTGATTCAGTTTTCTGTGTGTGTGTCTGCAGTGGTGAGAAATGTATCATCCAAATAGATCCGTGTAACTGCAGAAAATGTATCTGTACGGTTTGTGTCACACTGGTAAATATTTGTTGTTTACATACTGTAAAATGAATGTTTTTGAAATATATTTTCAGACACTGATATGCCTTGGAGTTTATTCTTTCAAGTCAGCCAATCAATAATTTAGTGTGTACGCAGCAGTTTTCATGTCTTCAGGGTGGTTTGGGTATTAAAAGTCTGACTGCAAAGAAAATAAACAGAACACAGTGTTAGTCATCATTTTACTTTTACTTTTTACCTTGTGTTAGGACATATTGGGCAGGTAGGATACATGTTCATACATTAATTCAACACAGTGTCACAGGATGAGCTGAAGGGGCGTCTTACCTACAGTTTCTACTGTATTATCCATAATCCTTATGTTAACGTGTAATAGTAGCAAAACAAGTGAAGCAGCTAAATAAATACTTTAAATAATGTTACAGGCTCTTAGTCCAAACTCATGTCTTCATCGTCATCTTTCTTGTCTTTGGAGTCTCCGTCCTGGTCCGACTTAGTCTCTGTCTCCATGGCTTTGGCAAAAGCCTCCACATCTGCGGAGACAAATGTCCAGACTTTCATTATTATTTATTCTCCTGCTGAGTTATAAAATATCAGATCAGTATGGTGAGAAATCAGTTCTCACCTTTGTTTTTGTGTAAAAAAAAAAAGCCCAAATAAATAAAGTTTACAATGATATATTGTCAGACAGACATGGACAAAATAAATCATTGTGTAATCTCTTAAGATCTGTGCAAATATGCAGAGTTTAGCCATCTCAGATGATTCGGCCTCTTTGGACTAATTAGACTTCATTTGTTTTTTTGGTTTCAACCTTGGTGAGTACTGTGCTCAAGAACAGTGGTGGAAGAAGTTTTTAAATTATAAATAAATAAAAAAGTAAAGTACTTACAGTGTAGTACATATTACTAGTGTATAAGAATCAATGAGGTTGAACCAGGTTCATTTTAATTATTTTATACTGTTGGATACTTTTAACAATATATCAGATTTTAATGATCAAATGTTTTTATTCAAAATCTTGATCTGCAAAGTAACAATTAACTAAAACTGCCCTATAAACATAATGTTTCAGTTTGACCTCTGAAGTACAACTACAACAATAATTTGAAAATATTCAAGTACAAGTACCTCGCTTTTGTAGATTAAATGTACTTATTAACATTTTCACCAATGATTAAAAAGTAAAGTCTATGTTAACCAGTTATGTTTTCTAAATGCTGTAAATCCTGTATAAATATAAAACCTGAATGAATGTGAAGTTGGCAAAACACGGACCTCCTTTGTTGGCCGCATCGACGGCCTCTGCAGGCAGGCCAAACTGGTTCATCAGAGGCCCTAACTGCCCGGACGCCAGAGCGCTGCTGAACATGCTCATAGCCTGCAGAGGGACAACAAATACCAAGAGTGAGGGCAAATTACCAAGAGCCTCACACTCACCATAAACCTGCTAAAAGGAAAATACAGCATCTCACACTTCATATGCTGTAAAACCTCATATAGAAGTAAACAAACCAAAAGTAGACTGTGTGTTTACCACATCAGCCTGAAACTAGTGAACCAGCTATAAATATAAGGTTAATTTGATCTGATACTGAGTTAAAACAGAGGGTAGGCTCTTCACCTGCTGAAACTGAGGCGAGCTGAGCGTGTTGTGGAGCTCCTCTGAGCTCTGAGGCAGGGACTCTCCAGAGGGCAGGTAGGGCATCAACCTCTGCTGCACCTCAGGGTTTGCCAGGATGGGAGCCATGATCTCAGGCGTCAACACGCTGGCGAGGTCCACTGCAAACACAGACAAAAATGTATTAGTGGAAAGACAGAATTACTGTGTAGAACTTTTACCAGCATTTGACTTGATCAGTCCAAAACCCAAAGATATTTACTCTGCTATCACATATGATGAAGAAAAGCTGCAAATCATCACATTTGAAAAGCTAAAATCAGAGAATGTTTCCACTCTTGCTCTAAAAATGATGAAACTGTAAGTCATCTTTTTTTTTTATTGCCTGAATAATTTTAGCTCTAACACACAAAGTCTGGATTATCACCCAGGCTGCTGCAGGCATTTACACCACATCACCAGTGTCTAGGTAGATCTAAAAACTATGGAGAAATTTGAACCACTGAAGAAAAATATCTGCACCTATAGCTTGTCCTTCATCTTAGTTTTTGCTCATATTGTTGTATTTTATCATTTCAAGAACTGTAAGGGTGCAACCAACAATTATCATCCATATCAATACATCTGATAGTTATTTTCTGATATCATCTATTGATTGTTTAGTATATGTCACAAATAGCACCAAATTAGCATCATTATTCAAATTGCTGTTTATGTCTGAGTAACAGTTAGCATGTAGTGTTTATCATGAAAAATGAAGCCATTCATGTTTTACAGTTTTCTAATTTCCTTGCATTGAGTTTGTCATAGTCGTTGACAGTTTGTTTTTAAATATATTAATACTTACTATTACTATACTATTCACAATTTTTACTTCTTGCGCATTTGTGCACTAGTCTCTATAAATCCGTCAAAAACTGCACTAACCTCTATTAAAGGTGCCATACAAATAAAATTTGGTTCATTGATTTCCATCATCTTAAACTGTAGGTCCAGTTCGTTTTCCAACATCAGAAACGTCACAAAAGAAAGACGCAGCTCTCTAACTGCTAATAGTTAAGTGCTCCTCAGAGCTGAGAGGAACAACAGAGTCTGGTAGTAATTCTTCATGGGTTTATCCCCTTTCATACAGACATATTCAAGTGATGAACTGTTAATACATATTTTGATTATAGCTTCATAAGGCCTCGGCTCATTTTGCATTCTTCATTTCTTCCCATTCTTGTTCCTTCTCTGGTTTACACTGTGAATCTGCAGGCGAGGCGATGGTGATAAATCTTATCAGTGAAGCAGAAAGGATGGAGACTTGTGCCTAATGTCGTGTGACACAGTAAAATTAAATCCAAACCGCAACAGACTGCTGTGTTTGCAGAGGGTTCCTGCTTCTGCAACGATCTGAATTTATTATGTCAAAATGACACAGTATTACACAAACTGCTGTGTTCACAATACTAATTATTTACTGCATGATAAATTGGAATAACACTAATTATGCCTATTTATGCATTTCCCCATTGGTGGTTCTTTAAGTTTTTGTCAGTTCTCAGTCTGCCTGAAGCCACATTCACTGCGGCCGGTGTCTCACCTCCCTGTCCGCTGGCAGGTACGTTCATGGTGGCCAGGATGCTCTGCAGGTCTCTCAGCTGGATGGGCTGCGTGGGGTTGGCAGCGCCCGCAGCCAGAGAGGACACAGCAGGGGATGACGGGGTGGTGGCTGTGGGGGAGGCGGCTGAGGTGGCGGAGGGAGTGATGGGAGTGGTGGGCACCTGGGAGGAACCGAGCCGACTGGCAGCAGAGGTGGAGGTGGGGGTGACGGCTGTGGACGGACTAAAGAGCGAGAGAGAAAATATAAGTTCTGTGCATCTCATGTGACTGGAGACTAGACACCAAGCCACCAGGTACCTGTCATTTTTTATTGATCTTATGTCATTAACCAAATCTAGTTCTGCTTCAGTTACTTCCTACATTTCTGTGGACGTGTTTCAACAACCTCAGAGAGGAAGAGTGAACTGAAGTGATATGTTTATAACATGAAGGTTGAGAGAACATTGATATAATAAAAACCAGAGATTTAAGTAACTCCAGTTACTTCTGGTTCTAATCTACTAATGTAACTAGAGCGGAAACAGTTCAATTCAATTCACTGATCCAACGATCAACAGAAAATTACTGGCAACTGTAAGTATAATACTGCCCTACAAAGGCAAAAAGCAGTAACTGCATTTTTGGTCAAAATTGAGTTTTAACCTTTATCTGATTTTCTCACATCAATTCCACAAAATTAAAAAATGTGTAATTTCTCTAAAAAATTGTTAAAATTTGGCAATGACTAGGAAATTAAACTAAAACCCAAACCAAGTATTTCTAGAAATAGCCACAGCTAAACTTAGCTAAGATTAGTGCAAATTAGTATATTTTTCCCCATGTTCATCTGTAAATACATACATTTCTATTTTAATAGTATTTTGTGTGGTACTTAACATTATTAAATGAGGCAGTTTATTCCATTCAAAGGACACCCTGAATATAACTGAGTTTTTCAAGAAATTACTTTTGGCTCTAGGAATAACCACATGACAATTTTTTTTTAAATAAATTTGCATAATTGTGTATATCATCAGGATACTGCAATTGGGCAGCAAAGGAATGTGGTGTGCCTAACAAATAAAAGTAAGCTATAGTGGAATTTTACGTCTATCAGAAGCCAAGAAATACCTTGTTGAGGAGTTGCTTGCTGCAGGAACGCTGCTGCTGCCCAGGAGGTTGGCCAAGCCTGGACCGGCGAGCGCCCCGAGACCACCTGATATTCAGAGAAACAGCCACATTACTCTCCTGAGAAACTAATGTGATTATTTTTCAATATAGCAAAAATATCAGATCATGTTTTCACACTGTCAGCTCTGCAGCTTGAAGAATCATTTAAGAAGGTAAATACCGATGCCCCCCAGTCCTGTTGGTCCAATAAGCTGCATGAGCTGGTTGTGGCTCATGTTACCCAGGAGGCTCTGCAGACCGCCCTCGCCTTTACATCAAAACAGAAGACATGTGACGTCAGCACTGAAATTCTTGTTTCTGGTTCATGACTGGGTTAAAGTTTGACTAGGAGAATATGAACATCTCTTACCTCCCAGAGCAGACAGATCATGTCCTCCACTGCCACCACTACCGAGAGCACCAGGCATGGGCGGGTTGTTCAGGTACTCGTTTACTTTGCGGCAGTACTCCTCATCTTTGTCGCTTTTTGGCTCCTGAGGTCAGAAAACACAGAAAACCAAGTGAGGTAGCAGTTAAATCACAACTGCAGGCTCTCTGCAAATGACGTTCTGAGAAGAAAAACGTTTATATATTAATTTGTACTTTTTTAACACTGACATAATGAGCAGCTCCACTGGAGAAGCTGGGGTTAAGGGCTCCATGGTGTTTCTGATGAGGGTGGGGAGAAGCACTTCTAGTTTAAAATTTGCTGACATTTGGAGAGTTACTGTCATGCAGAACCTTAACTGCCCGACATACTGCACATGCAGCTGAAGTTCCTACATTCACAGGTAATTGTAGACTCAAGTTTTAAGATTATTACACAGCTCCCTGATGTTAACAAATCAGATATCCTATTAGTTTTGTTTACACTGCATGGATGTGCTGCCTACCTGCATCCAGAAGAAGAGTCTTTTGGAGCCAGCTTTGAACTTCAACACATAAACTCGTCCGGTGGTGCACTGGTTCACCCGTTTGAACTCGCAGTCATCTGGGAAGATGATAAGGTCCTAAATTTAGGATATGAAGAAGTTAAGATTAACAGTTGACAACATGCAACATCCACCACTGAAATTCTGGTTCAGACCTTTGTATTTAGATCTGTACTATACATAGATATTTTCACCTACATCATCGACATTCCCAGTTGTCCGATCCTTCCAGCAGAAGTGGATAAGGGAGTCGTCCGTCTGCTGGATGTAGACCTGACCTTTGCGCTTGTCGGGGGTCACCGTGCTGCCCTTCATGGTCATCTTACCAGCCCGAAACTCCACCAGGTACTTGCTAGAGGATCCACGGGATCCAGATACCATGCTGGGGAACAAAGCTCCGGAGGCCATGATGATGGAGACAGATTACTGTGAGGACAGAGAGGAGGAGTGACCTAAATATCACGATACGAATATGTGTGATAACTTTATATGATCAAATTAAAACAGTTTTTATCATAGCTTGAGTCTGAGAACAGTACTGCACACATCTTTTCTGATGTTGTGTGTCCTGGTGTAGTCAAAGTGAATGCAGCTTCTGTAACAAATCATGGGGGACCTGACTCCCAGGCTGGACTCTTCTTTGTGACTACGGTAGATATAACTATGATCCCAGAATACACGTAACACTGCACTGATACAACCTTAAATTATGGTTCCCATTATTATTGAACTTGTGCTACAACATACTGTTTCATCTTCTCTCTCACATCATATGAATACAAGGACTCTGAATGAAACACAGGTTATTTATATGATCATGGGAGCAGCAGGTCTGGTCCCAGATATTAGACTATGACAGGTTTTCTTTCACCTGCTGTTTCACTGCACTATTTAACAACATATTCATCCAGTAGACTGTTTTATGTATATCACAACTGGTAACTCTTGTTTACCAATTCATTTTTCTATCTTATTAAACGTAAAGCTATCATTCTGTTATAGCATTTGAGGGGTAAAGCTAAAAATGTAATTAAACCGCTTGTGATTTTATACTAGCTAAAGCCACAGACGCACCGCAGATGACTCTGCATGTCGCAGACAGCTGCCTGTTCTCAGCTCACTGTAGTCACGACTGAGCCACAAATTCACATTTCAAACACACGGACTGAATGTGCATCTGCTTTCTTTCTTGCTGAGTCAAAACATATTAAAAATAAGATATTTGTACTTACATGTGTCCGTGAAATATCGTTGAGCGCAGAGCGGTCACAAACACTGAAAGTGGCCGTGATTGGCTGACTGACACCGATGCTTCACTGTGATTGGTTGAAGTGCGTGTCAATAATGTGGACTTTAAATATGCTGCGCATGTTCGGTAGAGATGACACAACACCATCTGAATACACTATGTATCTATAGATCTATACACATTTATTTTATATATATATGTATATATAATATATATATATACGTATACACACACACACACACGTATATATATATATATATACACGCACTTCCCAAGTGCTGGGTTCTGTGCTGGTTGGGCAGTGTCCCCAGACTCTTTAGACCAGCTACTCCCACACCAGATGGATGGGGTTCAGTTCTGGAGACTGAGCTGGTCAAGCCAGCATATGTATGTAGTGGCATTTGGTGTCGATTAAGGATGCTTTGCACATGATGCAGATCATCCACTCTTACACTGCCAAAAGCTTCCCCGGATCATCAAGTTTCCACCTCCATACTTCAGTGATGGTGTTAGGCAGCCATCTATCATCTTTTCATGAGCACTGTGTCTGAACAACGTACTCAGTGTTGTTCACTGTGATCCAGACACCTCAAACATGGAGTCATCAGTTCTGGAGACGTGATTCTAGTCTTCCAAAGTCTACTGTGCATCTTTTCTTCAGCTTTTTTTCTTGTTAACTCTGAGCTGAATCTCCTGCACACAGGGACTTTACACTCTGGTTTGTGTCTTGTTTTATTCAATGATGCAGAAAATTCAAGAGCAGCGAGGTCTCTCAGGGAGGACACTTGTAAGTACTTGTCTTGGGCCTTTCACTGTCTCCTGTCCTGCTTGGATCCAGTGTAACCTTTTAAAGAAATTTAATTTCTTGGCTACATCTCGTAGAGAATAACCTTTCTTTCTAAAGATAAGTGTAGACTGACAAGTTTCTAAGCTG
>JAUBNQ010000026.1:20044454-20059286 GCA_032353495.1 Ctenopoma kingsleyae | reverse complement strand
TCTCCTTGGATTCACTGAAAACAGACAGTAATTTCAATAGTCCTTAATTTATTTCTTAAATATGCCTCGTATGCATATGCTTGTGTATGGATAACTACAAAGAGGAGAAAACACAGATCAACAAACATACAATGTAAACATCTCCATATGGGCGCTAGACAGAAAGACAAAAGGGTAGAGTATGAGATCAGAAGAACCATCAGACTGAACCTGCACCTTTGAGAGTCTGCTGGCGTCGCAAAGTGCTTTGAATTCAGAGTAAAGTTGAGAGCAGCTGGGGGAAAACATGATGTCAGATATTTCACTAGACAATATGTGCATAGGACTGTGAGAAGTCAAATGTGCAGTTGTATGCAAGGCTAGTGCTTGACAACAAAAGAGAAACTGTACATTGTAACAACTGTTACTGTGTACACATGTAAGCATTAGATTATCAGTACACAACATTCATTAACTGTAGTGTCTGAAGCACACATAGGCTACTAGCTGAGGAGGAATTAAGGGTTTTCATATTTCACATTTCAGGAGGGCAGACTGGATGGATCAGTTTGCATAGGTTCATCATGCCTACAGTGTCCTGGTCTTATCTGTTGCTGCTGTGTCCAAAAGCACAGCTTTGAGTTACTGAAAAATGACTCAAGACCTCAAACTGGACACTTCATCCATAATCAAGAGTCAATATGACACAGCTTTCTCTTTAAACCAGGGGTTTTCAAAGTGAGATGTGGGGGTTTTCATAACACGGCCTGAACACACATAATCCTGTGTGACTTACGCTTTCAGTGGATGTCTTATGTGGGTTATCCCATCCCGAATAAATGTCCAAATATCTGCCTATAAATCACATAATAAAAGATGCTCCTCATGACTCCAGAACCTACCTGATAATCACTGCATTTTTAAGTTTTCTTTGTTATCAAAGCACCACTGACAGTAGTCTGTAATACATCCACAGGTATACTGCTAATAGCTAATTCAGTATAATTTTAATGACAATAATCTGACAAATGTCAGAAACTACAGGCTACAAAAACAAGTGCTCAAGTTGTAAATGTAGCTAAGCTAAATGTAGCCTTGTATTATATTGTTGGTTACAGCTCCCAAAGGCTCTAAATTATTGGAACTGTTCAACTGGAAACTCCAAGTTTTGACCATTAGAAATACACTGATACTCTCTTCTATTCATCCATTTACATATATCGACTTTGTGTAGAAAATAATTAAAAACTGTCGGGGTTGGCGCCCACACCGTAAGACTTTGAAAACCACTGCTTTATGTTCTGTATCCATTTTGCTTTTAACTTTTACGTGAATCCATTTACAGTATCATAATCAGTGCAGAAAAGGGTTTATGGCTTTAACGTGTGTAAATAATCACCTTGGTGACCATGCATGCACCAATTATTATACACATTATCTATGTTACAGAGAACAACAATCTAAAGTACCAACAATATTTGACTGTTTACTGTTACAGTAAACGTGGTTATAAGCAGCTTTCATTTCTACTTTAAGTCTCTATTCACAGAAAATAATCACACGTGTGATGTTTTGTGATGTTTAGTGCTCACTAAAAATACACATCAAATTTTCAAATAGGTTACATTTAAAAGTAGCGGGTCTGTTTAAATAACCCCTGATGTTTGAATGCTACTTGACAGAAGTGTGTGGTGGATCTACCAGAAAGATGAGGAGTGCCTGAACTAAAACGGTTACTGCAGCCTCAGAAGTCAGAGCTTTCTGTCCCGCAGCAGCGTGTTCACCGCTGCAGAGATCACACGTGACCACCTGAAAATCCTCAACACCATCAAGAGGTGAGTAACATACTGTACATGTGTCAGAACCATGGTTAGGGCATATTCAGATGAAGATGTTCAATGTCAACATTTAAAGTCAGTAAACTCTAGAACTCTATAATATTTCTCTTGTAGACAACGATCACAGTCAGTTGCGGATAATCTGATCAACTGCCTACCTGAGTCTGATATCAGCTGTTCATTGATTGAAACACCAAGACCAAGTATCAGTGAATGTCACAAAGACACAACTCTTAGATGCTGAGAAAAACATAGTGAATCCTATCAGAGAGGAGATCTTCGCACTGAGCACCTCCTGTGTCAATAAATGTTGGGACAGTCACTGTAATTCCTGTCGAAGTATCCACCTGTGTACAGCCAGTCCTCAGCTCCTGTATAGGGGTTTGTTCCCAGCTGGAACCACCTGACGAGACATAAAACAGACAATGACACGGTTAAGACAGAAGTGATGTGCAGTCCCGGGAACGTTAAAATTATGATCTGAGGAGCGAGAGAGTAACTACTTTGCACCATCTAAAGACGCAGCTGCTAAATATACAAATTATTCCAATTAAACTGTGGTGACTTTTGAGAAGTGTCGTTTTATTTTAGGATATTTTGAAAACCTTATTTATTTATAGGCCTTTTTGACATGAATACACAGCAGACTTCATGAATCTGTTCAAATGAACAACTCTCTGAGAGTGAGACAGAGGCTCAGATTTTTACATTACATTACTACAAAACCAGACTGACATCCAAACTTCATTTTAAGAAATCCAGTTATCATTTTACCACTTTCATTCCTTGTGTTATTTAAAATATTCTTTTGAATCAAACATCACAAGTAAAGTGTGACTTAATTCCTTTTTAAATTTTTTTTAATTTTATTACTTTTGTCAGTTTAAAGTTATTTCCCAGAAAATTGTGGGTTCTTTCTTTTTTTAATGGAGGGCACCAACAAATTCATCCACACCTTTAAGTTCCTTTTATCTTCAAAGTCATCCAAAATGCTTCCTCCTGTTGTAACGTCTATCAGACCAGAACATTTAGAGGGATAATGTTCAGTGTATGTGGAGGCTGCTCAGATGTTGACCTTGGAAAAATGTACAAGAAACTTTGTCTGGAAGCCCTACCCTGATGTCAGGCTTTCAATCACCACCATGACATTTATGTAACAACTATTTGAAAAGCTCTTAAAAAAACACCTTTGAGAGTTTCAAGCTTGTAACTTAAGCACACACCTGGTTGACCACTCCTCTTTCTCCTGGGAGCGTTCCTGGCGTGCAGCCCGTTGCTTCTCCTCTAACCGCTCTTTCTCTGTACTTGCTGTATCTAGAAATGAACAATGCATTACAGAATCACATGAGGGTCCTGCTAATGTGTGTGTGGACAGACAGTTTTAACTCATCTCTGCATGTATAAATCCTCATATTTGAGTCAGGATGGTGTTACCTATGTCTCCGTTTTCCATGGCTCTGATGTCAGGCCTCAGCCGGCAGTCTGTCAGCGCCAGGATTCTCTCCATGTTGGGCTCCAGCTCGTTTAGTGTCATGGCAAAGCTGGTGAAGTTGTACATCTACTCAACAGGAAACACAGCAGAGTAGTATGGTAGTAAAACAGAATTATGCAAGACCCTTTATAAATCTGTCTCACAAAACATTTTTTCATTCATACGTTTAACTGGTGGGGAAAACTGTTGCCACTGACGTTCTGTTTTACTATGCAAGGCTGTGAGATTGCAAATAAGCCCATGTATTGCTACTGGATTGACCAGGAGAATTAAATCTCAAAATGATATTTATGACACATTTATTACCAGTGTTTCCCCTACCATTATACAAGGGGGACGCCCGCCCCCCAAACAGCACCACCCGCCCCCTGTGCATTTGGAGACATCGCATAAAAGGTTCCATATAAACATTTCCGTGCGTGTGCATTAATGCAGGTGTCCACAGCGCTAACTTTATTAATTATTCATGATTATTAATTGTCCCAGACACAGAATCAGAATCGGTCAGAGTGTGACAGTAAAATATTTTATGAACTCCTCCACACGGAAGAGAAACACTGATTACTCACTTATAAAGCTGTTTTTACGGGGCTGAAGCATAACTGTTGAGTGGGACAAGACACCTTGTGGGACAGCAAAATCTGTGATTGGTTTCTCATGTTTCACTCTGGGGATAAAGACGTGCAAACCTTCTGCACATTAGGATTACTATGATGTAGATACTGGGACTGCACAGCAACAATGTGATTGGGTAGAATGGTTACTGGGTGTAACTCCAGGAGCATAGTGTCTGTACAGCTGACTCCCCACTGTTACTCTGTATCACAAAGTGAATGAGAGAATATCAACACTGTGAGGAACATGATGTGATGATGTGTGTGAGATACTGACCTGTGCTGAGTGAGCGGGCCGCGGGGTTATCCTCCAGAGTAAGGCACTTCCTGGTACCACAGTCACGGTCTCCTGAACCTCTGGCATCTCGTCTGCCTCCTCAACGTCACAGCTATGTTCCTACACAAACACACATGCGCATGGACAGACACACATTCATCCAGATAAATAACATTATCAGACATGGACACCAACTAGCCAAAGCTTACAGTACGTCAAGTACATGTGCAAACAGGTGATTCACAGAACTACAATTGCCACAATGTCAACACGTCTCTCAAGCAACAATGCATGTCATTGCAAGACATTATGGGTTAGTGCTGGCAATGATCTAAACATACACTACACTTTGAACATAACTAGACAACAGCAGTGGCACACTACAGATATCAAATACACTTTTACCTTACCTTCTACTAATGCCACTGCATGTTATTGTGAAAGGAAGAGATACCGTTTGAGAAAAAACATTTTAGAGTGAAGAGTAAAACTCACAGATTACTTCATGTTAGATAAAACATGCCAACAGCAAATGTGAGAAGAAAATCCAGATGGCATTTCGTCTCTATTCAGTCTGAGCATCCCTCACCTGTTTCAGCTTTTTTGAGTCTCCTCCTGTCTTCTTATACGCTTCGTAAACCTTGGGGTCCACGCTGTACATGCACTCTGTCCACTTTCCATAGATCACTAGTCGCTTCTTCTTGCTGGTACAACAGCAGCAGATCATCAGTCATTAAATCCAGCATCACAGACAATTCATCACAGACGCTGACTATTGTTGTCGTTGTCATGCTTTTTACCTTTTGTCTTGGATATAACCCTCTACTTTGTGCAGCTCTTTCCCAAACATGCCGCATGGTTTGAAGTTCAACACACACTTATCTCCCGTGCTGAAGAATTAAATAAAAAATAAACACATACATGTCAGTCAATAAGCACTGGTCTGAACAGATCTAATGTTGTAATAGAGTAATTGTTAATGTACCTGTGGTTGACTATCTCCACAGTTCCATATTGCTCAATCCAGAGTTTTCCCAATATGATGTTATGCACACAGCACATTGGATTTGTCCACGTATATGCTTCTTTATGTCTGTAAGAAAACCAGGATATCAACGATCTGAAATATGCTAATTTGCTTTCTTTTTGAGGGTGTTGTGAGATGATTGCTTTTGGACAGAGCTGCCTCCCCTTTTTTCTAGTCTTGTGCTAAGCTAAGCAGCTGCTTTAGAAAACAGATAAAAGCATTTTCTCATCCAACCCTTTTTGCAAGAAAGCAACAGATATACAAAAAAACAACAGCAGCCTGAGGAAACCTTCACAGAATCATGACACAAATACTCACTTCAGTAACTCCAGTGTCATGGTGCCTTTGGGCTCAGCCTCCACACTTTTTCCCCAGAACTTGAGTTTCGGGTAAATAGAGCCATGAAACTCAAACTCTTTCTTCAGAGACTCAGCATGGAAGGCACTAACAGGGGGGTGGTGGCTGACCTGCTCCGAGATCAACCTGTAGCCCTGGTCCTCTCTTAGAAAACATTAACAAAACAAAACAATCTATCATCAAAGCAAAATGTTCCTATGCAATTTAAACACAGGTTCCACTGGCTTTTGACAGCAATCTCCTCTAATACCTTACAAGTTCATATGTCTCCCCCAGCAAAGGATTAAAAGGCTTTCCAGTCCTTTCCCACTGAGATGCTACAGCTGAAACAGCAAACGCAGCAACTACCTGTCACAGACACAGGAAGTGAATCAGAACATTTTAAAGATCACTTAAAAGATCAAATTGTGCAGGTCACGTTCATATTTTAAGAATCAAACAGTTATTCGACAAAATAACTGATACAGAAAGAACAGATAGTCTCAGCTCTACATCAGAGTAACGTATGTTAGACATATCTGTCCAGAATATGATTAATCCATTATCCCAACTGCTTGTCCTATCAGTTTATCACAGCTGTCATTGGGCGAGATACACCCCGGACAAGTCTATTACATATAGATGATAGACATTTATGTGACATATGGAGACAGACAAGCATCCATGCTCACATTCACACCTATGGGCAATTTTGAGTCACCAGTTAACCCTAACCCAACTGCCTAACATGCATGTCTTTGGATGGTGGGAGGAAGCCGGAGTATACCCAGAGAGAAGCCGTCCGTTATCTGTACCTGCATGCGCTCTATGGAGTCAGATGAACTGCAGGCTTTGTGGATAAGGTGAGTGTGTTCCATGTACTCCGAGATTCTCTGGAGAAAGCTCAGCGGCTCGTTAAACACAACAGGCATCGCTATTTTGGACAGCTCCTGTAAAAAACAACAATAAAATCACAAACGTCAAACAGAGGCGAATTTCACACCAGGTTCTGTGGGTGACAGAGCACTGTTGTACAAAAGGCTTTACACATTCACTGTATTCAGATATTCATTTGAGGGAGTTTTTCCCTTCTTTCTCGTGGCTGCAAAGCTTTTCCCAAGTCAATTAAATCAATCTGATCAGCATGTTAGTAATTCTATAATATTAAAAAGCATGTTACACCGGGTCAGATTATTGTTTCACATTTCATCTTGTATATTCAGATTACACTGTCCGAGTATCTGAAAATAATATCAGCTTTGCACAGCAGCTTCCTGTTTTCACAGTTTTGTTAGAAATCAGACTCACCATGCCGATGCATTTCTTCAGTATACTCCACACACTGAAATTGTTTCTTGAGATCATTTCGGCAGGAAGGATTTTCCTGGGGGCACAATTTAATTTGAACCAATTAAGATTTAGAAGGTGTGAAATCAGATGCAACTTAACAGATGTGTCTGTTAAACGTTAACAGCTGGCTTAACATTCGACAGCAAAACATTTAAAGCTAAAAAACTGTCATTAAGAAAAGAATGTCTACAGTAGCTCTACACATAACTCCAAATGTGCTGCAGTGGAGGTGCTCATTAGCACATAAAAAATGTTGCTGTACTGGCCTAGACCACTTCTACATGTGAGTACACGCATAATGAAGCCCTCAAACCCACCACCCAAAGACAAATGTGTTCAAGCAGTAACATGAATGCTTATGTGCAGATGTATGCAAAAGAATGGGTAAATTATTGATTTTGTAACTCGCTAAGAGTCTTTCTATTCTAATTTTGATATTTTCACCCATTCTTCCTGCCAGATCACTTCAGGTTCTGGAGCATTTTAGCTTGTCTTGCGCACATAGTATCTTGCGGCACATTACGATCTGCTGAGGATCATTATCACTGACCGACTATAGGACTTTTCTGACATCTACCACTGCAAAGCTTTCTATGCCACTGGCTGCAACACAAGCACAAAGCAGGATATTCCCGCTTCAGTGCTTAACAGTTGGTAATTCATGAAATACTACTTCTGCTTCACAGCACTAGTTTCCACCTCTGGCTTACCCAGATGTTGCTCTGACTTTTCCATTTAGACAATGTTTTTGCTCCACCACTCATGTGTCAGCTAAACTTTCCTGTAGCTCCTTTGCAATGTGCTGTACGGGCTGTACAGGTGTTTTGCTTTACCTTTCTGTCCAATAAAAATTCAGTTTTATTTGAAGGTTTTCTTTGTCCACTAGATCTTGCCTTAACTCCCACAATTCCCCATTAACAGACATTTCAGGCAGTTAAAACCCAAGCTGGAAGTACATTGTTATATTTGTGTAGTCTCCCCCTGCTTTACTTCACATCCTCAGTCAGACATTTGTTGAAGCAGGTTTGAAAAATAAGCTGCATGCATTGTATTTAACAATATATCCAAACTATTCCTACATCTGCACACACATGCATGCCACACTTCTGCATGACTTTTCACCTGCGCTCCCACACTCCATTCTCCTGTGCAGCGCTGCCATCGGTCACCTGCTTGCTGTCAAACACCAGGGCATCTTTAAAACTGACCTCACAGGAATCATCTGACTCCAGCCCTGGAGGAGACAAGAGGAGAGGACAGTGTCAAGATAGTAAGAGCAAGGTTAATTTATTTGTGTTTATAAGAAGAAGAACTTGTTTCATCGTGTCTCACCTGCCTCAGCGTCGTAAAACTCCTCCTCGCTGTTCATACTGAGATGAGAAAGTAACTAAGCGTTACTCAGAAGTCATGTTTCCAACATCGGTGTGTCCCTGCAGCCCAGCCTCTTTCCAAGCATCACAGCCAAAACACACAACCTGCAACACGGACGGCTCGTTACAGCAAGCAGCACAGCTGCATGTGCTCGTTAAAGCCACATACTATCTAGTGTATGTTATAAATAAAATAATAACAGCTTGTTAGCTCGCTGTCAATAGCTCTGTTCCCCAAAGAGCCTCAGGTATTAGTTAGTTAGCTTTCTGACAGGCTAACTAGCCGATAGCTTCGCTGCTGCACTGAGTTAAACCGTGAGCTGGACAGCGGGCAGCATCAATTATCTAACGTCATCAACACAGTCACTGTCAAACAAATACGAGCACAGATAAGATCATTTAAACACGATTAAATTAAGTATACCTGTGGTTAAAGGCGAAATTAAAGCTCTAATAACATAAACAATCGAAGAGTGAACTGCCTCTGAAGATGGGCGGAAGTGGGCGGCAAGGACACCGTGATTGACAGGTCCGTCAGCCAATCGGCTCGCAGCCAGATGTTGAGCCGAGCAGCTATTTTAAACACAGAAGAAATGAGGTGACATTAAAAAGGCCGCCGGGAGTTTAATGTAGTCTGATCGCAGCTGTCTACACACGTATATACACAGAATGAGTGGAGGACAGTGAATGCACTCAAACTTTACAGAGTTTTAGTTTTTTACTGTATTATGCAGCTTTCTACTTGTACTTCACTACATTTTACAGAGAAATGTTGAACTTTTCACTACATTTATCTGGAAAATACAGATACTCTTCAGATTGAGACTTCACAAGTAAAGATATTAAAATACAATGTTTTTTGTCATATGGCCCCTTTAGATGTCGATTTGTTGAACTCTCATCAAAAAGTGGTCCCTAATCTAAACTTCAGATGATTTCATTTGGGCTAAATAACGAATGCTTATTATTGAGTAGCTAATAAAGTATAAGTAACTCCTTTTTAATCTAAGTCAAATATATACAGTGGAGTTGAAAGTACAATAGTTACCTTTGAAAAGAGGTAAAGTATCATATAAAGCAGCTTAAAAACTCAAGTACAGTACTTTTAGTTTGTACTTAAACAAAGTATCTGACTAGTTGCGTCCCACCGTTGCAAATAACCATCAGATAAACGTGACACACTGCCATCTGTTATTTCTAACCACAAAAAACAGCATGTGTGTTCAATTTAGTGAATGAACATTGAGTTACACGCGTTATACTGCGCGAGTCTGGTTTTGCGTCTGGTCTTAAAACTCAAATTGTCCACAAGGTGGTAGCTTTATACCTGAGAACAATTCAGTCTAACGTCATCTCAGTCATATGCAGATTTGGTTTAAAATGTGACATGCTGTGATCAGTCTATAACCTGATAAGAATCCCATTAAATTGAAGTTATACATGACTTTTGAACTTGTTTGATGTAACAATAAGAGTTTGCCAGTGTTATACAGTCACTCAAATATTTCCTAGGGCGATGGTTTACATAAATGGTTTATGGTAAATTGGCTGTTTGATGTTTTGTGAAATATTCAAAGCAGAAAAAGTTGTGGGAGGCCGCAGCATCACTCAACATCACTCAACTTAAGTCAACAAGAGAGTGTTTTAAAATAAATGGTAAATGATCAGCACTTATATAGCGCTTTTCTACCTATACTGGTACTCAAAGCGCTTTTACACTGCATTCGCACACACACTCACACACCGATGGCAGAGCTGCTATATGCAGCTGACCTGAGACACCGGGGACAACTTGGGGTTCAGTGTCTTGCCCAAGGACACTTCAACATATGACTGAAGGAGCCGGGAGTCCAACCACCGGTCCGATGGCAGGCGACTGCTCTACCTCCTGATCCACAGCCGCACAAAGTAAAAGCGTATGAAGTGTTTTCCTCAATCCTTGTCCATTGGAAGATACAAAAAATTACAACAATACATGTGAAATAAGAAGATTGAACTAGAAATGTTGGTGTAACATCAAAGTTTTAAATCTTATTCAATTAAAGGCTATTTTATCATAATTACTAAGGCATATGTTTTGGTGACACAAGCAAGACGACGGACGCATGTGAAATGTTGAAAACGTATATTAGATTTTGTTCAAAAGAAACAAGAAACCTTAGAGCACAGAATTTTATTTTGGAAATGATGACCGGAAACTTTCGTAAAACTACGTTAGTCACTCTCCGCCTCTTTCTCTGCGCGCTTTATGGCAAAGTGTCAGTCCTCAGGATGGAGAGCAGCGACATGCGTCTCGTCACTTAGTGAGCTGCAAACATTTTAACACATATGTGAAATATATATCGCGATCATCGTTCAATTAAAAAGCTGCTTGTTTATTTTTCCACCTGAAAACATCAGGAAAAAAAAGCTGCTGTGATGAACAGAGACGGAGACAAAAGCGCAAAGACTGCGCTCCGGAGCCAGAAACAATTCAGGACGCACCAGCAGGTTTCTGTACAGAAGAAGAAGGGCCCGTCTCCTAAAGATGCCCAAACTAGCTCATACTCCAAGGACACATCGTCAAGCCAGTGCGACACCGGAAAGGAGCTTAAATCCACGGGAAAGCGTCCGGGGAAAGTCTCATCCAGTGAAGCCTCAGAATGCCAGCGGAGCCCCGGAGCGCAGAGGAAACTGTCCGATGCCAGCAACGCGTCGGAGGACCTCAGCAAAGACTCCGGCTGCCTGTCAGGGAAACTCTCCTCCTCAGACAGCAGCTCAGAAATATCCGACTGCACCTCGGAGGGCAATAAGAACGACTCTCCGAGCAGCGACAACGAATTAGGCTGGATAGTGGGGAGAGCGTACGTGAGCCCGGACTGTGAGCGGAAAGGCGACAGTAACGACTGCGCAAAGGCAAACAGCGAATCCTGCGCCCTTCAGCCAGCTGCTGCTGGAGGGGTCCTCAGTCTGTTTAACTCGTCAGGGGCTTTTATGGAGCTGATGATGGGGGAAACAACGGACGATCTTGTCAGGGAAGTGGACGATTTGAGATCGGAGAACGAGTATTTGAAAGTAGGTTTATTCACTTCTATAACTGAATAAGTTTAATTAAAATTTAGTTTCCATGATATCATTTCTTTGTGAGATCTATAACAGCTTGCGAGTCTCAGTAGGGAGCCCTCCAGACTCTCAGCACCAGATCGGATTTGCTGGTGATGCTCATGTCAGTCTTCATTAGTGACTGCAGGACAAGTGAAGAGCAGCTCTCATGCAGGAATGAAAAGTCAGCAGTCAGTGCTGATTAAAACCGTTCTTGGCAGCATCACTAGCGTTTCCCACAATTTTATTGCTGCAAGTCAAAAGTATAAATTACTCAAGAGTGGCTGCAACATTCATAATGAACTGATGTGATTTGGCTAGTTCGGTATTTTACAGTGTTTTAAAAGGTCTTCATGTGTTGTGGTCAAATGGTGGAGTAAGAAGAAAAAACTTCACCAACTCCCTTACTTCTTATATGCCTACGTCAGTGAACATGCACACACCTGCAGCACAGATGCTGATACTGCAGCTCTCTGAGGAGTGTTCATGTGCTCAGGATGTGATCTAACACATGATGGATCCATTTAAGTCAAACCAATTAACTCTGGTAACAAAACTCAAAACAAGACATAGTGTCAGTAGATAATGGGAATTGATCTGCATGGAAGCTGTAACAAACTCACCTTAATAATAACATATTTGTAGATTTGCAGAGAGGCAACATGAGCATCAGTCACAACCAGAAACCTTTTACAAACAATCAGAACAACCAAATAATGTACTTACATTCCTTGTACTCATAAAGTAATGTTTGTTAGACACACTTTAAGATAATATTCACACTTACATATACGCTGAAAAAAAGGTTTTAATTACATGACATACTTCTGATCTTAATGTCTGTGTTTCCAGGATGAGGTGGAGGAGCTTCGCTGTGAGATGCTGGAAATGCACGACATGTTCCAGGAGGAGGAGGTGTACCAGCTGCAGCAGCTACGGCTGCAGCTGGAGCAGGCCAACAAGACGTGCCGCATCCTGCAGTACCGCCTCCGCAAGGCTGAACGCCGCAGCATCCGAGTGGCTCAGACGGGACAGGTCGACGGGGAGCTGGTCAGGAGTCTGGAGCACGATATCAAGGTCAGTTCATCACTTGCTCCTCTTCTCCTCTGCATCTGTGGCCATGTGGTCTTGTTAAAACTCATTTACCACCAGTAAAAGCTGTTTCTCAGAAATCTGACTTTTGACTGAATCACTGCCGTTCCAGTTGTTTACATCAAAGTGAATATTTCCTGTTAGTCCCACGAAGCTTTTGCTAGTTGGAGTACACTAAACAGTGACTGAGTTGTTCATACGCACTGAAGTAACTGTAATCAGTTGACAGCACCCTGAGTCATGGCTGGTTGCTGCTCTGTAAAGTACTTCCTGCTGTTTTCCATGCCACAAACATTTCATTAGGTTGCAATGTCTTCATCATGCATCCGGTTCATATTTTTACCATACCATAGTATAACTGCGTGGTGAGTTGTTCTCCATCAGGAGGGAACTTAAAAGCCCAGTAATCTTTATCAGAATCACAGCAGGTCGTTTACTGGTTAGTTAAAATGAGACTCTGCGGTGTCAACCAGACTCTGTTTCCCTGAAACAGGGTGTGTGTGGTGGTGTAGGATTCCCAACAGCCTCACCCCCTTCATCCACTCACACGGTGAATTCCTGTCGCAAGCATTTTCTTACGAAGTCTCTTAGCTTTGCTGCCAGCTGCTGCCGAGAACGGGTTCCACTCACTCTATAAAACAACGCTAATGAGTACAGATACACTAAGTGGAGCCATGGATGGATTACTGAGAGTTCCACAGGCCCAAGGGAAGTGAAGTCAAAAAACAACCACAGAGAGACAAAAGCTGCATCATTTGTAGTTGTTTTGTGTTATAATCTTTGGGTCTTGCTCTTCTGTAGGAGGGATGGAGCGCAGCTTACAACCCATTCATAAAATGGAGTTGTGATAAACTGCTCTTTCCTTTGCTTACAGGTTTCAAAGAGCGTGTCCTTCCGGCTGTGCACTGAGCTGGAGGCAGTGCAGAAGAAGAACTCCCAGTTGGAGTGGGAAAATGAGGCACTGCGTGAGAAGATACAGGAACTGGAGGTGGCCAAGCAGGTCTTACAGGCTGAGGTGGAGAAATTCAGAGAGGTACGACAATGAAACAGGACCTTAAAACTTCAGCTTTCAACTTTTGGTCCATTGTGCATTTTCTGAGGAAAGTGATTAAACGCAGACCAGCATATTCTGTGTTAATTAGAGTAGATTCTGGAAAAGGTCTGGAAGGGGATTGAAATAGTCTAAAACTTGACCAGCCATTGACACGCTCCATAAACCTCCATCCCTCTGCTCAAGAATCCTCCTCTTCATTACCAGACACAGCTGCACCTATCCCAGAGAGTTGTCCCCCTCACCCCTCTGCTACACTGATGTCAGGCGACACTTGACCCCGGTTCAGATCACTCATATGAGTGAAGGGCTCGGCCGGCAGCTGCCTGGTGCCCGAGCAGAGTAAAGCGGCCTGGTATGCTGAAGCCCGAACTCCAGGCACAGCTGAGCTCCTCAGCTGAGAGGACAGAGAAAAAGGAAAGAGGGTGGGAACGAGTGAATGTGGGGGCGAGAGATTACAAAAATAGACTTGCTTTCTCTGTTTCTACTTCTATTGAGCTAGGCTAAACCTGGATCCCCGTGTCTTATGGCATTCAGAATGGCAGGTGTTTGTGTGGCGACACACTGACCTACAACCAGCAGCGTACACACTTTCATCAAGTGGTGGCCACCACACCCTGACAGAGATTGAATTTCCATTTCACCTTTTATTCTTGCAGCTCCTCCTGCCTCTGCAGCTCCTGTGATAATGATTGTGCACTCTGGTGGCATGTGCTCGGTTTAATCCAGGATTCTGTGCTCTGGCATGAGCTCAGTCTGGTCCACTCATCTGAGACAGCTGCCTGCTAGTCTCTTTGATCCCAACAGGGAAATCCACTTAGATTACTTAATCTAGGAGGACACAACGTAGCCTGCTGTAGATAGATGTGAAGGAGGACGAACATTTTAGAGACTGAGTCTGTTGCTGGACTGTTTGTGATCTTTTCTGTGAGACATGAATGGCGACACAAATCTGTCAGTTCATGATAAAACTGCGACAGAAACTAAATCATAAGTAAAGACTTATACAAAGACCAAATTAATGAAAAATGAAATGTAAAACAACATTTATCTTCATCGCACCTCCTACTCACTAATTGGTAATATCACATTTCAGGTAATAGTGTATTGATTCTGTCATTCAAGCAAAAAAAAATCATTTTGTGACTTCTAGTCACAGTGTAGGAGTGAGACAATGCCACCAGACAGAAGCTTACATTCCCGTCATGCTAAGTTTCACAATAAACTTTCATAGAAAAGGACTATGAGGTGACAAAATGTTTGAATTTAATCACTATACATACTTATTGTATTTTAGTTTAAGAAAATGCACTTATTTGCTGAAA
>JAUBNQ010000026.1:19988526-20014043 GCA_032353495.1 Ctenopoma kingsleyae | reverse complement strand
CAACAAACGCGTGTGTCTTCTAACCCACTGAGGCTCACTCCGCAGTTGGGTCAATCCCGCACGCAACAAGGGCGTTCTGCAAACACTTTGTCTGTGTCTAAGACGCGCCTGACAGTGTTAAGTTAAGAGGTTAGACAAATGAATTCAGGAGTCATTAAAAGAAAAGAAAAAAACAGCCTAAATTTAGCTGATAAAAACATTGAATCACTGGTCTCACAATGTCAATATGTCAAGACAGTTGTCCAAAATGAATAAATGTTAGAGTACACACAGTCTGCCCTAACTCATTAAGTGGCTCTTCTCTAAATAAACAGTCTGGTACCGGTCTAGGACTGCAGACTCTTGGGGCTCAATGATTTGATTGAGACAGCCATAGTTAGCCATTTCTGTAAATGATTAACTCTGAGTAGAGAACATATAAACAAACTCAAACTCACTTTTGTTATTGTAAAGGTTTTTTTTTTTTCTTTGGTGCTCAGAGTTTAAGATGTTGCTGTTGCACATGCGTTGTGAGGAAAAATGAATGGGAAAACTGAAATAGCAACACACATTAATACATGTTTAATATCAAAATGTGTGAAGAAAGTAAAATGATCCCTTGTACTATTAGAGATCATCATGTTTTGGCACCTGATAAATCTTTAAACTCATGACTCTGTAACTTAAGCTGGCCTTTTGTCCTCAAAACCCCCACGAATACAGCTCCAGCAGTTACGGCGCATCATTAGAATTCAGCTGCAGCATTTGTTCACCTGATGAATGTAAGTTCAATATTGTCTCAACCAGCTCCTGAGGGAAATATCCCGCTCCTCAGCTGCTAAATGCTCCATTCACCAGCTCGTTGATAACTTTCTCTGCCACAACACAGTGTGACTGGTGAACGAAAATAAAGTAAAGTTGAAGCCGTAAAACCAAAACAATGTTTTAAAAGACGCTTAAATGCTCTGTAGAGCTGAGGGGATCTGCACAGATAGAGAGAGAGACTGGTGCAGTGAATAGGTAAGGCAGAACTATTTCCTCCAATCAGAAACTCCTTTTGCAAGTGTCTCTCTGGCAGGAAGAAGGCAATCAAATGCGACCTTTAAAGGGTGTATGTGCTTTTATTTTTCATTTTCTATATGTCTTGTTATTCTGTCTGTATTATTTTAATCACTGCTTTGCTGACTTTTAAATAGCATTGTTAGCATGTGTCAGGGTTATTGTGTCAAGCCAGCCTATTGAGTTGAATCATGAGTGTTGGGGGTGGGGACAGTTGCAACCTTCCTCATACTCAGCAGTTATATGAAAAATTATAACAACAAAAAAACATTACAGCTTCATTAACCTTATGGAAAATACGACACAAGAACAGTCTGGTAACTTATGGTTTCACCCAGGTGGCACCTCAGCTATATGAATTGCTTTTTAATAACGTAGGTGTCGGGAATTTTTAATCTACAGTATTCAATCACTTTATTCATCTGCAATGTTTGTTGCGAGTTATGCTCAACTACAGTAAGTGAAATGTGGCTGCAGGCTATGTTTTGTTACCTGTTGCAACCTGTTCCCATAGGGTTAGTTCTTCAGTTGCAACACCTCACTCCTTCTCTTCAAATGCAACATATTTAGACATGATGTGAGTAATAAGCTGACAAGTGTGAGTTATAATACTATAATAACATAATACATTAAAATTTGTTGGATTGGTGTAGATAGTCTCAGATTAATTAACCGTCCCCACCTAACTGAACTGCTACATCAGCAGTTACAGTAACGGTCATTAAATAACAACATGTGTGAGGTTGTGTGGCTAAAGAGATCTCAACTAAACCACATTCAAGAGGGCCATGTGGTGTGGTCATAAAAATGGGAACAAGACGGCTGAGAAAGAGAAGTAAAGTTTGAAACGGGAAAGAAAACAGAGACAAATGTCAGCGCGAGAATTGAGGGGATAAGGCTTGTAGAAGACAGAGTCTGACAGGTGCAATCAGATGTGTCACACAGCCATGGTAAAGTGGATGTCAGTGCAGCGGTGGGGGGGCCACTATAAGCATGTCACAGCCAATCAGGACGGTAGAAAAAGAGCTGTAGAGTGTTTGGGCAGTAGGGGTTGTTTGTGTCTCTCTGTGGTGAGCCCATTACAGCTGTCAAGGCCAAGTAGCACAGACACAAACACAGGTGGCGCTGACAGATTCAATGCACGTGAAAGGGAGCAATTGATCAAGTGCAGCTTTGTATTGGTGAACGGACTGATCAGGTGAAACAGGTATAGCAGTTGTCCTTCTGACAACCTGTGTTTGTTTATGACTTGACTAGCCCGAAGTCAAAGCCACTAAACTTCTTCGTGCCCACCAGTTCAATAAGCAGATGTTGTGTGAAAGATAAAGCTTTAGTTCTGTGCAGTGGTTAGGTCAGGGGGGTCGCACACACAATCTGCCTTTGTGTGGAGGTAACAGGCTTCCTCTGGGCCCCTCGCAGCCTCTGAGACTGCAGTGGAGTGTTTGAAAGGGTTTGGCCGACAGACATGCAACATCTAAGACAGTTGTGTTAAAGGAAGCTGGTCACAGAACACTGTTTTATGCACAAACCTTTACTTCGATGTATTAACACACTACATTTTAAACACACAACAGCTGTTTTCTGGCCACTTGGTGGCAGTGGAAACAAGTTGTGTAAGCTTACTGCTTTATGGTGATATAGTGAACTTGTCTGGCTCCGTAGCTGCTAATTGTTATGTCAGTGAGCTACCGTTTGGTGCTGAGCAGGTATTGAAGAGTTTGCTTTTAAGCATTTCCACCCAAACCAGCTGCCTGCAGTAGCAAATATGAGAAGAGTGAAACAAAACAATAAAGTTGAGGACAGCTCAACAATGATCTGAAACTTACCATAAAGATCAGTAAAGCCAAGGGGAACTGCAGAATCAGGTGGTAATTTTAGGTTCATCCTACAAGAACCTCTTTTTTATTAGTATTTTATCTTTTGGTATTTCTTTTTTTTACAGTGTAGTAGTAGTACTTTTATTTAAGTAATGCTTCCTCCACCACTGATTATAGCCCACTTAAACACACAGACACAGGGACACACACACACACAGAAGCTCAGTTTAATGTCTGCACTCCAGTTCCTTTCTCCTCTACTTGCAGTGTCTGCTCATTTACACCCCCTCATGGATTTACAAAGAAAATGATGGTGAGGGAAGGGTGGAGGCTGCCTCTCCACCCTCTCCTGCTCACACTGACACTAATTCAGTGTCAATCCAGTGCACGTGGGGAGGGAATGAGCTCACACTTTGGAGGAGAGGGCGTCTGCGGTGAGCCACGACTGTGTGGACCTTATCTCCCTGTCATCCTCCCTCCCTCCCTCATGATTAACCAGCCCTCTATGGTCTGTCGTTTCCTGTTACTTAGTTACCAGTTGCCATGATTTGCCTGGGCCGCTTGTGTTTCCATGGCGACTGTGCCCATTCTGTCGTCTCCTGGCTGCCTCTTGGCTGTGCTGTCCCGATGGCCTGTAGCCACCCTGGGCCCTGACCCACAGTCCTATGCCTCCCTGCCTCATGGTCCCATAAGGCTGTCAGTGTGTGTTCATGTCGCACTGCAGCCCCTCACCATGCCAGACTGGTAATGCAACTTCTGGCTGCTCCGTGTTGTGGCTCACTGAGCAGACAAAGAGAGAGTGGATATAATAGACTCCATATATGCAGTCAGCATGCTCCCTCTCTCCTTTACACAGCTATGTTTATCTCAGCACACATGAAATGCAACACCAGGGACGAGAACAAACCACTGTGATGTTTGGTAATACTTTAGATTACAGCCAACAAGTTACTCTATAAATATGTCACGTTTTAACACATTGTAATGCTTCTGTATTTTTCATATTGAAACATCTGCAAAGGTCATTTTGAACAAACTTATAAAACCATTTGTCTATCTTACTGAATAACAATTATTTTCATGCCTAAATACCACCACATGTTTTATGATTTCATGTGATTTAGATGAAATGACCCTTTATTCTAAGATGATGTACACATATATTTCTGTCTAAAATAAATTTTAAAAAAACTAACAAACAAATCATGCAGGTAAATGAAACACAAAGTATATTACAGATGCTGTGGTACTGCTTAGGACAGGTCCGGTTCAGGATGGGTGACACAAAGGAGGTGCAGTTTTCAGCTCCACCATCAGGAGGCAGTAGTTATCAAATTGTCACTAAGATTTTATCATGCTCTGATGAGATCAACACCGGGCTGAGCAGGGTAAGATGCCACCCTAACTGAGGCTGATTCACCCTCACTCCCCCCTCTGTGTGTCTGCTTCTCATAGTCTCATTCAGTCTAACACTCACTGCTCTGTGTCACTGTCTGTA
The DNA here is from genome assembly GCA_032353495.1 of Ctenopoma kingsleyae. NCBI lineage: Eukaryota > Metazoa > Chordata > Actinopteri > Anabantiformes > Anabantidae > Ctenopoma > Ctenopoma kingsleyae. Next base: position 20,009,690 of record JAUBNQ010000026.1, on the reverse strand, counting down.
TCTCTGCCTCTGTTTGCTCTGTTTGTCCTCCCTAAAGCTCCGTTTAGGTTGCTGCTCTCGCCTCCAAGACAGATTTTGTTTGTTTACACTACAACTACACGGGAAGGATCTTTAAAACAAGAAACATCTCCTTGTATAGCAGAGTAAATACTGCAGAGGATGAAATCCTCAGTGATACCATCACTGATGGATATAACATAACTGTGCATGGCTTTACTCAAATGCTCTACTTAAGTGCAGTTTTTATGCATTTTACTCAAGTATGATTCCACTTTATACCCCTACTCTACTCCATTTTATGAAGAAATATTGTACTTTTTACTCCATTACACCTGATAGCTATAATTACTTTGCAGCACACATATAAAACATATAATGAACTTATAATATATGACAAAGTATTTTCATTTAAACTGTTCAGCGTAGGTATTAAGCTGAAATTTTCCCTTTAACAATCTGCAACACTACAATACAGATTTCATGTTATTGGACTTTGCTGATTTTTTATAGTATTTTATATTAGAAATGCAAACAATATAGAAATAGTAGTAAACTAAACTGAAGCTATACAAAAATATTCCTATACGTAATCAACCTGTGTTTCACTAGTATAAAAAGAATAAATGCAGACTTGCAGATTTTTCTGAAAATGCTATTAGTCTTTTAGACCTTTAGTTTCTAGTGCGGGTCAAACAATGACCACTGGATCCTACATTTCCCATGAGGCTATTTAATCTAATCTTAGAACACTGACTGGTAAACAGAGAGCTGAAATCATGCACCTCTAGTCTGGATCAGCTTCAGTCACTCATTCAGCATTTCTTCCATCAGTCTTCAGTCCTCTCTGTCCTGCTGTTATTAATGACATGTCTCGGCAGGATTTCCGTTAAAAATTTGTTTCCATGTCCAGCCTGAAATGACTCAAGCGATGTCACTTAAGATAGAGTTGTGAGGAACTGAAGCCTGACGGTAATATGACCTTCTTGGTGTATGGTCTGACCAGTTTCAGTTACTTCAGCTTCGTTTCTGAGTTTTCTTCAAGTATAAAACTTGAACCTTTTGGGAGTGTGTCAAAGATTCATGTTAAGTTTAAGACATACACTTCATGGGTAATATTAATCAGACCCTTAGTTTATAAAGTTTGGGTGGCCAAAATCAACTTCATGACTCAGTTAATTCAGACTTTAGAAAATTCGCTCAAAGCCAAAGAAGAGATTACACAGCTGCAGTCACATGCTGAGTGCTTGGAGTGCCGCTTGAAGTAAGGGATCTGAATACCTCTGGGCATGCACTCTAAGGCATTTTCAGTGAGACAGGTTTAAAGGGCTGGAGATGACACTATTTGCTCTACTATCTAGTTAATCCAGATGTCTTTGAGGTGCAGGTCAGGCTGTAAACATATGTGTGCAAGAGCTGACGACAGGCTTGTGGGTTTTTAGAGACAGTTCTCATTTTTGAATGTGGGGTGCCTCAGTGTGAGACAGCCCTCTCTGTGGTCCTCCAGGACAGGAGTTGTCCACCTCATGGTGAAAGGAAAGTGCTCAGTGGGGGATTGCGAGTGTAATTACAGCGGTTTTGCCTCATTAGGAGTGAGGAGGCGTGACCCTGCCTACAGGTCAGACAGCTGAACTGTACCGGTAGTGGCACTGAGAGATGATCGAGTCTCTCTGCTCGGAGGAAGCGAGGGATTGGTGTCATGCAGAACAGAAATCTGAATGTAGTGTCTTGTTAATCATGTGTGTTTTGTACACTGGAAGAATCTTGAGCTTCCACTTGAATTTAATAGTAATAAAATATGTTTAAAGCATAAAAACTGGAGTACTTGTTGGAGGAAAAATAGCCCATGGAGGTGTTGTACATTGTGCTTATACAGTAGTATCTAAAATTATGCAGCATACTATATGCCTATAACTTTTAGGCCAATAAAAATCCTTAAAAGAATTAAAATCCTCAGGTCCTTCAAATGGGACAAACAAGGATGGAAAAAATAGGGCCAATGTGTAACCCATGCGTCTTTATGATGTAATGCTTTACCCAGCACCACTGGATTGTTGATCTGGTGCTATTGTTATTTGCATTGCTGTTATTTACCCAAACTAAAATATGGTCATTTTGTTCTTGTGTTAGACACAGAATGCTTGACCCTAAAAGTACAAAGCAAGCATATGACTTTTTAAACCTGCAATGTCACATGTTAAGGTATTTTAACAGTTCACAACCATGTTTTGTTTGGTACATACTGGTAAAAAGAGAGACTGCCTGGTGAAATTAACCTTTCTTATCAATTTATGCACCTGCCAACCACAAAAAATGTCATATTTGCCCCAATCTCAGAACATAAATCAGCCATTGGACTCGTATCACCTTCACATTTGCTTCCTGCTAATTTAAATAAGGAAGGTAAACTGTCCACGTCCTTGCAACAACTTTCTTTTGAAGAGTTCTCTTTAACCGAGTTCTGTGTTAGGCTACAATGACTCATGATGTTTGTGCTGACATTTTCAGTGTCCTACAGATGTTTATTCTATGAAAGTAGTTCTTGGTTGTTAAGCTAAATTAAACAATACTGGGAAAGTGAACCTGAGGACTCCTCTGATTACAGGTAACCACATGGTGCACCTGTTGATGCTACGTTGACTGACTCTCATTGTTAGTGAAAAGTTAAACAAACTCAAACATCACTGTACAGTGGCAAATGCGTGTTCACATGTGACAATTTGAACTAAATAAAAGAAGATATCTAATTGTCTTGAAACCTTTAACGCTTTTAGAATTAAATTGTAAAGACTAAATGATTAACCGAGAGAGAAGGGTAGTCATTTTACATCTTGCATGCGCAACAAAATATAGGGATTTTTGTCTTAAACCAAACCTTTCAAAATAAAAGCAGTGTTAGAGATATTTACTCTCCTGAGGGGTGGATGGATAACCCTGGAGTCCGGCAGTCCTGAGAGAGGGCACAACACGAGCCCAAATGATGAAATGAAATGAAATATCTTGCAAAGGCCTCGGCCATTCACCACACAAACACAAACACATGTGCACTCCTTGTTTTTTTTTCTTAATATCTCACATTCTGTTGAGTGTTGAGCCCCTCGTCGCTCAGTCGGGGTGGGGCTTTTTTTGTCCAGCATACTCGCTGTCTGAGTCAGGATGGAGAGATGAGGACGGGGCATCCCACTCACCCTCTGCACGGCCGGAGACACTGCTGCGCTGCTGTCATGGCAACAGCAGCAGTCACCACCTATAATGCACAGGCCAGAAGGAGTCTCTCTCTCTCTCTCTCTCTCTCTCTCTCTCTCTCTCTCTCTCTCTCTCTCTCACACTCACACACACACACACACACACACACAGAAATACACATATAAGCCAAATACAGATCTTAACAGTGTGCAGGTTGTACATTCTTTTGAATATGACTACATCTGTACACTTCACACATCTTTTTAGGAGTGACATCAAAAAAAGCAAAAAAAAGAAAAATTATATATATATATATATATAGATGATATAGATATATACATACACACATACATACACACATATAGGCTATATATCATAATAGGTAGCTTAGTCGTACTTGTTGTGGTTTTCAGAGTGGTGTTTGTGTTTTTGCCAGTGTAACATTTTTATTCATCTGTGCATGACTGGTCGCCTGTATCTGCAAAAATGTTTCCTTATTGCAGATAAACGATGTTATCATAGTTTTCTGCCATTATCGTCAGACACTTTCAAAAATATCCTGCCTGCGCCCTCTCTCACCTTCCACATCTCTAAATCGGACTACGGAACATATAAGACTACTTGTAAACCGGGGGCTTCGCTGCACATGCATCCAGTTATCAGCGAGTGTGCTTTTTTACGGGATCCCATTCAAACAGGTGTGAGCAGCAGAAGCAATCCCAGGTGGCGCATGTTGATCGGATACGTGCACGCAGGAGCACATTGTGAGCATCTTTGCGCTTTTTTTAAGGGTTGAGCAACCCGCATTCAAAAATAGTGTTGGCTGTTAGAAAGTAGGTCGATAGGAACTGAGAGCGACATTTGTTTCCACGCTTTTGTGTGTGTTCTTTGTTGTTTAGCGAGGACTGTGGCTTTTTTTTTTTCATAGCCTAGCCTTCAGTGAAGAACGTTTTACGCACAGGTGGGAGATACCCGTTCAGCATAGGACAGCCCCCCTCTCTGCTCCTCAGCGGATGATGTGAGGAAGTGACATTTTTCAGCGCTGCGGTTCGGGACAGCACGGCTCCTCTGCAAACAGGTGTGCTGCCGTCCGGGTCACTTTTACTGGGAATCCACGGGGAGGTAGCGTCCCAAAACCTGAACCGAAACCTCCTGGACACGGGACAACGGGGACCAGAGGAGGAAAAGCAATCCGTTTAAGTCTATTCTTTATTAGCCTGGGCTGTTTGAACGGGTTCAGACAGAGAGAGAGGGAGAGGGGGAGCGATGGCAACGAAAAAGGCGTGCGTGGATGCGCCCAAAAGGAGCCGGAGTCCGGTCGTGTTGGAGGCGGAGATGTTCAGTGAATTTCAGGACTGGTGTCTCCGGACTTACGGAGATTCCGGTAAAACAAAGACCGTCACCCGGCGAAAATATAACAAAATCATGCAGACATTGTTGCAAAACGACGAGTCGGACGGCGTTTATGTCGACAACAGCCACATCAACGCCAAATTCAAATTTTGGGTGAAGTCTAAAGGATTTCAGGTCGGGACCAACATACTGGGAGAGCACAACAAGAAAGGAGCTCCAGGGAAACCAGTCCTATATGTCCCGGTCAAGTCAACGGTAAAGTGTGTGTGTGTGTCTGTCTGTCTGTGCATGTGTGTGACAGAGGGAGAACGTGCGTGTTCAGGGGCACGAGATGTCCCGTTGCTGCCTATAAGTTGTCATTATTTCAGGCTGCACACATGCGCTTGTCACATGAATAAAATGACAAGTTATGGTGTTTCATCGTCCCGGTTCGCCCTCATCTTTCTTCATAAAGCTTCACTTTGTCCACATCCCGACCAGAGCAGCCCTACTCTCATCCCTTGCTGCCATAGCAACGCCGGTGCCTCCTGGCAATTGCAATTGTAGAAGACAGGCTAACGTGCATAGCCATCTCGCCAGTGAGGTCCTGTCAGTGGCACGCTGCAGGGTGCAAAGCACGAGATAATTGACTGTTGACAACATTTTGTTTGAACCGCGCTTCAGGTTTTGTGTAGCCCGGTATGGTGATGTTGCGTGTGTGTGTGCGCGCGCGCGTTTGTATTTGTCTGTGCGCGTGCGCGTGCGCGGATGCAACGGCATGTTCTTGGGTCGGGTACGTCAGGGCGCTCCGGTGGGCCCCTTGAGGGACTAGAAGCTACTAACGCCAACTTATAGGCTAAGATGTCAGAGCCACCTTTCAGCTGGGAGGCTCGATATGTTTGATTGTCGGCGATTCATAAAAGAACATGCGCCCTCACTGTCCCATCTAAAGGAAGGAGAACGGACCGTGTCCGTGCGTCGGCAACGTGTGTTTTCTTTTCCTCTGAGTAAGAAAACTAAGGTTGAAAATTTTCAAATGTAACACTCAAATATGTCTCTTTCACAGAAATGTCATCATGTGGCAGTCAGTCTGAGTGTTTGCACCCCACTTTTCATTGTCCTGGGCAGGATGCGGATCGGCTCTCAGGCACCCGTTGCTCTGGCAACACCTGTATAGTACCAGGATAGTCTGCCTCTGCCGCATTTCATTGTGCCCGTTCCGACAGTAAGCTCTATAAACCAATCTTAAGACCGTACTTCCAAAAGAAACGTTTTAAAATGAATGTTGGGATTTGATAGAGGGTGGTAGCTGTGCGTAATTGGCGACCACGTGAGAGGCTGTGGCGGAAACAAAAGGGTCTGCTCGGGACTAGAGAGCGACATACGCCCACAGTTAGTGTTCAGACTTGACTTCTGCGCGTCTCTGTTCGTAGGGTTCAGATATTCTTTAGTCGTGTCACAGCTTATGTCCCGCTGTGCAGTACTCGGGCGGCCGGTGCGCTGAGGGTTAAACCACACATTCTTCTTTTGTAAGGGAAGATAAACATGTACATGACGAACTGTCAGCCGGTGCCCCAGCAGCTCTTTGTGTGCGCGTGCGCGTCCATGTCTCTGTATGGTGTTTGGGACTGCTGTGCCAGCAAGGAGACAACCATTTTAAATAAGCACCTTCAGGGAATAAAACGCCCACCTATACCACCACCACCAGCACTGCTGGGACAGAGTCCCTCTGGACCTCACAATGCACAAACACATTTTCTGTTAACTAACTAGAGGAGATATTGGCACTGATGACTGACTGAATCCTTTGATTTTAGTTGAATAGCAGTGATCCCTCCACAGGTGTTAAACCTGTGTGAATGCACAATTTAAATTTGGGCCAACTGCCTTTACAAAAGTCCTCTAATCTCCACTTGGTATTAGGTTTCCCTCTGGGTAACAGGGCAGGAGTGATCTGTCTCTGCAGGTGCAGATGGTGCCTGAAATGTGTTGTTGATTAGCTGTTCTCTGTGGATCTTGTCATGTCATTCACATGAATTCATTGTGCAATATATTTCTCAATATTAAACATTCTTCTGGTGATTTCTCTGTGACGTCCATCTAACAACTGACCTGACTGACTCACCTGAAATAATTCTCAGAGACCAGGTTAAACCACATTAGAGATACTCAGCAGGGCTAAGTCTGGCCTGAAAAGTGTACCTTGCTGTTTATTTGAGCTATATATTAGCTACATTCTTTGTAGCTAATATCATAGGGCTGGGGGAAACCTCACCCTGACTCAGCCTCACTTGAAATTTAAACAACAAACGAAACACCAGCCAACACAAGCTGCTTCTAATGATGAGTCAGAATCCACAAATCAACCAATTTATATGCATATGACTGTATTAGAAAGCTTTTTTTTTTATTCAGCTTGCGTTCGTGGGCTTTATAAATAGGCCGTCCTGGGCTGGTGTAAAAGTGACACACACAGGCACACACACGAATACACACACACAATGGTCACTGCCTCCTCGTATGGCTGCAGGGCTGGGGACACGTCTCTGGAGCTCGAGCATTGGAAGCTCCGCTGCAGCTGCTTCCAGGGTGTGCCAAGTTTCTGTATGGGGGCAGGCAGGGGGCTAAATGACGGGAGGCTGCGTGGGGGTAGGGATGGATGGTGGTTGATGTGCAGACAGAGGAGGCCTCTTCTATGTGTCAGTGAAGCATACAAGGCGGCTTCAGTGTGTGACGGGACAGAAAGCCAGGGCATAGTAGAACAGACTTATCGTAGATGCTTCTTTACAAGCTGGACATAGAATCATTTTCTTTCTGTCCATCCTCTGTCCTCATGCCCATGTTGTCTCACCACTCTTTCTGCACAACCCCGAGCACTCCCAGTGCTCAGAGAACCCAGCAGCCCTCAGTGTGGAGATTCAACCTCGTTTAGCTTTCATTATGTCCTGATTAGAGGATGCTACAGAGGAGGAGGGGAATAGGACCAGAAACAGACACAGCACCACAGAATTGCACAGTACACGAGCACAAGCCTTTCCTGAGATGAAGGGAGTCAGAGTGCAGCCAGTTTCAAAAGAAACGCTTAGACACCCTCTGTATTTTCTTTGGACTGACATGAGCATTGTATTGAAAATTTTGAAATACTGCGAGCTGTTGCTTTTTGTTGCCATGCCAACTGAAATCTGTAAATATCTCTGTTCCATCTCGCACAACTCAGTTTTGGTGACCGTGGTCTCCCATAGAGACACGCATACAGCATGTACACATGTCAGTTCAAGAACATTTCACATAACTCAAAAAAGGTTTAGAAGTGCATATTTCCTGCTTGCAGGGTGTGCTGCCACAAAGTAGGTAATCCAATCAGCTCGTGTAAACCTTTTTATCTAGTTTAACATCTATGATTAGTTCAAAACTATTACAAGCCAAGTATCCTAAAAATGAAACAATTAGTCAATCAACTGGCTGCAACTAATAATTATCAGCGATTAATCTGTCACTTAAAGTAGCAGAAAATCACAATTTTGCAATGACCAAGGAGTCTTCAAATGTATTGTTGTGCCAAACCAGCGATACAAGGTACAGTGATTTTCAGTTTATTATATAAAAAACTAGAGATACCCAAAAAATATGCACATCTGAGAAACCGGAACAAGAGAAATTTGGCATTAAAAGAGACTTGAAACAGTTAATTAGTTATCAAAACAGTCACTGGTTGTTTTCATAATCAATGATCGCTAATCACTGCAGCTCAGTTGAAGACGCCACCTTGTTTATAAGAGTTGTTTTTCAGTATATGATGACATTTTATCAACAAAAGCTCTAATTGATTATTTGGGAAAATAATTTGAAGATTAATCAATATTGAAAATATTTGTTAGATAAGAACAGATTTAATTTTGGTAACAATTTACAAAATTGGTGTAGAAAGTGTAGAAATTGGAATCCACTATTTCTCCTCTGTATCTTGGGTTCCTAAATGTCTGTCCCTAACCATCAGCCAGAACGTGGGACAACATCATTATTATCTGATTAATTAGTCTACTTTTCCTCTGAGGGCCCCTCTTTTGTAGAAGGGCCACAGAGGCTAAAGAATACTGGCTCTATTATTCGGCAGCATTTACATTAAAGCTATCTTTGCATAGCCAATCTCTGCTGCTTTTGTCCTGCATTTTTTTGTTTCGCCCCTCTGTGGCTGTGCTCATAAGGGGCAACACATGCGCTCGTGCTCGTGGGTTCAAACGACAAATGAGCACCACCCCAATAAAGAATCACTCACTTGTTCTCATGACTTTTATCATCAGAGCCACAGAGAAATTACCTGAGTGTGTATAATGGTGAATGTTTTCATCATTTTTTAAGTGCATTAGTTTGAGGGTCTATAATACTCCTTTGTTAATTTAGAGTTACACTGAGATTCATAAACAAATGAGCTCACATCAATATTTCCAATGTCAATGTGTTTCTACAACTTACTGTGCATATATATATGTATATATATATATATATATATATACATATATATGTAGTATACATATATATATCACATATATGTGGTAGTTTGTACGTGTACATGTGTTCCTACAAAGAGGGGGTCGCTGATCGCATGCTCTGTGTTTCCTCCCTTCAGCACCCTCTCTGTTGCCATGGAGAGACTGTTCTTTGCTTTCCCATAGGAGGAGAAATTAACACCATTTTTAACTGGCCCGGGGGCCTCCCCCCTGTGTGGGAGATAGTATGAGTTCTGCCACACACACACACATACACACACACACTGTCTTTAAGACGACAATGATCTTCCTACCACACCGCTGCTGTCATTTCTAATACCTTTGCAAGGCCAACGTTTAACAAAGTGGGACAGTATGATAATAGCCTGAAAACGGTGAAATGGACTCTGGGATGCGATGATGTATGTGCGAGTCATTTACATACCATTTTGAGTCAGTGACTGGAACGTCAACAGTGCCGGTCTGCGGGGCCAGTGGGACCGTCTGTGTCTCTGGCTCCATGGAATATTGGGGATGTCACATACTCTATCAAATAATGTTCATCATGGGAGCAGCCAAGAGAGAAGCACACAGACAGGGATGTCGGACAGAGGGGTAGAGCCTGATGCACCTAATGTGGATTTAATGATGGGGGCTTTATGAATTGAAAGAGAGTGAGGGATGATGGGGAAAAGAAAAAAACAAAAGGGGGACAGGTTTTTCATAAAAAAATGGGGCCATTGTGGATGTAATAGTCTCTTTTATCCTAGTTTTTTTTGTAGTATGAGCCTTTATCTTGTACTATCTTCCCCTTGGCACACTCACAGAGGAAGCACGGATTGTCCCATTTACGTGTCCATTAGCCAGTTGATAGATTTACAGAGGGGAGAGGGGGCTTTAAAAGATGACCTGTTGTCACATCTGCAGTGAGATAATCTGAGTCATGAGTACTGTTGACACAGTCATCTTGGTGCACACGCACACACGTTGCCTTCTATAGCTGTGAGGACACACAGTAACACAATGCATTCCCTCGCCCCCTATCCCAGCTTCAGCCATCACAACTGAATGTGTCACTCTAACTCTTACCCTAGTGGTTAGGACCTAACCCCTAACCCTCAAACCCTTTGTAGTTGAAGACGTCAAGGCCAAAATGTCCTCACAAAAAATGGTGCTGAACAGAACAATTGCTCATCCAGCCACAGAAATATGGACACACACACACACACACTCAAAGTACCTGAACACACATAATTGCAGCCACAACTTAAGCTACTTATTGTGAATCATTGTGTATCCACCTTACAAAATAAAATGCCATCTCCAGCCTTATGTTGCAGCTTAGCTTGAATTAAAAAGTTGAGGGCAGTGGAAAATTTGTGCTATTGATATTTTTGGCATGTCACAGTCATGTTTACCCATCCACCCATGGAGCAAATTTCTTGTGTGAGGCGTCTCTTCCGTTTTTGCCGGCCTGTCTTTGTGACCCAGCTGCTTCCCTTGAACCCCCACCCCATCTCCTCTTCCTCCTCCCCCTGACCTGCCTGTCTGCAGGACTGCTCCTCTCTCCCTTCAGCGACTCTGCTACAGTGTGTGTGTGTGTGTGTGTGTGTGTGCGTGGCTGCCAGCGGGGGTGGGGGCAGTCGACTCAACCCCTCCAGTCTCCTAGCAACAGAGCGGTTTGGTGCGGGACAGGGAGAGCGTGCAAGGGATGGGGGCTGGTTGTACAGTGACTGGGGAGAGCAAAGTCCTACGGGATTAGAAAGCTAGAGAGAAGGAAGAAAGGAGGAGAAGGAGGGTAAGAGTTTTGCAGTGGTATTGGCGATTAGGGATGCTGACATCTCTCCTTTGCTGTTTAAACAGCATGCTGCTGATGAGACCAAATATCTGCAGCGCCATTCAACAGCTGTTCTCCTCCGACATGCTTCCTCTGCAAGCTCTGCCCGGTAGACACGTACTGTACTTAAACACACATGAAACGCACAAATACATACGCTGAAAGCATGTTGTGTTAAGAGGTGAGTGTTTAACTCCCTGTTGACTTGTGTTTGGAAACTAAAGAGCTTATCAGTGCAGGAGGCCCCAGGCAGGCCTTGAGGGTACAGGATTGGTATGGTGGCTAGTGAAAGAAAAGGCCTCGTCTGAAGCAGAAGGAGCACTGGAGAGGCGACAAATGTTGATTTTCATTACTGATTTATTACTGATTATTTGTGCTGTCTATGAAGTGAAAGGTGCCTGTTGTGATTTCTGAAATCTCAAGACATTTGAAGACGTCACCTTGGGCACAGTAGGAAACTGTGATGGGCATTTCTATGTATAATTTTTGTCATTCTGATTGTCAGTCCCGTTCTATTCTGTACACATGACGTCTATTGCATGTCTGTCCATCCTGGAAGGGGCATTTCTCCTCAGTTGCTCTCCTGGAGGTTCTTCCATTTTTTCTCCATTAAAGTTTCTTTTGTCTAAGAACAGAGGGTGTTGTGTGCTGTATAGTCTAGTCCCTGAGGCAAAGTTATGATTTGTTAATTTATAAATCAAATTGATTTGACTCAACCTTTTTTCTTGATATTTTATAGTCTAAATGAATATCAATTAATCAGGAAAGTAATTAAGAACGAAAGTTGCAGCCCAAAGCATGGCTAATAATGGTCTTAGATAAAGACTTCAGCAGAAATAGCCAAGATTACCACCAGGTCTGGTCCATTAAAGTATACAGTATGTATGTGTTTCTTTTCTGGATGGATTCCAGGTCAAGCTGAATTTCCGGTGTATGTGTTGGATATTTTGTTTTGGGTAGAATTCAGTGGAGGATGCAGCAGCGGTATGGCTGCACTGCACACCCCACAGTTGTATGAGATTATCTAAATCCAGCGTGAATGGACCTGACACCATTGTCCCGAGAAGCAGCGGCGGCGGTGGCGGTGATGCCACTGGGGGAATGATGATGATACCTCCAAGTGCGATAGATTACAGCTGTGATGATGAGGTGGAGGATCGCTATTATTTCATTTATTATCATTACATTTAGCTCATGCTGACAGGGGAGAGTGGCTACGGAGAGAGGGAGAGGAATGGAGAGGGCCGGATTAAAACAAACCCGCTCTGTGAGCCTGTTTTAGTTGCCATGGCAACGATCATTACCTCGCACTTGGGAAAGCAGGAGCAAGGAAAGAGAAGAGGAGGTGGGGGGAAAGAAAGAAAGAAAGAAAGAAAGAAAGAAAGAAAGAAAGAAAGAAAGAAAGAAAGAAAGAAAGAAAGAAAGAAAGGACAGAGGTACAGGATGAAGACATGGGGCTAGGAGACAGGACGCAGTTGGGGTAAAATGAGGAAATCAAATGTCACATCACGGGAACTGTGCAGACATGTCAAATAGAGGAGGAGCAAAATGTGTGATCCTCAATGCCAGGGGGACAACTTTTTGAACTTAGGACTCTCCTCTTACTCAAAAAAAAGATCACTCCCAACTTAGAACCCAATCTTCAGAAGTCAGAGCTCGTCCCATTAAATCAGTTTTTTCCATTTTATGTTTAAAATATCAGCAAGTGCATAAATATAATGATAAGCCAGAGGAAAATGAAATGTGTTGCCTGTTTGTAAGGAGGTAATGAGGGGGTGAAAGACTTACTTGGAGAAAAAGATGGAGGTAGAAAGGACAGGAAAACTCCATGCAGTGCTACGGATGGAGGCCGTTGTCCTGGTGATCCCACTTCTATGGGGTGTCACATGACCCTTCGGCCGGCACACCTGCCCGAGAGAAATCAGCAGCAGTTTCTATGGCGACAGGGTCAGCAGTACAGGAGGCAGGATGGCTGCCAGAGGTGGTGGAAGGAGGGACTGCTGGTCTCGTACAGTGTCGATGGTGTTATTTTTAAACATGGCAGAGATGAGGTTGCTGACCCAGCTGGGGCCTGGACTTCTCTACTTGAAGGAGAAATTTAAAGAATGATTGCAGAAGGAAGGCCAGACAGAAAAAGAGGTTGTTTTCAATTTTTCTTAGTGCTAGTGAGGACACCTTGTGCAGGGTGTACAACCGTCTGTAACCAAGTGACCCATGACTCATGTGAATGTGTCTGAACATCCTGCTCACATCACACAGGGATGCAGGAATCTCCATTTGCAGCCACAATATTCAGATTCTCCACTGCAGATGATACACACACGTCTCTGTAAACCTGAGGCAGGACATTAAACTAAACTCCAGTCTCTTTCTGTGTTTCAGTGTTCAGACGGGAACTCTGCCCAAGACAACTCCTCGCTGAAGCGTGTAGCTGTGGTTGAAGACTTCTTTGACATTATCTATGCCATGCATGTGGAGATGGGCGCTGATCCTGGCAGAGCACCCAAACATGCAGGCCAAAAGAAGACCTACAAAGCGGTGAGTAAATCCAAACAAGGTAGCCTGCTTGCAGGTTACAGCCAATTTTGCTTGCATTGGTCCTTGTCAATACTGAGAATGTTGACAGTTAAAATAATATTTTATTCCTCTTGTCTGTATCTTTGTGTCCATATTTATACCATGTACAGTGTGGAAAAGCGGCAAAGCAAAGAAGCTGGATAGTTGTGTAGATCCAAACCCAAAGAAGCTGGACAAAAAACAGCAAACAAAAGAAAGAAAGCATAACACTTCCTCCATGTGAACAAAAAGCAGGTTAAATAAACTAGACTAGGAGTCTACACTCCTGCTGCCTGTGAGCAAGATGCACAGCAGAGCTTTGAGCGAAATCCTAACATCAGCATGGTAAACTGCTCAGGTCAATGCTATCATGCTGAAGTTTAGCTGGTACGATGTTTTTCATGTTCGTTATTTTAGGTTGTTAGCCTGCTAACATTTGGTAATAAGCACCAAACAGTGTACAGCTGAGGCTAATGGGATTGTAGCTGGTTTTGCAGATATTTATTCACAAATCAAAATAAAAAATTTTACCCTCTGCTAGGTGAAAGGTCAGTGAATCACCGCAATCACTGGGATTTGTCTTTCAGGGACAAATTGTACAAAATTTCATGGAAATCCAATAGTTGAGATATTTTAGTTTGGACCAAAAGTAATGGACTGACAACCCCAAAAGCATTGACATCACTGTGTCTAGAACGGTGTAATTTATTTTAATCTTATGTGAACAAGTTCTTTTCCAGCAAGTTTAAAGACATGTTCACAGAGCTACAACCATGGCTGTGATTCTTGTTTTAACATTTTTCATATTTTTGCAAAGCACTATTTTTAAAAAGAGACACACAACTGTACAACGGAGAGTCACTGTATGTGTTGAAAATGTGGCTCTTTCACTTTTTGTCTGTATAGAGTGTAGAGTCTGTTTATCGATCACATGGACGCTTACTTTTTTTGGGAGCTTTAAAATGTCATTGTGCTGAGAACCATTTCTTTTTCTTTGTGTAAAAAGTGGCCCACAGTTGGAAATGATTTAAAGAGCCCCAGTAGAGGTATTTATAAAAAGGGAGCTCAAAGGCAATACACTTCAAGGGGTTCCAAAGTTAGGAAGCCCCTGACTAAAGGTATGTGCAACACCTACAGAATACAAAGGTTTCTTTGTCTGTGAAAGACAGTAGGCTATGCTTATTAGCTACGTCAACATAATGTATAATTTTTAGCATCAGTTACCAAGGGAACAATCAACCACCTTTACCAGGAAACCAAAGTAGATGTGGTGCTACAGGGTTTTCTTGTGTCACATTAGCTACTGTATGTTTCTGGAACAAAGGAAGTCTGAATGTATGTCGCAAACTGAGGTGTGGTCTCGGGCGTGGCGTGGTGTCCTGACAAACCCAGGGGCTTTGTGTGCATTTTTGTGGGACATTTATGTTGAGAGGTACTGTTGGGGCGTTAGCAAAAGGTGGGGGGTTTACCCCTAGTGTCCTTCCTCCACCCCAGGACTGAAAAAAAAAATGATCGAGCCAATTCCTCCTGCCCTGTAGAGAGGTCCTGTCACGTCTCATAGAGTGTACCCTTTTGAGGAGGCAGCATCACTGGGGCAGGGCATAATATGGTACTGTCACTGTGGCCTTCTGGGAGGTGCTCGCTCCTCTGGGTGGCCTTTCTCTCTCAGCTGCCTCAAGGGACCATGAGGGGTGAGGGGGTGGGGGTGAAAAGGGGATGGGATCTGTGGCAGTGGCAGTGGTGCTGGGCCAGTGGGGATGGGCACCCCTGCTGCCCCTCTGTGGTCACGTGAAGGTCGCATTTTACAGTGAAATGCCAAGGGGCTGAGGAAGGGGAGGGTGGCATAGCAGTGGAGACAAACCAAGAAGGAGGGCTGAACACGAGAGAGGTGTACGTATGACCTGACTGCACCTGAGAGAGCAGGAAGAGGAATAAAAACAAAAAAGATGAGCAGCATTTGTGTTCTAAGGTATTAGAGCACATATAGAAGGCTGGAGCTGGAATTAGGCCATACGAAAGCATGAGTGAGCACCTAGAGGGAGGATTCCTCCTCATGCCATGTCGAGATAACACATAATCGTTGACCCCAAACTTTCAACACGTGTATGGCAGAATAAAAGGAAAAACACACCTGCACGCAGTTTGACTTCAGTCACAGCCTGATTCGTTTTTGTGCCGTAACCTATTCTCCTGTGCTCACTCCCCCGGCACAGATAGCAGAGACCTACGCCTTTCTGCCCAGAGAGGCGGTGACGCGCTTCCTAATGAGCTGTGGAGAGTGTCAGAAGAGGATGCACATCAGTCCCAGCACTGCAGAGTTCAAAGGTAAATGCACACGTCTGACCTGTGGCTGGTTCACTCACTGAAATGTCATTTGTGCAGATAATGCTCAGTTTCTTTGAGTACTAATGTAGAAAAGGGTTCAATTCTATGCATGCTGAGATGTACAGTACCACTGTAAACTGTTAACAGTCAGACACTGTTGTTGTAGGATTTTCTGAAAAAGATTTCCACGAGAGTCATAGAAATGTGTGTTTTATCATGTCAGATGGATGTGCTCAGTTTGTGGACGGCGTCTAAATGAGACACGCTAAGTTCTCCACTGTCCTGTCAGACAGTAAATGTGAGCTGATGTGATCTTACGTGCACTTTGAAGAGTTTTTGAATTTAGTCTCATTAATAAAATATATTGTATATATATCCATCATCGACATGATGTAACAAAGACTCAAGAGGACCACATCTCTGAGATTATACAGAGGCGCTAAAATGATCACAGAGTCCCTCTAGTGACTGGTGTGAAGATTGCAGCTCTAAACCACTGTGCTCACTGCTGCCTGGATTTCAGACTTTTGCAGGATATTCCACTAACTCTTAGTTATTATTGTACATTATTATTTGTTGTACAGTCTAATCCTCCTTCTTCTTAGTCTTGAGCAGCAGTTTTAAAACTGTGAGTGGGAGCTGATGATGTAGTTTAATCTGCTGATTTGAAGGGTAATTTTATTATTATTCTATGATTCTGTGATATGTTGTAGAAAAAGTATTCAAATAATTTAATTGAGTTAAAGTGACAATACTACAAAATTAAGCAATAGCACTACACTGTAAAAAACTAAGTTAAAGTCCAGTAACAAAATGTACTTAAAATATCAAAAATAAAAATAATGAAAAAAAAGATCTCTACTGAGTTATATTATTATGTTAATTGTTTATTATTTATGTACATTTAGGTTCTTTCTAATAAATATATATATAAATCTTATTATTAGTTTATCAGACATTAGCCTAATAAATAAAGTGTTTGATTTTCTTGTGTTTCTTTTTTTTTTTTTAATCAGAAAATGACAGGCCAACCTCACTGGTCCCGGACCTCATTGATTACAACATGCCCATTACTGCCACCTACCTGAAACAAATGAAGCTGCAGTGCATGACTGCCACTGAAAGGGTAAGTACCTCTTTCTGCCAAGTGGACAATGAATGTTTGTGAAACATGGGCACAGATACAGAGTGTCCCGGAGGATTAATTAGGAGAACGTGCCACAGTGAAAGCTCTCCTTATTCTCATAATTGTATTTGTATTGACTGCACAAGTCCTCTGTTTTGTCTTTTTTGTGTGATCATTAAGGACGTAGGATTGCTTTGTGCAGGACATGCTGCCTCCCAACTTTTAATTCAGTTTTAAACAATCAGAGGAGCCCCCCTGCTGGGAGGAGGAGCTCAGTGTATAGTGAGGATTAGTAAAGCTGTACAGAGTGACGTCATATGTGAGACCACTCCCATGTGTAGCTGTGACAGAAACAGACAGAAACCGCTGTCATTAAAGTGCAGGGAGCGGCACTTGATGATGATAATGTAGACCTCACTCACGCATAATTAGGATTATCCGGAACAATGACCCAGGCTGTGATTCGTGGGTGAGTACAAATTAACAAATGCTCAGACGGTGGGTCGCATCTGTGTGCAGAGTGAGAACAAGCAAAGCCAATAATTTAATAATTAACCATCACTGAGGGTTATTTCAGTGTTAGAGGAGACTTGTAATAATTTGTTCCATATCTGTGCAACACTGTTGTAGTGTTCAGAGCAGCAGTTGGTGCAAAAATGCAGCAGGTTTGTTCTGTTGACAAAAGCAGGGCAGAAACAAACATGTGAATGTGAATCAGTTAGCGGCGCCTGTTTTCTGTTTGCATGTTATTTTACAGAACTTTGGTGACTGTTGAAGTAAAGCCTCACTTCTCTATATGCTACAGAAACAAACTACTTCATTGTTATGTTGAAATGACAGGTGATGAAATGATGTTTTAGATTTGTTGTGCACTTTCTTATGGCCACCAGTTTGGATGCAGGAGCAGTTGTACAAACACCGCTAAAACTAATGAAATTTTGTCCTTACAGCATCAGCAAATAACGAAAAATACTTTCCTGAAGCCCAAAGTGATTTTTTTGTCTGTTACACAATCCCAAACCCAAAAATATTCACTTTAATATTACATAAAACATATATTGGCATGATAATGTGATTTGTGTTGCGTATTTATTGTGTTGTTTCTTGTTTTTTACTGTGTAATGTCTATTTTCTTTAGACACAGTTTATTCTTTTCAATTCTTTCTAAAGTAGCTAAATAAAGTGCTTCAACTAAATTCTTTGTAAATTCTGTTAGCTAATATGAAAGCATCGTCCTACTTTATTAGTTGTCTATTTTCCTGTGTTGACATTAATGCTACATTTCCAACTACTTAGAAAGTGTAATTATAGGCTCTCTCTCTCTTTCTCTCCTTCTCTCTTGGATGCTACATGGCTCACTTGGTACCTAATGGAGCTGTCACTGAGCATTTTGGTCCCCCTCAAATGGATGCGTATTCCCTGGAGTTTGGGCCTATTTGTGTGCATGTGTGGGGAGGAATAAGATGTAATTCTGCTCTGTTCCCGTCACACAGTCGTAGTTTTGCCCCCCCCCCCCGCATGTGAGTGCGATGCCAGCTGACACATGATGGCGTGGTGTGTGGAGGTCAAAGAGAAGCAACTGTACGCGGTAGCCTAAAGTAAACTGGCCTTTGTGAAACTGAGAGTTCATCTGAAATGTGGCCGTGCCTGTTAGCAGATTTTCAAGTCAAAGCTCAGCACAGCCTTTGAATAGTTTGTGAGATTATTCAGTTTTCTTTTGCTAATCCTAACCCTCCTGCGGTTTATTATGTTGTGTTACACTACCGAAAGCATGTTTAGGGTCTCTACGTAACAGAGTTAAAAATAGCAGTGCTTCAAGAAATGGATTACTTAACAGGGAGGCTCTTGTATTCCCTGTTTTCCTCTGCTGCCAGACTTCAGCACATTTTTATTAAGAGTTAGATCAAGGAAATGTTCATTCAAATGTTCATTCAAGGAAAGGATCAGGTTTTTTCAAATCATAAATGTACACTGAGAGCAATGATGGTTGCTGGAATTCATCCTCCTCACCAGAGTTTTTCCTGAAGAAATGACAGTTTAAGTGATATAGGACCAAGTCCACAGTATTTCTGTGCAAAACTGATATAAGACTGTCCTCCTGTGACAAGCTTGATCAGGAATAACTGCTTGTGGAAGCACAAAGAGGGAATTTCATGCTACAAGCCTCATCTTACCGCTGAACTGTAAAATGCATTTTTATGCTGAACATCCACTGTATATGATTTTATTCCCTATTACTTATATACTGAAATAAATTTAGGAAGGGGATTCAGATGCCACTTTCACTGCACATAAGCCAGTATTGTTTTAAGAAGAACCTGTCCCTTGCAGCAAAAGAGTGGAGAGATGCAAATAGACATGATGTAGTCCCATTTTCTCCCTATGGGAAACTTGGAGGTTGCTGTCCCATGTGTGATGATCTTTCGCTGATGTTATCCACTCCTTCTGCCTGTCCATAATTAGTTTCTAGTGTAACAGCATGCTCCTCTCCACCACTGTCTCTCTCTTCAGGATGACAGCTCGGTGAGCAGCGAGGACATGAACGGAGCTGAGCCCACATGGGTCGCAGCTGAGCAGCCCGCAGTGCCTGAGCCCAGTCCTCCTAATGGAGAGAGAGTCAGAAGCCAAACAGCCACCATTAAAGAAGAAGATGGTATGATGATTGTGTATGAATCATTATGTATGATTTGCATGATTCAGGCCTTTTACTTTATTTATCTGGAATTTGAAATAAGAGTACAGATTGGTGTTCTGCAGGAAACAGCTTGCCCTGTTCTTAGTGAAATAATCCATATAAATCCAGTCTTACCGAGGGTGGGACACCACCACAGCCCCAATCCATTGTGCACCCCTCTCTCTCAGGGTACAGGGCTTAGAGAAGTAGGACAAAGGGCGATTTTGACCTTCTCAGATTAGACACTACTAAAGAAAAGATTGAAGACATGGCGAAAGGGAGAATTACCCTGTTCCAGTGAATATAGGTGTGCACATGATACGTGTAGAAATCATCTCAGTGAAATCAGTACATGGCCGTAAACTGGGTTAAAAAGCTGTAATTTGCACACACCAGGGACTGGAGGCTCCCTACCCCCATCAGTTTCTCTCTCTCTTTGCTGTTACTATTAATTCAAGATTCACCCCTTTACTCTAGCTTTCATTTATCCTGACAGTTGACCCCGAAACCCACTTCCTTCACAGTTTCAGAAAGCGCAGCATAGGACAGGAATTCCTCTTCCCTTGTAGTAAGACACCTGATCCATGAAAAAAATTGTGCATATTGTGGCACATAAAGCCACATTAATGCTAAATTTGCTGATGACAAACATCCTGGCGACTCATCTCTGTGTCTGCTTCCTCGCTCTCCACTCTGCCAGACGACGACTCTTCAGAGAGCGGCAGCGCTAACGGGCTGCCGGCCCTGACCTCCCCGGAGGTTCTGGCCGTGGGTGGGAACCCCCCAGATGGTGGGGCTCCTTACGGGGAGGTGACGGAGAACGGCCTGAGCGCTCCCCTGGACTTCAGCACCACCTCATCCTCGTCCTCCTCAGACGATCAGCAGCCGGTCAATCTGAGCGACAGACTGGTGCCTGTGGGGAGCTCTCCTCCGAACACCTACGCTGCAGACCCCAACAGGAAGTACCCCGTCAAAACAGAGTACAACAACAAGGTGAGAACAGAAACTTGATATGATAAATTATTATCTAAAACACATGGTTCCTCATCTACCTCATGTTAGAACTTTGTAACTGTGTTGTGTGTTTCTTTGTGTTTCTAGTCCCCTCCTTACAGCTCAGGGAGCTATGACTCCGTAAAAACTGAACTCAGCATGAGCGTGGAGGACCTGACTGGTGGACGGGCACAGATAATTGATGACGACGATGATGATCATGACGACCACGATGACAGTGACAAGATCAATGATGCTGAGGGTATGGACCCTGAGAGGCTCAAAGCTTTCAATGTAAGTAACCTCTCACACTGTTATACACATTTGTGTGTTGGTGCATAGACAATGTACTTACAAATATTAAAGATCAGGAAATAAATCGAGTATCCAGTGTCATTACTGGCATGTATTCACTAACAAATACTGCCCTGCATATAAACTGACTCTGTTTTCATCACTCCTGATTTAATCACTTCCCCCTCCCTCTTTTTCCTTGCTTTTCACTGTTTACCTCTCATGCTCCCCCATTCCCTGCGTTTCCTCTCTTTTGTTTTTGACTCACACCTCTCTCTCTCTCTCTCTCTCACTCTCTCTCTTTACCCTGCACCCCCACTCCATTTTCTGCTCTACATCCCTTCTGTCCCCTCCCCC
>JAUBNQ010000026.1:19975684-19988426 GCA_032353495.1 Ctenopoma kingsleyae | reverse complement strand
CTCTCTCTCTCACTCTCTCTCTTTACCCTGCACCCCCACTCCATTTTCTGCTCTACATCCCTTCTGTCCCCTCCCCCTCTCAGATGTTTGTACGTCTGTTCGTGGATGAGAATCTAGACCGCATGGTGCCCATCTCCAAACAACCCAAGGAGAAGATCCAGGCCATCATCGAGTCCTGTAGCCGCCAGTTCCCAGAGTTTCAGGAGCGCTCCCGCAAGCGCATCCGCACCTACCTCAAATCCTGTCGCCGCATGAAAAAAGGCGGTTTTGAGGTACAATGTGCCCCTAGACAAAACACTGTCTGCATGAATCCACCTAAAAAAATGCAGTTTCACATCTGTAATGTGCAAAAATCTTGCTGATCCTTGCTGCTAGATACGACCAACACCTCCTCACCTCACCTCTGCCATGGCTGAAAACATCCTTGCTGCTGCCTGCGAGAGCGAAACACGAAATGCTGCCAAGAGGATGCGGCTTGATGTCTACCAAGCAACGGTAAATGTCTTGGGAGTTGGTGCTTGTGAATCTGCCCAGCAGGAATTTGGGAATGTGCAAGAATGGCTATGCATCATTAGCACCAAACTGCACAACATCAACTGCTTTAAATGTCTTATAGGATGAGCCCGCCGCTGACAAACCCAACTCGAGGGACCCTGCCTCTGTGGCCCCATCAGGGTTCTCCATTTCCAGTGCAGCTTTTGCTCAAGACCAGCTCTACACCAATGGAGGCCTCAACTACAACCTGCGTGGATATGGGACAGTCAGCAGCAACCAGCAGAACTCTGGTGCTGCACAAACCAATGGTGAGGAGGTTTGACCAGTGTAGCTCAAACACATGGTAGTGATGTGTATTTAAAGCATATTCCCACACATTGCTTTGTATTACACTTGCTTGCATTTAAAACGTTAAAAAATATTTCTATTACTTTGATTTTTTCAAAGAACCTGATCTTATCTCCTGTGTTCTGTTTTCCTGTTTTATCACATTTGTGTCTGCAGGTCCCACAGATCTGAGTATGAAGTCAGTTGGCCCGAACTCCTCCTGCTCTAGCGCAAACAGTCATGGTCAGGGTGGCGGTGGCGGTGGTGCTTCGGCCCAACTCAGCCCCCCGGAGGTCACAGCGGTGAGGCAGCTCATCGCGGGTTACCGGGAGTCCGCGGCCTTCCTGCTCCGCTCGGCAGACGAACTGGAAAACCTGATCCTGCAGCAGAACTGAGTGAGAGCCAAACCGTGCCAAGACCCTCTCCGAGCCTGTCCGTCTCTGCCGCTCTCAGTCACACGTGTTTGGGCAGACTTTTAAACACAAAGACACAAATGTACACAATTGATACTGCAGCGAACAGTGGGTCCTGTAGGTATGGTACTTTTACTTATTCCTACATGTTTGTGTATTTGGACGGGCTGGAACATATCACAGGTTGAAAAAATGTTTATTTATGCATTCAGTTCACTTTGACCTTAGTGCCCTGTTATCTGTAGCCATTCATCCCATTCAGTTCATTTTACCACCTCAACCTCCATTCGTCTCAGGAAGCGATGATCTATGTGAAAAAAAAAATCCACATTGTTACACAGGGGAGTACCAGAAGTGTTAAATTAGCTGTGACCATAACGCCACATTGGCTCATTTGTGCAAAGGTTTGGACAAATTAATAGTTAAATAGCAGTGATTTAGTGTCAGTACCTTGTTTCTGTTTTCACACAAATGTAAAGTATGTTGTACAGTGACATGATTTGACAGAATCATTTGAATTGAGTCATTTCTAAATGATAACCCTATTATAACCCTATAAATTAATTTTGTTTCAGAGAAAATTTCTGGTTGTCCACAGATGAATCGCTGCTAAAAGACGTGGTAGCCTGCCACTGACCTGTTAACCTCAACAGCTAACTGTAGGATGTGCTCGCTTACGTATACGGAAAACAAACAAACAAAAAAATTAGAGAAAGGAAAATGACAGTGTTGGACAGTTTTCACCTGTAAATTTCGACCAACAGAGCCATCAAGTCAAATCTATACCTCGATCCTACTGTGTTGGAGGGGTTCCCGCATCCTTTGTCATATGGTTACAAATAGATAAAGGACTTATTACCCAGCATGACTTTAGTTTCAGTTGTTTAATTATGAATATTTATATCATGGGCAATTTCTCACTTACCAGGAAGGAGGTTTTTAAAAAGCCCAGGTATGCAAATTGAGGTCACAGATACCTGTCAGGGAAAAAATGGAGATTAATATATTGTTTAGACTCTTGATTTGAAAAAAAAAGGTGCAATATTGAAGATAATCAGTAATGGTGTACTTACTGAAATGACTTTGTCAGACTTGCTGAAGTCTTTTAAGGCATTTTAAGCTGTTCCTGCTGTAACAGTTGTCAAATTGTAAAAAGAAATGATATCCCATGCAGCATTGTAGCCGATTTCAATGTTGTTGTTTGTTGTGAATACTGATCTTTATCGCTAACCTCATAACTGAGGCACTTTCATGTGTTAGGATCAGTCACTCGTAGTGAGAAAAACAAAATGGGACCTGGCAGAAAAATGAGACTTAATGTTGCACGTCTTTTTTTTTTTTACGTTAAAGTGATTTTGTGGGTCATGTTGTTCTGTGAGTTGAAAGTACTCGTGTGGATCCATTACTGTTGAATGCAGTGGTACAACCCCAACGTCCATAAGGCTTTACTGGATGCAGTGTGAGTGCGTGTGGGCTGCTCAGACAGAAGAAACTCCTACGTGCGTACCGTCCCCTCTGACCTCAGTGGTTTCACACCCTCTCTCCCATCTTATCGATATCATGTCTGGAAACACACTGTTTAAAAAGAAGCAAAAGACAATCTTTAAAAAAGATGTAATCGCATCACAGTTTACTCTCCCAGCTTTCTGCTATGGTGTGTTTGTATATTTGTGCGTGTGCGTGTGTGTGTGTGTGGTCTGAGGGCACACAAAGAGTACTCAAAGCTGATCTAGAGCACAGTCTCACAGCAGACACTTTTAATAGTGAGTCACTCAGCACAAAAAAAACCTGTTGTGTATGTGTGTGCATGTGTTTTTTTATCCTTTCCTTGTTGATGTAAGTGTTTGTATTGACAGTATGTTGATTTTCTGTGTATAAGTGGAGTGACCCAGTTTGTACGACATCAATCTGTGAAGATTTAATTCAGTAGGCTGAAACATTCCAAACAAGGACAATGACTCTTCAAGCAGCCGAAAACTGGCTCGCACCTTATTGATTTGTCAAAGCTTAGAGAAATATATTTCTGTATTTATCACAAATCATATTTATCATGAATCTGTCTATTTCAGTGGCATTCATACATTTCTAATTAATACAAGGCAGGTGTAGAGCTGGACTTACATACATGTTCCAAATGACCATTATACATTTTATTAGCATGTTATGATTGGGGTGCATTAATTTAAGTTGAAATTCTATTACCTATTGCAAGTTTGGAAGCACTTTATAGCTCAGGATTAAGGTAACATATGGTAACATGTGTCTTTACCTCATTTGGAATATCAGCTTCATTGTGATTATAATAAAGGACAGTTTGACACGACCCACAGTCGGAAGTAGTTTTCATTCTGCTTCGCTGATAAAAAACAGTAAACGCCTCCTTTGTGGAGCTCAGTTTGAATTCATCACTTTGCACAGTCCATCTGAGGGGTGTTTCATAAAGAAGGCACAGAAAAATAGGGCTTAATGTAAAAAGCCTGACTTGAATTAACCTAACAAACGGAACCAGGACTAATCTGTTTCATAAAGCTGGTTTATTTTTTTGCTTAGAAACAAAGCTGTCAACTGGCAGCTGTTTTCAACTCTAAAAACCCACTGTACTCTACTTGCTCAGCAGTAAACAGCAGACAGACACAGCTACCAACTAGCTTGTGAACATAGTGGATCGACTAAAGAGCCAGATGTTTCCCACAGGATTTTATCGAGACCAAAAGCACAGCTGAAAGAGAGTGGATATTACACTTACATGAGGCTAAATTAACGATAATGTTGCCATGTGTGAATAAACTGTTTTGCTTACAGGCTGTTATATGTCACTGCCCCCAAGTGGCCAAAAAACTCAGTCATTGCAAGTTTAATTTTATTCAGTGACATTTAAAGGATGAGGAACTGACATAAATGTTTTTTTAAGATTTTAACTGAAGTACATTTATGTTGATTGGAATACTCTGCACAATATTTGACATTGTAAAAGATATGAGCTCAGAGTGTAATAAATGCATCTCTGATTTAAACCTTTTTTAAGAAACAGAATTTCCTGACTTAATGGACTAATCCAGCTGCATATGAAACATCCGTCTGGATTCAAACAGGCGTTATCATAGATGTCCGTGAGGCCTGAGTCCTCACACGTCTTCCTCATCTCCTCCAACCTGTTTGTCTGTTACAGTAGCCATAGCAGATCCTCTACACTTTACGTCTGACTCCAGTGAATCTCCTCCCATTTCCGCTACCAAACACATGCTTGCCCGTTTGTACTCTGTCTTAAGTCTGCGCTGAGCAACATTTATAGCTGTGTGCTGGAGTTTTAATGTGATCAGCGACAACCACGTGTTGTCACGTTGTTGTTTTTGTTTTGTTTTTTCTAATAATGCCCAATGGATTTTCTCTGTGTATTGACTGGACAGTGTAATCTATTGGTGTTGATTAAAAATGCCCTGGTAGCTTGTGGATTGCTAAAGTGGTCAGATAAATGTACTGTATAGCTGTACAAAGAGTGATAAACAATGTTTTAAACCTTTCTTTTTTTCTGTGGGTACAGCACTGTTTAAAAAAATCAAAGTGGTTTTAGCCCTTGCCTGTTTTAACTTATCATTTGGTGGTGGTCTGTATTACTTCTATTGTTATTTATATTATTTCAATTGTTGCCTCTCCTGCACTGATAAGAGACTGTAGCTCTGTGCAGGGGGTTGTACTGTAACCTGTGTGAAGCTTTGTATTTTTCCCCTCTGGTTTTGGACTCAGTGAAAGTGTGATGTTTACATGTACAGTTTTTCAGAGTACTTTTTTTTTTTCTTCTTTGCCGTTTTATTCTGGCTATTTTTTCCTAACCTACACCCCTAATCTGTGTACATTTGCCCCAGATATTTTCCTTTTTGTTGCTTCACTGCATCAAGTGCAGACGTCACCTCTTCGACTACTTGGTCACACAGTCAGAGTGTGCCACGACAGCTGGTTGTGGTTGGCTCGGTGTTGTGGCGGCTTCCAGCATTTAATTAAGTAAAAAGGGAGCTTCACAACTTCTCAAAGTGGGCCAGAAAAGAATTATTGAGAATCAAGTCGACTTTAATGAACTGTTTTAAAATACTATTGTGGCCTAAACAGAGAACGGTGGAGCATAGGTACATTTATTATAAGTGCTCATAGTCTTTTAATACCCCGGCCGTGTTGTCAGGGAAACTCCTTGTCCTTAACTTGACCGGGATCCTGAAAGGTACACTTTGACCTGTTGTAATATCTCCTTGGTAACATAAAAGCCATTCCCCTCTCCTGGCCTTTTAAGGGGAACCCATAAACCTCAGGAAATACTGAATCTCCAAGTTTAGTTTTTATCCACTGACTTCTTCTGACATGAGATTTAACTCTCTAACGAAAACCATTAACATTTATATGAGATGTCTATTGTTTTGTACATTTATCATTGTGATTTAAAAGTGGAGCTTTTCCCAGTACCTGTGACTTAATATTTTGATTTTTTTTAAGTGTTTATAGGTATGGATATTTATTATTATATGTGAAACTACAAAAAGACAAAAGAAAAGGTTGAACCTGTTTCATTTGTATGTTTCATGCAAAACGGTCCAGGTGAGATTCTCTCTGCCTCTTACATATCACTAATGAGGGACCTGTGTTTGTTTGGAAATAGCGCTTTTTCAGTGTTGCATCAACGCTATGAAAAAAAAAAAAAACACCAGTGGTTTACCAACAGCAGAGTTGCAAGGCTCTCCTCTTCTCCTGAGATGTCAGTAATTGAATAAAATAGTGCGATGAGCTATCAAACTGAGACTTTTTGTGGTTTTCTTTTATCCATGCCGCATATTCCATATTCCCTGCATTATGAGTGAAGAGCTGTGTCCACAAGAGTGCAGCAGTATTACGGAAAGCAGCGAGAGAGCAGGGCGCAGCGGTCATAAGCTGTAGACATACAACCTGTGTGGGCAGGACACACTCAGCCTTCAATGTTGTTCTATTTTCTGAATAAAAAATAGATGCATCTTCTGAACAATGAAGCCTGGAAATTGGAGAGCTCATTATTTCAGTGGCAGAAAGTAACTAAACACCTTGCTTAAGTACAAATCTAAGGTATTTTACATTACATGCTAACTTCTACTTCTCCACTACATTTTAGACGGTCATATTTTTCTATTTACTCTTTACCTGACACCTTTTATTACCATTATTTTACAGCTTAAGTTTTTCATTAAAGACATATTATGGGTTTATTAATATGACACAGTGTTCCTGATCAAACAACCTAACAGTTTAGAAATTAATTAAATGACAATTACACTGATCCCCCCCCCCACCTCCACCAGTTGGCAACAAGTTTACAAGAAGTTTAATCCCATTCACATACTTGTAGTCTGCAAACAAGAGCCAGAGGAATCAAGGTGAAAACTCACTGAGCAAAATAAAGTGTTTTACCTAGAACAGGCAACACACAATAGTTTAAAAAGAAATCATACAATCTCCTGGGAAGATACTTTTCATAAATTCTATTAACACAAACACTGATGTCCACCAGCCTGTAGGTCTGATCAAATATTTTTGGTCTAGTCACACTCTCTTTGGCTTTAGCTGGTGCAGCTTGACCTTGTTTCACATGGTTTAATATTTCAGCCTGGAAGTGGAGTAGTGATGCTGTCAAATTGTTTGGCGCCGCAAGTGTAGTTCTGGCAACGCCGACAGCTGATTTCATAATCAGTCTTGTTAAAGTGAACACTCTGTTCCGCAAAAACCTTAGTCGATATTTCTGCACAGTGAAAACACAACAGCTGTGACCTCATTATTTCATTGTATCCAAGGTTTTGTTTATCATACAGTTTACGACATAGTTACAATGATTGACTGTAAACATAGCAATAGTTCAACACTGAAAATTACATATTGAAAGTATCAAAAATGAAAGAACTTTATCACTTGTTTTTTACATGACGCATTACGAAGATGATCATTTTAATTAACAGAGTGGACAATCAGTAACAGAACATCATATGTTAAATCATGTCATAAAATAGTGCAACTATAACTATAGCTGATAAGTAACTGTAGTACAATAAAGTACAACACTATAAAGACTACAACCTTATAAGTAGTTAGACTTAATTATCTGCTGTTCAAGAAATATATTAACTACTTTTCAGTTATTTTTAACTGACCTTAAATCTTTTGCTCGTTCAAAGTCCAACATGTGAACTACTCGCTACCTGCTTTCCTACTTTCCTGCAGATAAACATTTGATGCAATGCACCTTTAGTCTTTGTGTGAAATTAATGTATCTATTAAACTAAATAAAACCTGCACAAAGTGATAAACTTGTACAGTAAGACAGTTCTCAGGTCAGATCTATTTGAAATCTGTTTTCCAAGATTTAAAAAAATCCCAAATCTGAGTCACACAGGAAACAAATAAACAAGTGTGCCCTGCAGACATAATCGATCAGGGTGGGACAGAGTGTAACTTTCTGTGTTGATGCCACAAGTTCTTCGGTGACACGTGGACTCAGGGGTTCACGTTTTCTGCTCATGCTGCTGATCAAATATAGGCTAGACCCAAAACAGGGTGACAACTGAGTCCCTGCAAACACTACGAACTCCTTTACCTGAAAAAACAAACATAAAACGCTGCACGACACATTGTGTTTGCAAATACCGAGAACTACATCTAACATTCCCCTCCTCTTATCTGTGGAGTATGAACTTGTTGTGGGACTGTTTGGTAGCACTGAGTCATGGGCCAAATGCCTTTGCCCCAGATTCCCAATTTATCTTTGAGCCAGTTGATGTGCAGGACTGCTCTGTGGGGCCTTGCCAACATTTTCTATATAGGCAATCACAGCAGCTTAGAGTTTAAAAAAAGACTGACCCAGAATAGAGTTCCAGTCATCTGTAAAACTATTATCCAGCACTTCTCTTCACCATAATTTCTTGCAAACAAACTGCAACTTGTTTAATTGACCAAACAGTTCATTATGACTGCAACTAGAAATTATTTCTATCATCTATTCATCTGCTGGTTGATGAATTGTTTTTAATTCAGAAGACTGCAGAAGTTGGAACCAGCAAATGTTTGGCATGTTTACGTGAAAAATTTATTTTCTGTTGTCTACTTGATTAATTGACTTACTGTATCACCTGACAATTCACAACATGTCACTTTGTTTTGTATTAGGAGCCACGTTAGTTTAATCAAAACTATCCTGTCAGTCACTACACTAACACGTGACATAAAATTTCACTCAAACACATAACTTATTTACAGCACAAAACACTGAACAGTCCTGGAACAGCAGCCTGCGCATAAATGAGAGCAAGACACACTTGCACCTGAATGATGGGTAGAGAAGACTTTGTAGAAAGGATGGAACAGCTCATGAAGCTCTGAAGCTATGACCTCTTCTGTGAAGCATGGTGGAGGCAATGTTATGATGTGGGCATGTATGGCTGCCATGGGAACCGGATGAATTCTGGAGAGTTTAGCGCTGGATCATCTGCTCTGCTGTGCAAATGATTTACAACACATTTGTACCGAAATCTGCAGCATCATGTTTGTGTTTGTTTTCTTTTCTGTGTCCGGACAAAGAAAAACACCAGTACAGATTTTTTTTTTGTTGATAGAAATATTCCAGGGATTCATTCTTCACCCTGTTCTGTCAACTTTGTACAGAGAAAGGCTGAGTGTCCTCTGGAGTAATAAAAAAAGAACTGCATGATGATGGGAGACTCCTTCGTCAGTGAAGTGACACAGTATCTTTCTACTTGGCTGTGAAGATGCGTCATTTTTAGATGTAAATGCCTCCCTGACAGGTTGGCAGGAATAGGGCAGCTTTGGATGGCAGATAGGACAAGACTTTTAAGATGGAAGAGTCACTGGTCCTGTTAATGACAAATTATTTATCCCAGTGTTTGGCTCTGAATGCTGTGGAACTGTTTAACTTTCCTGTTTGAACAGAAAGATTATTTAAGAACCAGACTGGATTGTAACCAAACTTTGTTCAATCTTTTATTTATTGTTAGTGAGGGCACTGCAAAATGTTCCCTGCATTATTATTAGAATTATTATTTCTGGAAAAAGTCAGTCCAGAGAATCAGTGCATTTTTTATGCAATAATCACTAGTAATTAATTAATTTGCAGTAATCAGAATATTCTAACTGATCATTAGAAAACTCTTTTTGCAGTTATGTTAGCATGTGTTAGCAAAGCATTGAATGGTATTGTACATGTATGCTTCTACATTTCTCTCCTAACATTCACAGTTTGTTTCAAAAATATATATATATTTTTTTCCCCCACATATTTCTTTGAGCACAGTGGTTGTTCTCAAAACTATGAACACGTGGTGCATTTGAAGACGGAAACAAGCTCTCTCATCAACATTTGTAACATAGGCAAATCAGACAATCTTTTACAACAAAGTGATGTGGCATTTCAAACTATTCCAGTGCAAGATTTATTATTTACTGTATAATCAGTTGTTGGTTTGATTTTTACTTCTATGACTCTTTTCCACAAGAGGTGTTGACCTACATTCAAGCTATGGTGAGGTGTTGTGTAAGCCCAACAACAAGGTATTACCAACTGAATTAATCGTTTCTAATCATATCACAGCTAAACAGATTAAGTCTGTTTGGTAAGTAGCCTGCTGGTGTTCCTTTACATAGTTATTAAACAGCTGCTCTGCTGCATAGATGAACAGAGGGCACAATGTGGTTCTGGAGATGTGAGGTTGACTAAAAACACAAAACATATGTCACATTTGTAAATGATAAAACATATAGAAATAATAAAAAACTGCCTGTAAATGATAATCAAAACTGTAAGGACACAATAAAACACAATGTAAGTACTGACTGCAGGTATTGTATTTATTGTTATTAACACTGTAAAGTTACAACACAAATAAAATGAAAAATGTTTGCATACTTGAGTTTTTGTAAATTTTTGGTCTTAATAAAAACATACTATACACAAGCAAAAAGGAAAAGCATACTCTGCTTATTAAAGGTAAAAAAAACAAAAACAAACACACCCTCATCATCACCACCATCATCTCCATGATCTGCCGGACTATGTGATGGCAAGCTGAGAGTGAGGGAGGAGTGAAGGGGGAGAAAAGCAAGATGGGGCAGTGGCAGGGAAGTCTAGGAGGAAGTTGGTGGAGGGGTCGACGGTTCAAACTTTCCACCTTCGCCGCTTTCGATGAGTTCTTTGTTCAAAACCATCTCCCTGGCGATGCAGGTCACCTGACCGTTGGCCACTGTGTAGGTTCTGTTCCTGCAACCCAGAGGATTGTCAGTTCCACCAAACCAAACAGAACCAAAACAAGGCAGAGAACAGTTCCTTCTCTGCTTTTTTGTGGTTATGTTCAGATTTTGCAACACTCACTTTTGATTTTCAGATCCATTCTGCAAGCCGGCCTGGTTCTGTTTCGCAAAGAAAAATGACGTCCACCAGTGACCAGAATCTTGCCTGGGAAGTCCTGAGAAGAAAATCTATTTATAAGGAACTTATTTTGATACAGGGAGACTTTACTTTATCACCTTGTCAATTTTCTTACCTGGATGGTGTGGAATGACTTCTCCTGTGTACTCAGAACTGCCACAAGAGCTGTTGCTGGAGTTGGACCCGAGGCGCCCTGGAGCAAAGATATGGTACATCTGCTTTTAATGACAAACTCTAGGAAAGCTTAAAGATGAATAAAAAACAGGCTGCAGAATGTGAGAAATATACATATATATATGCACTTAAGCCGTGTCTGACTCACTTCTGTAGTAATCATGGGTGGCGATGAGGGAGCCACTTGATGGAATTGCTGCCATTATCTCCGACCTTAGTTGGACTACCGCTCAAAGATGGAAAATGGTAATCTGAAGGAGAGACAGAGGAAAAGAGATGGTATTGGTAAATATATATATGCTGCTATCTTTACATTTTTTGCAATTTACAAGTCTTGTACTATTATTTTCTTAATTTAAACAACACTTCGATGAATGCTTCAGTACAAAGAGCCTGCCGCGGCTTATGGAGACATAAAGTGAAAAGGCACATCTGCACTGCAAAGACAGCTTTCACAGAATGACATGACTTATGGGAACTCATTTCAAACTTTTGCTGTGTGCATGCATACCCTCTGTGCTCCAGGCCTTCACTGCAGGATGATAAAACCGAGGCAGCTGCTTCAGAGAATCTCATTTACCCTGACTCAAATAACCAGTGTGTGTGAGAACATTTCCACATGATAACGTGGCACATGAGCTGACTGCATGACCACAGGAGCTGTGCCAATCGTCTTGTCACTGAGAATATATCTGTACTGAAGGGGGACGCCCAAGTGTGTTCAGCCTGGAAACTTGTAGATGGTTCTATCCAAGTTTTTAATGTCAAAAGCAAAAATAAAACTAAAGTAGGATTTGTTAACAGCCTAGAGCCTGAGAGCCAGTGGAAGGCTGTAAAGCTTATCACCAGGTGAGCAGCAGATGGCTTTAGGGATTACAAGGACAGACACATTGCCTGCACCTCTGAACTTCATAGCCTAGATAAACACAGCAGCTGACGCCTTAACATGCCACTTTTACCACTTTTGAACAGCATTTACTAGTCCTACGTGCTCATAAAAAAGTATGTGTGCTTATGTGACCTTACATACGATTTTAATGCACGTGCAAATGACCAATAAAGTGCACAACTTTGCAGCACATTTATGTAAGAGCTAGCTTCGTGGATGTGTGAAGTAAAATCAGTGTGGAACTAAAGAGAAACACACCATGTAGACTAAAATCAAGGTACTGGACTCCGGTTGTATATATTTAGGAAACATGTTTAAACATAGAGGAGCTAAAAAAAAGCACATTATTTTGACCTACCTTTACGATGGTAGCACCAGATGCGGTTGTAAGGTGCGGATGGCTTCAAGTATAAGATGTGCTAGTTGTTACAATAGCCCATTGGTGGACACGTTGAGTGCGTTGACCCTCTAGTCAGTACACTGCTGATGTCTCTGACTGGCAGCACGCGCAGCACCGGCTTTTATACGACGTGGCGCACGCTGCCGAGTCACGAGGCGGGGACTGTGACAGCTCGAGGACACGGGAAGCAGACGCGCGGTCGGTCAGCTGTGTCGGGAACTCGGTGACACACCGGACAAAAGGAGGCTTTGGAGCGGCTTTAGTCAACCTGCTGCTAGCAAGACCGAACAATACACATCTGCTAGTTTGAGGAGTGATTTCAACACACAAACTGACTATTAAAGTAGCAGCACGTTGTCTGATGTATGGTTTATATCATTTACGCGTCTATTGTAACGTTAAGCTTCAACGTCATTGTGACAATTTAAATACAAAGTTAAGTACTTACGTCAACAACAAATAACTAGTATTACTTAGGCATACAAGGAAATGCCAGTTTGCCTCTTTCTGCTGCCTTGCCTATGTCACATCAACTTCTAATTTATAATTAGTTTGTAGTATTCACATGTTGATAAACACCATAATTATGTTAGAAAATCCAG
>JAUBNQ010000026.1:19963117-19975584 GCA_032353495.1 Ctenopoma kingsleyae | reverse complement strand
CACATCAACTTCTAATTTATAATTAGTTTGTAGTATTCACATGTTGATAAACACCATAATTATGTTAGAAAATCCAGATTCTTCGTCATCCCTGGTGGTCTAGTGGTTAGGATTCGGCGCTCTCACCGCCGCGGCCCGGGTTCGATTCCCGGTCAGGGAACTGATTGTTTTTTTTTTCTTTCCCCCCACTGATAGCACATATTTTTAAACCACGTGGTGACAGTCTCCGCTAACAGAGAAAGATACTTTTCTCACGGCCGTGATTTCTACGTGTCGAAACGTATAATTAAGTGCTCTTCTTTTTGTACTAAACTTTAGACGTCTTCATTAAGAGGGACATAGGACACCTCAGTATTGAGGACTTCACCTTTTGATTTCAAT
The DNA here is from genome assembly GCA_032353495.1 of Ctenopoma kingsleyae. Lineage (NCBI taxonomy): Eukaryota > Metazoa > Chordata > Actinopteri > Anabantiformes > Anabantidae > Ctenopoma > Ctenopoma kingsleyae. The sequence continues at coordinate 19,975,203 of JAUBNQ010000026.1, read as the reverse complement.
AAATCCGTATAATAGATATTATTGAAGACACTTGCTCAGGTTTCATCTTTTATTTAAAACAGTTTGATAGCCTCTAGCGCCACCCAAAGGCTACATATCAAATAAGGGCCCTGCATCGTGTAGACTAAAGAACCAAAAATGCAAGTAAATTTGCTTACGTGACCATTAACGACAAAAAGCCAAACACCTTTCAATTGACTTTAATTGAAAAACCTTAAAGTACAAAAATACTTTATTTTAGTAATTTATCTCTTGTACATGTCACAATTAATGTCAATGAATGCATACTGAGTATGATTTTAGTGCCTTTATATGCCAAAATATTTATGAAACATGCTGAAATATTGGATATTAAAAATCGCTTTGACATCTTAGGTTAAAATAAGTTTACATTACAAACTTCTTGCATTATATTAGTAATTTAGTATTCACTAACAGAGAAATAATAATAGTGGACAAATACACACATACAAGGGAGTAAAATAACAAGTTCTGAAAATAATGAACTGTGGTGTGTTATCTCATGTGCTGGGACATGGGAATCTTCTGTCAAACCCAGATGTTTCTCCATTATTTGCTCCACTCCGAGTCAGCTTATCCTTCATGATTGAGAGAGAAAACACGTGATCAAAACTCACACAGTGAGAACACTGTGTCCCTTCTGTGTCTGACGTTCAAATAAACTCACCTTCACATTACCGGCGACTTCCTCAAAAGACTTGAATGTAGAAGAGTGTCTGCAAACAAGGATGAACACAGGTTAAATGCAGTTTTTGTAAAACCTTACAAATATGGCAATAAGCAGTAAATGCAGGAATTGTAGAGACAAACAATCGTGGTGTTTTACCTCATACTCGGCACACTTATGGAGTGGCTTAGAGTGCCAGGTAAGAAAAAGAAAGAGTGGGTTGAGCATTTGACATGCTTGATAAGTAAGACTTCAAAACAATACGCAATCATAAAAAACTTAAAAATAGCTTTTTCATTTATTCTAGAGTTGCTATATTAAATGATGAGTATGGTACTTGTGCCAGTGAAGAATCAAGTCCTGACGACAACTATCATCTGGTCACCACAGCTAGTCTGGTGTCAGGGGATTTGGTGGCGATTATTCTTAATCACTTGGAAGGTTTTCTGAACTCCAGAGATAACCACTTTGGTTTTAAACCCGACCAAGAAGTTGACAGATGTGCTTTTGTTTTGATGGAAATAATCCCATATTACAGACATCAAGGTCCTGTGTCATTGTCCTGTCTCTAAAGTGTATGACCAGATTATGCAGCTGAGACCAGAGTGGATTAATCATTGGTCACTGCTGGACAGAGATCTTTTCCTTCTCATTTTCTGTATTTATCACCATTCAATATTATTTTCAGAGAAATTAAAACTTATTGCATGGATTTTCTGTCTCCTGGAACTCCTCCCATCATACTGTACTATAGTAATTTGCAATAAGTCATCTCCACTAACTGCTCTAAGTATACTTTGACTAGTATATAATAATGTGTTTCACACACTGTACAAGGATGAAACTCATTTTAAAGTCACTGGTCAAGACCCTTGCACACACACTTGTTTCAGCTTCACAACACTGAAGTCAGTTCACAGGTCTTACCGTGGTGGGCTTGGAAGGGGCAGAGCTCTGTGGAGTTTGTAGCATGAAAATAAAGAGAGACACACAGATATCGTCACACCAGCTTCTATTTCCAGATTGATGGGAACAACAACAGACTTATCAGCTGCTGCTGCTCATGCCCAGGTGTACCAGTGTAATTGGATTATGGTTTTCTTACTGGCTAAACAAAAAGGCCTTGGAACGTAAGTGATGAACACTCATCCATTTAAATATAGTTGCAATTTTTTTGTTGTGCTGTGCATTACACGGTGCAGATGTTATTCCAATGGTGGATAATGTTTGATAATCAAAACACATATTTTGGGTGGAGATCAAGCAAAGATGTAAAGGGACATCTATCACTTACAGTCTTAAAAGATCCAGCATGAATTATTCTTTGTTTTTATTTTTGTTAATATGTGGACTAAACCAAAACTGCACATGCATAGAATAAATATGGTACTGAGAATTATCCTGTATATAATTTATCACAAAGTAAAGATCGTTGTGTGCCCAGCTGAGATCTGATATGTCAGCACCTGCTATTGAAAACAGAAGCAGAAAAGCTAATTTATTCAATTGGCAGTCTGACTGATTTTTTCGACATCAATTTCATTTAGGATATGCCCTTGCTCAGTATAATGAAGGCACATGTCATACAGTACAACATGTGGCTCATTAATGTGTTTTCATGGTTTTGGACAAAGATGGAGTTTTATGATTTTGGTGTTTTTATAGGATTTTGTTTACAATTAGAAGAATATAGCTGGTGTGATGTTAGAGTATAGTAACCACAGCAAAATATGTCTGTGAATCAAATTTGAATATTTTGCTGTTTCCCTAGTGTCTAGCCATGTTAGTACATTATTACACACTGATGAGTAAAATCTATATTTTATTCGGATTATCAAAACATAGGGATATTACAGTATATTCTTTTATCTTCTAATATTTCTGTACATGTATTATGTTTGATATTTTGTCTTCATGCACATGCAGAGTGTGGTGTTTTTTATTATTTTGCCAAATGTGTATTTAGGAGAACTTAAATCAATTTCTTCTTCTGATTTTGGTTTATCTTATTATTATTTAGCAGCTGTTATGCTGGCATCCGTGAATCTGCAGACAATATTTTGTGAACAATAATAATGCTCTCAACAATTTTGTCAATAATGAATAATAAATAAGAGAACAATACAATGGATAAACTTCATATTTACACCTCAGGTTCCACATATAGAGTAGATGATCTTATTAGATTTAGGTGTGCGTTGCTGCATAACCTGCATTATTTGAGGTAAAACTGATTTTTGGCAATGCAAATTCCTCTTGTTGAAAATAAGACAATTATTCAACTTATTTGAAAATTGGGAGGGAGAAGCTCAGTCAATTATGAGGCTACCTCATCTCTGTCAGTCTCCTGGTGATGGTCCCACCCATATTAGACAAAGCAGAAGATGTCACGTGGCCTGCATGAGAGAGAATCTCCTGTGTCCTCACATATCTACGTATAGATGAAAGAAAGAGCTGATGGTTATCAAAGTTCATACAGAAAGTATGAAAGTATTCACACACAGCAGTTAAACACTTAACAACAAGGTCATAATGTCAATAGCTACAGTCCATCTGGTTGCAGGAGATCCCATACTCGCTCAAATTCAAACATACTCTTCAGGTTAGTCCTGCCATTGCCTGTAAAAAGAACTGGTCTTTGTACTAAGTCAGGCTGTAAGACTATTAACGGGGCACCGATCCTATTTGACCTGGATAATCCGATCACTTGTTTCTTAGAAGAGTTCCCTCTTTAGCATGTGAGAGGATAAAATGCTGGGAAAAATGAAGTGTAAATGTTTTTCTTTTTCAGCATATGACGCATGATGCACTTACACACTGGAGTGCTTAATGTCATCCAGGGTGGCAGAAGCTGTGAGATATCTGAAACAAGAGCAGAACATGCACACGTTATTCCCTCGACTTAAAACAGAGATTATGACAGTCAGTCATTAGTGTGCTTTTCTTGGTTATGTAACTATGTCACACTAAGACAATGTGTGGCAAATGCACTACTAGTGCAGAGGTGTGTCTTACATCATGTGACTATTGAGCTACGTAGTGGTATTTAAAAGCATCCAGCAGGCCTTACTACTGTTCTTTTGTCCCATACAGTGCCTAAAAAAGCAATATTCATGAGAAAGCAAGTGCACTTACGGGGTTGAGGTTTGGACATCTTGCCAGCCTTTGGACAGGTTCTGTTTGACGTTACTGAGAGGACTCATACCCAGTTGCCTCCTGATGTCTGCTGCATATTTTTCCTTGGCCAAAAGCACCTGTCGCAAGGTCTGAATCTCATCCTCCATCTATGTCAGGCAAATCACAACAATGTATTCAGCACAGAAAGAACAGTTAGAAGATGTTACGTTGGACTAACTAGCCCACAAATCACCTTTCATCACCTTTGCAAGCTCTGTCCGCAGACTATCTACATCCTCCTCTGTTAGATCTGAAGGTGAGCATCCATCTGGAAATGATGAGCATCCATTTCCTGTTATCCTTGAGAAATTCATGGATGTTGAAGCCCCAGCAAAACCTTATGAGGAAGCAAAAATATTAAATTGATTAAAAAAAAAGTCAGTAAATAGGTATGTATTTTTTTTTAGGTACGTATTAACAACTATTACTCATCTTGTGGGCACCCATAACTTAATAAACAAAATGTCCTGCTTACAAATACATTATAACGTTTTATAGACCATTTATTAAATATTTGTATTAGGAAACATCAATTCATAGGCAACCAACAACTACTTTATTATCACTACTGTCAAATAAAAAATTGAGTAGTCATTAATTTTAATAAATAGTCAAAAATGCATAATAAAGCCCAGGTTGATATCTTCAAATGTATTTGCATCACTAAACAGCCCAAAAGCATCAATTATGTGTTACAAAGAGAAACATAAATATTTAAGAAGCTAGAAACACCAGATATTTGATGTGTTTGCTTACAAAATTTAACTCATTATTTGATTATCAAGTGTTTTCAAGTTGTGTAATTTTACATTTTTCCACTGTAAACGTGCAAAGATGCGTGGAGAAAATATTAGATCAAGATATATATCAAGATACAGATAAAGTTGTCAGGTATAACAGTGTATCTTTAAAAAACATACATTATATATTTTCTTTTCATTTCTGGGTCGTTTAAAAAAAGACACTTTTGGCAAACTTGTCGAATAAGTTAAAAAAAAACCTGTAGTTATACCATTAACAGATACCGTCGGTTTTATATTTTATAACAAAGTAAATCCAAACAGTGGGAGCTGTCCGTCGTGCTGAACTTCACTGGGTCTGTTTGCTAACTGAAGCTAACTGCTAACAGCTAACGTCACCTGTTGCACACATAGCTAATATTAGCAAACGTTAGCTAACGATCGCGAAACGTAGCATAAGCACACGTTGTAAACACATTAGCTAGATACAGATATCAGTGAAAATGAACTGTTTGTGCCTCTGTAATAAAAGTGACGTGGTCTTACCCGCTCGGTTCATTGCTGCCACTTTTCACCTCGGAGTGTTTTGACGAGCTGCTTGTTGCTAGTTTCCATCCAATCAACTGAGACAAGAGCAGGAGGCAGGAACAGGCAGGATCATTGAGGCTATTAATGGGACAGTGGTGAAGAGTAAGTACATTATCAGTACATACTCACTGGCTTAGATGCAGTTTAGTGTATTTTACTATTACCATTAGCTGTATATCAATTCTATACTATTTTATCCACTCAACTAGAAGCAATTGGAAAGCACCTCTGATGAAAGTTATTCTCCTTTTAATTTTAACTGCAGTATTATTGATGCAGCAAGAAAGATGAAAAGTTGAGTTCAATTACTCCAGCATTTAACCAATAGTTAGTTGGTAAAATGAATAATTTGTCTCCATCTGCTGGTAAAACATGCCATCACACTTGCTAACTCTCCAAAACAAAGCTTTTAGTTTTCTCTGGTCATCACTTCATCAACTTGTCAGTTTGGAAAGTGATTTGGCTAAGTGGTTTAACTGTATCTCATCATATTATACCAGCTGTTATAAACTATAAATTATGCAGCATAACAAATATGCAAACTATTTCTATTAGCTTACTTATACTTACTTATTTGCCTGTGCAATATGTTCACCATTAACCAGCTAAAATAAATGTGTTTAGCACTTATTTGTGGCAGATCTGCAGGGGTGCTAAGGACAATTTTGACTCTTTAGGGAAATATTGTACTTTTTATGTATTTGATAGCTGCAGAGTCTTATTACTAATACACAATGGAATTAACAAATTTGGTATGCATTAGTACATGCATAATTATTGAATGAGGCAACATTTTAAATTAAAACGTGTACATTTGCCAGCTACAACATAAACTTGTATATATAAACAAGAATGATTATAATCTAGTGATGTAATATAAATCATTCTAGTATGTGTCAATTAATTGATCATTTAACTATAATTGATGGCACCACTTTTGTACTTTTAATTTGGAATGCAGTTTTCACTTCTATGTCTTCCAACAGTGCAGATATGGGTTTCGCTTATTACCACCAATATACATGTGCATTTGTTACTGTAAATAACTACTGTAGTTGTGTGTTTTTGTGAAAAATGTAAGCCATTTAAGCCTGACGGCGTAACAAGAACTAACAACATATGGTTATCCCCATGTGAAAGATATCGATGAGTACACAAGTCCAAATGTTCAAGAACATTTATTCACCAACAGCTAATCAGATCAATGATCCACTTGTTTTCATCCAGACACACAATTAACATGCTACAACATAAACTTTAAGATTTATACTTTATATGGGCCAAGTGTATGTACAAGCAACCTTAACCATTAAACCATTTCTTGCTAAATTTAATGGTTACATTACAACACCATACCAGATAAAATCATAGCCAATTATTATTTGAAACATGACAAAGTATGAAATAAATAAAATCCCAACAATGCATCATATAACTATTTCACTATAGTTACACTATCCACTATGTTATCATTTCCTGATCATTGATCCATTATAGATTTGTTTTAAACACAGTGCATTCAACTTAGAACATTTACAGTAGCATTTTTCAGTATCTCAATGAAAAAGCCATGACAGGAACATCTATGTTTCATCAAGGGTTACAGAAAACATCATACAAGGGCCACAGAGGTCAACATCCATACTGTTAATAGCAGAGGGTGGGCAACAGGAGCTCACCAATTGTAAACCATTTCAACACATTATGAGCAGTTATGAAACTGACAAAGTGGCAAAAATGTTCATGGCAATTTATGGCATGTTGCAAATGTGTGGCAATATATGCAAATTCAGTAGTATGAAAAATCTAGAGTAATTTTCTCAGAGCTGCCTGTAGCACTGGCTCACACATGATATGCCTTATGAGCTTCTTACTCTACACGGACTCAGAAAAGTCAACAATGATAAACGATCACAGCATTGGACAAAATGCGAGAATCAGCAGACATCGGTTCAAAACACAAAGACACAAAAAACATGATGAAATGAACTTTTCCCACACCAAAATATCACCGTGTGGATGTTCTGAAGTCAGCTTTAATTCATAAATCAACTCTTGAAGAGTGTAACATGTTTTTGGTTCACATCACAATAACTATTTAATATATTAAAGACAGCTCAGAGTTAAAAACGTGTTGCCCTCTTGGTTGGTGCTGACAGAGATCTGTTATTTCTACCTTTTAACAGCTCTGACTGGAACCTGGAGCTCCTTGGCTTCTTATAGCACAAAATCAATAAGTAAACAAACATTACTGCAATAAATGAATGAAATGAAAATGAATGAAATGAATGTCCGTCAGTCTAAATGAGCTGTGATGTCTTTTTAAAAAAATTGTATGGTGTAAATAAAATAAATATACTAAGAAAAAGAAAAGATGACAGCAGGTGAAAGTAATAAAAAACTACATTGTTTAAATGGTAATTATCAGTGTTTTCAAAGAGTCATTTAAGAGCTTTTGATTTATGAATCCAAATACAAAATTTTGAATAAACCTGATATAACTGCTGATATCAACAAAAAAGCAAGAATGATTCTAAAACCACGACACTATAATTAATTCACCTTGGATAAATACACTGAAAATTACGGATGAGCATTAACGTTGCCTTTAAAATCTGTCACGGCAACCTGTTCAGTGCTGCGGGAATGACAAGGAAAATAGTCTATGTCCTGCAAAGGATGAGCTGAAATAAAGCTGCGCGGCAGAGGAAAGAAGAATCCAGCACTAATTAATTACTAAAGTAGAACTGTTACGTCAGCAGGCGTTTATGAAAATAAAGCTTTGTGCATTAACCACCTTATGATTCACATTTGAAACACTCAAGGGAGCATGTTAAAAATAAATGAACACAGTGCCAAAGACATATTGAAAGTCTGATGATGGCAGGTGGCATTTTCAATTAAGATGTTCCTAAATGCAAATCAGAAGTGAAAACTGTATTAATATAGGCCCACTCTATTCTTAAGGGTTTATTGACACCATCACCCAACAAATACATCTCTGTAACCAGCACCTCCCTGACTCACAGCTCTCCCTTCTTTCAGCATAAAATATCATGTAAACTTTGCTCCCTCCTCCCGGTGAAACATATTCATATGTACATACGGCACATACATGTGCACCTAGTAAAGTAAGAATGTGGAGAAGAGGACATTTTGGAGACCATGTTTTATGAACAGTGCATGCTACACCATGATGCAAAATATGGGAGAGAGAAAATGGGGTAAGCGACCTGTGTGGTTAAAGGCCAAGAGATACAAAAGAAAAAATAAAGAGGAAACAAATTAGTTGTTTCTCTTCTTTTCTCACACTGCGGGAAATAAGTGGTGGACCATTCATGGAGGGGTGGAAGGGATTAGTTCCTTTTATGGGCCATGCTTACTAGTCCCTCTCCTCCATACAGCTCTCTCTCTCTTTGGAAGTGGAAAGATGGATTGCCCCTTTCTTTCATCTCACTGATGTGGAGCAGGGAAGCAGGCAGGACCGCAGGCCAGGATTGATGGGCGCGGGGGGGTTAGTTGAAGCCGGTGTCAGTGTGGTAGGAGTGGTGCCCATCTGATGTTAACTGGGTTGTCTCTGTTGCTGATGGTTGCAGCACTATGGGGTCACCACCAGCCTCTGTTTGACAAACAGTCTCCTGTTGTTAACAACTCTCTGACAAATTCAAAATGGGAGTGATGATACAGGTTGATCAGTCTCACCTCTCTCGTCAGATTGCAGCTGAGCCTCCAGGTCCTCGGGAGACACGTAGAAGTCCTGATCCTGGCCATCCCGAGGTCGTGGCTTACATCTTCCACAGCAGCAGTTACAGCAGCAACACAGGCAGCAACAGAAGTAGCAGCCAGTAGCCAGGCCGCAGAGTACAAACAGAGCCTGCAGGCAACCAGATTAATGGGAGGAAGCAAAAATAAAGGGACAGAGGTTGTAGTAAGAGTGTGACCACAGGAGCAGAAAAAGAGGTATAACCAGGAAATGCAAATATTTAAGGTCTTTCCTTTGTCTTACCTTTGCCCACCAGCTTGAAAGGACAAAATAGGTGTTAACATTCTCCTCTCCAAACTGCTCAGCCACATACAGTCCCAGAGAACCGTATTTGTCGTAAATGTTACGCTTCGTGGGGTCATTCAGAATCGCATGGGCGTTGTTTATCTCCTTGAACTTATCTGCTGCTTCGGGATTCTCGGGATTCTTGTCAGGGTGGAACTTTAACGCCAGTTTCCTGTGCAGAGCAAGATGAAAAATAATAACGAAATAGAAACAATCACATTCGCAGTAGCGGCAACCTTTCTGTGTTAATTATGTGGCAAAGTAAAAAGGGATGCCTCACCTGTAAGATCTCTTAATATCATCCGATGTGGCCATCTTGTCAACTCCCAAAACATGGTAGAGAGACTCACCAGCAGTGGACAGAGAGCGTTGCCTCTGATGCTCAGCCATGATGCCTCACGTACACAGGCTGGACACAGAAACAGAAAAATGAATGCACTGTTTGGGCTAAATGTCAAGCTTCACGAGCAAACCTATGGGGCCAGACCTACTTTGTTAAGATAGCCTGTTTATCATGACATACATCTGCTCACAGAATATCAGGCCTTTATCTGAATGAGGCCTGTTTGATTGAATCCTCCTGCAGGCAACAGCTGGTCCACTGCTGTTTCGATTAAATACAACAGGCCTGTGCATGTTATATGTGGAAAGCCCAGATCAGAGTGAAATATAGGACAAAGATGCCAAAGAACCAAACAAATTTTCACAGATTTCAGTGTAACTGTACAGATGATATACAGGATACAACTCTACTGGCTAATATAATCAAAACATTTTACATTCATATGTTCTACATTCATATGTAGGGTATTTAATCATAAGTGTAATTAAATACCTGTAATACAAGCCCAATGCCGCAAAAAAGGAAGTAAACCTGTTATTTCAAAATAATGTTAACTGCATTAACACAGCTAAAAAATAACACATACACACACACACATGAACACTACAGGTTCCTCTGTTTCACCCGGGGTTGGGTCTAATGCAACATAGCTCCATATTGGTGTCAGATTGTCAAAGGAACTAAACAAATGAGAAACCAGATTGTGAGACTTCGTCAACATCAGATGGGGTACAAGAGGATCAGTAGACATCTGAACATCAGCTGAAACACAGTTGCAGCAGTGGTTAGGAGGTCACCACTTGCATTGAAGGTGGTATGTTCTACTGACTTGGTTTAAGTGTTATACAGTGAGAATGACACTGCATGAAGTCCAGCTCTACGGACAGAATCCACAAACAGCAAGATTAAACTTTGCTAGTGAACATGAAAAGAAGCCTGATGAAGGTTTCTTTGCTCAGTATAAAACACTAGAATGGAGGGGGCAGTGTGCTGATATGGGGCTGAATGTGAACAAACACTGTATGGAACGTGTCATTTGCATATAAGAACTAGGAATGCATGTTAGTGTAGCCAAATACTGAATGAAAAGCTCACTCCAAGAAGTCTCAAGAAGCTTGTACGATGAGGAATTCTTCAGCTTAACAACAAAGAAGAAAAACATGAAAACTCAGACCTGATTAGAATTTTAGTAGAATAACTCAGAACATCTCTCACTGCAGATTTGTGCAAGACTGGTTTCATCCAGCCCAGGAGGATCCAGTCTCTTTTACATGCAGTATATCTATATGGCTAGATAGCTAGATAGATTGTTACAAGTCAATTATTTCTGTTTTTAAAACAACTGGCTAGAAACAAATACAACCATATAGACATTTGTAATTACTTAACATTTTGCTGATATTAAGCAGGGGTGTACTCTGGTTTATAAATTGCGCTGCATACTATTAACTGTGATGTCTTGGCAGTGCCACTGACTGACTCTGCTGCTATAAGTAAATCACTAACCGACATCCCTACACTGACGGATGCTGCAAGAGAGCGAGATTGAGGCCCATCGAACTGATGCTGCAAATCAAAGAAAGATAAAGCCATTCCTTAGATGATATCTGCCTCCAAATGGGTGTCACCGTGACACAACTGAATGACTAACTACTGCTATATTATTTCACCACAAGCTTACTGTTGACTGCTGGGTGTCATATTTCCTCTTTGTTACGAATCGCATCTCGTTACCAATTGTCTATAAGAAGGATTAGACCGAGTAGGATGCTAGGAGCATAATCTCTGTGCAAGCATCAGCAGTAGCACTGCTATAGCGCACAGCATCCATGTTGGTTTGCTTCCTGGCCTGTTCGTGATGCAAGACAGAGATGGATTGTCAGCAGTAATTTTCAAGGGCAAGGGGCAGTGTGTGAAGATTGAATAAATGGTCGAAATGTACAAGAACGCTCACCTTTCAGTCGGCTCTGATGCGCTGCAAAGCTAACGATCCCGGCAGGTTATAATTTTAGTCAATCTGGCGTGACTATGGCTGCATCATGCACGTAGCCGGACCCTCTCTGGCTCCCACTACACAACCATGGACAGCTGCAGCAGTACGCTGACTCCGCCCCCCCCACAACAGCGCCATGGAGACGCGACGTGCGCGTGCACACAAGTGGGCACACGCGCGGTTGTACGCGCACGGTTAGTTTTATCTTCACGCTAAGATAAACTAACAGGCTGCTGGCTCCAGCTTCAAATTTACTATACAGAGCTGAAAATATTGATTTTATGTTTTATTATTTTACCTCTCTGCCAAAAAGCAAATAAGTAAACGTAATTCTGCATTAAGACCTCAGCATGGTGGGTGGAGTGGGGAGCTTTTTCAGATGGGCTGCTCTTTCCTCGGGTAATATGAAGGTGTGGTACCTACTAATGCAACATCTTCTTTGAATGGCTGAGTTTGTACTATGTCGAAAAAACAAAGAAGTTACCACACCATCACAGGTAGTGCTAATT
>JAUBNQ010000026.1:19952822-19962970 GCA_032353495.1 Ctenopoma kingsleyae | reverse complement strand
TGTGATTTGTGATTGGGCTGCATATTTAAAAATAATAATAACTCCCTTACCCCTGAACATATTACTATACTAGTATTTTTATTACTCACATAATGTAATTTAATGTTACATGTATGTATGTATGGTTTGCTTCATTATCCTCCTTAATGGAGCAGTAGTTATACTTTTGTCTTAGTGAGAAACATTATTTTGCATCTTTATTAATCACTAGTCACTGTTCAATATAATTGAATCTTTGAGCTGAGTTTTCTTTACTAATGTAAAAAACAACATATGCAAGTCTCTCATGGATCAAACATCAGTTGCCTAAAAGATATTTTGTCCTTTAGAATTTTGGTGGTGAGGAGCTGTGTCTTATACTTGGGTCTAAAATCTCCCATTGGCATGTTAGCTGGGTCACAACATTTGTCTTAGGTGCTTATTTTATATCTTCTGAATTAGTGTCTAGAGAAAATGTCATGCTCTAGATTTCCAAACATTCAAATCACAAAGCCCAGGGCTGGTGGACCCGTCTCACCCCCGGTACATCCTTCTACAGTCCTGCAACACATACTAGAATATGGCTCCCACAAAAACACCAAAGTCATCAAGTCATTCTTGGATTACATAGACAAAAGTTAAAGATGCTTGTATGAACCTACCTGATAAGCACCTTGAAACACACTGTGTGTACTATGTGTGAACTGGAGCTGTTTTAAAGGCAAAGGCCCAAAACAAATATTGATTTGATTCTGACTTTTTCTGTTCACTGCACTTTATTATGAAGTCAGTTGAAAACTAATCATTGCATTTATCTGTGAAGATTCTCAGTCATCCAGGTCATGGTTATCTCAAAAAAGGGTTTTTCAGTTGCAACTGGATTTGTTTTAGTTCCTAACTAAACAAAGGAACTAAAACAAATCCAGTTACCATTGAAAAACCCTTTTTTCAGATAATCATTGCATTGTTTTTGTAAGCATGCTCGCTTTACATTTAGTGCGTCAAACTTGCACAGTGGCATACTGTATATACACATATATAAAAGGCAGTAACATTTTAACATGTCACGGTAAAATGTCACAGCACATTTTCACCGCTCACAGTTTTAACACCAACTGTTCCTCGGCAACCGTGACGTCACTGCGCCCACCAATCGCAGAGCTCTCAGGGCTGGCGTTGCTCTCGCGAGGTTATCATATTAGCTTGGTTAGTTAGCTAACCGCGAAAAGCTTGATTGTGTACCCGCATTTTACATTTTTTTTTATTTTTCCTAAAACACCAAGAGGACTGCCTATTGCTGTCTGATAATTGTGTTTTCACGTCTGCGAGAAGGGATAATCGCCGGACCTTGTATTTGCACGGTAAGTGGTGTAAACGCACACAGTCTGCTAACTAGCAAGTGCTGTTGCCCAGGAGGAAATAGGTTTGTTTTGGAAGCCTCTCAGAATTATTTTTAGTCCCGCTAGAGATCGTTCAAACTCTATTTAAATGCAAAAATATAGTATCTGTAATTTTGTTATTTGTAGTCTGTAGTGTGTGTTAACCGTATTTGTGTTGAACTGTTAAACATGTCTGCAGTTTTTAACGTTACTGTACATGTAGATACAAAGTGTGACCAAGCTGTGTCAGTCTTGCTCACGTTTTGCTGTATTTACAATGGATTTATTCCTTTTTAGGATCCTAATGATGAGTTATGCTGATAAACCTGAAGATATTACAAAAGAGGAGTGGATGGACAAATTAAACAATGTTCATATACAGAGGGCGGATATGAATCGACTTATTATGAATTACCTGGTGACAGGTGAGGCATTTAGCATTACTACTGTGGCTGTGAGCTGAATATACAGCTTGTGCAAGTACAGTGACTAAGGATTATTTCAGTTATTGATTAACGTGAATGCTATTTTCTTGATTAATTGTTTTGTCTCCAAAATGCTTCTGTTCACCCAACAGTTCAGAATATAAAATTTTACAGAATTTAATATCACTAAGCAGCAAATCTGTACAAATTACAAGATGGAACTGGGAATGTTTGACTTTATTAGTTTACAATTACGTGTATCTGTTTTACATGTTTCAAGAGGGATTCAAAGAGGCAGCAGAGAAGTTTCGGATTGAGTCTGGCATCGAGCCGAGTGTGGACCTGGACTCTCTAGATGAAAGGATAAAGATTAGAGAGATGATCCTGAAGGGACAGATACAGGATGCTATTGCACTCATCAACAGTCTACACCCAGAGCTCCTGGACACTAATCGATACTTGTATTTTCATCTGCAGGTACATTTGTTTTTAGCCATCAGGAGTTCTGATTGTGAGTTTTGTACCTTGAAATGTACAGCAACAGCACTGATGGTTAAGTAAACATTTACCACCTCCATCCCCTGTAGGCAATACCCAAGCTACCTTACTACACATAATTATGTTCTTTGTCACTTTTTCTAGTTTAGTGGGATAATTTTGTGATAGCATATATAGTTTGAAAAGGCTGACCTTCAACGTTCATTATGTGTACTTTATTGTCATTGCAGCAGCAACATTTGATTGAGTTAATCAGGCTAAGGGAGACTGAGTCAGCACTGGAGTTTGCGCAGACACAACTGGCCGAACAGGGGGAGGAGAGCCGAGAGTGTTTGACAGAGATGGAGAGAACGTTAGCCCTTCTGGCTTTTGACAACCCAGAAGAGTCACCATTTGGGGACCTGCTCAACATGATGCAGCGGCAAAAGGTCAGAATGAGTTGTTATTTTGTTGCACTTCACTATTTCACCTTTATGTTTGAGTTTCTAACCCTAACCCTTCAGGTCACTCACATCTGTAAGTTGGTTCATGTTTTAATGTTAGTGGGAGGTAGTTACCTTGCAGTCAGTATTCATCACTTGTTTCTCTCATTTTAGCATTTCCCTGATTGTGAAAACACAAAGCAGAAACTGTTTGACTGACCAAAATGGATCAGGGAAATGCATTTTGCTCATGCTGACATGCACTCATCACTATGGTTACCAAAATGCTTGGTATAAATATGGATAATACAGTGCTGCTATAGACTGAGAGATTGCAAACACATTTAGTATTTTAATTCATGCTGAAATGATGTATGTACTATTACAGTCTGGTTGGTGGTTGGTCACTTTGCTTGTATACCACACACCGTTTTTATTTTTTAAATTTTTTTTTGAGGGGGGAGGGGTTGACTCTCTGTTATGATTCGGTTTTTGTAGTTTTGCAGTGGTTATTATGTATTTTAAATATGCAGACTTGCTCCTGATGCGGCACCTGAGCACAGCATGTGGGGGCGCCCCCCTTGTATAATGGTAGGGGAAACACTGCCCGAAAAATGTGAGTGTATATGAAAATGGCTGTACTTCCTGAATTGTTAGTGCCACAGTTTTGTCAAGCCCCGTGAAACAAAGCTAAATGTTTTGACCTTGCTTACGTATAATGTGTTTCATTTCAAATTCAGTGTGGTGGTGGTGGACACATCCCCAAACAATCGTCTAAGCATTTATAAACCTAAATTTCAGACTACTGCAACATGCTGAGTTGCTTCCACTCATGCAGGCACAGAACATATGCTAGCTAGCTGTTGGCTACAGTCTTTGCGGTGTGCTCATGTGCTACTTTTTCAGCCAAACAAATGATGTGTGAGACAACACAAAAGGCGGCATTCATTCGCACTATTGTTTGATGTCGGTCTGTCTCTGCCCTTAATGGTCTGGAACCAGCTTTCTAAGATCTTGCTTGTTGTGGGAGGGGTGTGTGAGACTGCTTGTGACTACACTGTAACCATAGACAATAAAAAATGTAAAAGAAATGTGTTTATATCATTTTGATTTCAATACATAATCTTGATGCACAGGTGTGGAGTGAGGTGAACCAAGCTGTGCTGGACTATGAAAACAGGGAGTCAACACCCAAACTGGCTAAACTTTTGAAGTTACTGCTGTGGGCACAAAATGAGCTCGACCAGAAGAAGGTGAAATATCCCAAAATGACTGACCTTAGCACCGGCACCATCGAGGACCCCAAGTGAACATAACATCCAAGAACAACCACCTTCCACGTCCCCTTTATTTATGATCAGTCAGTGACTGTGTGACAACCAGGTAACATATATGTATAAACAAATGCTACGTTGTTTTTTTTGTTTTGTTTTTTTCATGTTACAGTCATGAGAAGTAAGATTTAACCCATTGTGCAAAGTGTTAATCGCTGTATTTGCAAAGTGGCAGAAATTATTTAAATACTGATCTTGAATTTTGAGATATATCTTGGAGACAACAAAATTCTAATAGCATTTTTATATTTAGTCTTTCTAAATCCTAAGCAGGTAGTATTATTTATTGTAATCAGTTTTCCTTACCAAGACATGATTTGCTCAGAGAGAGAGATGGTAGCGTAAATGAACATATTACTTTGGTGTGTGTGGAGCCAAAATCAAGGCTCTTCAGGATGGAGAGAACTACAACTGTAAACACACTGCAGTGTGCTTCAGATCGTAAATACGTTTTAATTCAAGACTTTTTATACAAATGCGACTTTTTTATTTATTTAATGGAAAGATAGACAATTTTAATGAATAAATTGTATAATTTTATTCAGGGTTATGTTAGCAATTGGCTACAATCAACCACCTTCTAACTTTACTGTACCGCTACAATACTATATGTTTATGGGATGAACTCATAAGTAATCTCACACTTGTATTTGAGAGGGCGACTGGAATTAGAGAAGGCTTTACTGAGTTGACCCTTTGTGGGTCTTGTCCAAGCCTACAATCCCCGACTCCCCTACCCTAACTTTGGTTTAATTTTACTTGGGGCTTTGGGTTACAGTTTCAATCTGCCAGTCTCAGGAAGGATTTATATGCTGCTCCAGTGAAAGGGTTGCTCAGCACAAGAAATGCTTATGAGTGGTGGGGGTGTCGTTTATGGCTGGTTTCTGTAAACTCTCATATTTCAAATCTGTTTAGACTAATTTTGTTCATTAGCTTTCTTGATAATCATTAACAGTGATCAAAAGCGTTGACACTTTAAATCTGAACTGACTGGCCACACAACCTGATGTCCATTTTACCACTTAGCCATTAGTATTTTCACTTTAAGTGCATGTAAGTGTTTTTTTTTTTTTTAATGGGGGAAGGTACTTGTGCTTGTTCTTGTCTTCTTTTTTGTTTGGATTACTTTTCTATAAAAACAAACTTGCTGCTAGTTGTCCATCCTTAATTTCTTTTAAGGTTGTATTGTCTCTATAGATATTGGCTTCAACAAATACGGCGACCCAGAGAGCTCACATCCCTTTTATTATTCAACATTTTTAAGATCAGATTTGCAGATATTAAAATAAAACTTTTGTGAACAATAAAAGAGCTGTCTGTGTGCATATATGAAATATCTAATGGGAAGTTAAGTTGAAGCAAAATGCAAATGTGATAGCCAGTGAAACCACCCGGAAGACCTCTGCTGTGACTCTTGCAAATCACATTCAGGTCCACTTTTGAATCTTGCTCCAACAAGTTTTACCAGTTCATCCTGTCTGTTTGAGCAAATAATGTATAGTTACAGTTCTCATATCAGCACGGAAGAGCTGCACAGATAACAGCAGCGTTCTCTGAATGGCTGACAAGCACACAACAGGACACAACAGGAATGATCTCAGTGACTGCCTACTGGATCTTAAGATTTACACAGCCAATGAATCTACTGAAGAGGAGCCAGAAAACCAAAATCTGTGGCCCAGGTGAGACTACTGAGACTTGGATAAGAAAACCATGCCTTCATATCTTTCAAGTCTATAGTATATTGCATGTTACATGATTTGGTACATGATGAAGTATCATTGTGATGATGTGGAATATGATATCAGAACTATGTGAAAGTGTCAGAGGTCAATGACTGTTGTAAGTAAAGTATTAGTAAAGCTTTCTTAGCATCAAATCATGGCAGGACTGATGGTTTCTAAGGGCACAGGGCTTGGCACACTAACAGGCTTTGCAGAAGCTGGACCAGTTGTATTTAAAGCAGACAGAAAAAAGTGACTAAACCATTAGCAGATCAATACACCAGGCTTTATTCACTGAGAGGAAAGCTATTTCATCGCAGATGCACAATTTTTGTCAGAAGTACTCTTGCTAAACTGGTAATCAGGAAGGTAAACGGTGCCAAACACTGGGTTGGCTAAGACATATCAGCATTTCACAGTGCATCACTGAGATTTATGGCAGTAACAGAAGGATACAGTGTATGTAAGGAGGTAAACGGAAGAGGAAAAAGCATCAGTGTCTGAAACATGGTGGGATTATTCAAGTCTTGTGGCGTGCATTAAATTGACCACACCCTGACCAAAGACAAGTACCAACTCCATTCTTCAGAGCTTTACCTTCTAATTTGCATCTTTGTTAAGAAGTATTCATACTGCATTGGGATGATAATGTCAAACACACCTCAGTGCTTTGCATGAGCTACTTGAAGACTGAGATTGTCAAATGGTGCTGATAACTTGGCTCATCACGTTTTGCACAAACTTATGCAATGCATGCTATCAACAAGGAAAAGGAGGACAAACCAAAGAAGATACCCTTAAATTAATGAAAAATGTCTCAGATGTATAAACTCCTGGCCCGATTTGTAGGAAGTTCTTTTAAAAATTTTGTAAGTAATTCAAACAATTATAGTCTATGTTTGACACAAGCTGGTCTACCACAGGGACAGAACACCCAGACACAAACAGAGCAATGTAGTATATGCAGTTAAATGCAGTGGAGAATGTACAGATTTGTACATGGGGGAGACTAAACAACAGCTTCATACACACATGGCCTCAGTACCGGACTCAACAATCCATCAGCACCTGAAAGACAAAGGCCACCCCTTTAATGACAGAAATGTTCTGGACAGGTAGGACAACTGGTTCAAATAAGGTGAAAGTTAAGCTGCAAGACTGGACAACCCTTGTTGAAAGAGGAGCTAAAGTATAATCTATCACCCACTGACAATGCAGTTCTTCTCAACACTATCCAGGCGGTGATCACAGTGTCACCCATGGAAGCCAGGTGGAACAACAACCCACAGGTGACCATCAAGTGCTAAAGACTTCATGACTCCACAGGGTTTATAAACCTGTTATTCCAACCAGTCAGTAAATAAAAACTAATGAATCCTTCTGGATGGAAGGTGAGACATCTGTAAGAACTTCAAACAACACTGAACAGCGTTTTTTGGGATGTCTGTAGACCTTGTGTAGTTCCAGCTGCTTTGGTGACAGTGCTTACTAAATGCATGTCATTAAGTAGAAATCCTTTCACTTCACACTTACAGACCCGTGGCTCAAAAATGGATCCCAATGCTGTTTATTGGCACTTGCCTCCTCTACTGCGCCAGGATGGCCATGCCAGTCTGTGCGGTCTCAATGGCGGCCACGTTTCACTGGAGTAAGATCGATTCTGGGCTGGTTCTGGGTGGATTCTTCTGGGGTTACTGTTTCACACAGATCCTGGGAGGACATGCCAGTGACAAGTAAGCAAATCAGCTGGTAACATAATGTAGCATCACTTCACGTTTTAATAAACGATGTAACGACTTCCGTACAGTAAGGTTAAAAGTCTGTAAATGTTTGTTGTTGTAACAGAGTGGGAGGGGAGCGTGTCCTGTTTGTCTCGACAGTTCTGTGGGCTCTGATCACAGCTGGTACCCCTCTTCTGGCCCAGCTTGGCTCTCACACCCTCCCTCTCATGACTATGGCCAGATTCCTTATGGGCCTGTTGCAAGGTGAGTACTGCTCATGTTACAACATGGAAATAAGAACTTAATGGAATAGCATGTTGGGAAGTATGACTGTTCACTTTATTGCAAAGAATTAGATGAGAAGATTGAAGCTATTCATAAGTCTTCCCACTAAAGATTACCTTAGAGCAGAGGCTGTTTTAAATGACTTCATGATTCATCAATTACAAGAATGTAAAAAGCCTTTTGACAGATTTTATATTGTGCTTTTGATGTCTTACAGGCGTGTTTTTCCCATCTTTGGCTAGCCTTTGTTCACAGCGTGTAGTAGAAGGGGAGAGAGGGTTCTTAATGAGCATCATGAGCAGCGGTAGTCACCTTGGGTACGTTGCGCAAACACACATACACACACAATGACGCTGGTGTCATAGAGTGTGACACTCCTTTTTTTTCCTCTGTTGGTCTTTCAGAACTTTGTTAGCAGGTGGAACAGGGTCCCTGTTGCTGGATCAGTACAGCTGGGAAAGCATGTTTTATGGAGTTGGTTTCCTGTCCGCTCTCTGGGCACTCATCGTTTGGCAGTTTTTATTAAAAGGTACAGTAACCATTCACTTGTCACTTGAGTGGACAAGTGGAGCAGACTATGGGAGAAGCCTTCCTTAGCTCTGCCTCTACATATGTGTAGCCACACTAGTTTTAAACGACATTGACTGTGTCACAGAAACTCTTATGATACACAACGATATAATGTGTGCAACCTCTGGCTCAGGTGATGGTACCTCCAAGCAGCTGGAAACAAGTAATAGCTCAGAATGGAGTTTGTCAAGAACACACTGGCTGAGTCTTTTCAAGAAGCCGTCTGTCTGGTACAACTTTTATGTTCTTTAATCCTTCACTATCTACCAATGGTGGTTTGAGTTGTCTGCCTAACCCTGTCTAACCCCATGTGTTTCATTGTCACATTCTCATTAAGGGCCATGGTCTTTGCTCACATGTGCATGTGCAGCACTTCATACACGTTACTGTCATGGTTACCAACATACTTCAAAGAATCATTTCCACACGCCAAGGTATTTGTTTTCTCCACCACGTTATTATTTAGCTTAAACATGCTGAACTGTCGTCTAGATTGTTCCTGATAGTCGACGCTTTCCATTTCCAAGTCCATATAATAAGTGGTTATTGTTGTCCTTCAAACTGTTCTTGCAGGGGTGGGTGTATAATGTAATTCCATGGCTAGCTGCAATTCCATCAGCGCTTGGCGGGGGATACATTTCAGATTTTCTCATCAACCGAGGTATTAAAAAAGTGTCATGCACAAATATTTAGTATAGTTTGAAGTCAGTTACAATACCTTTCATTAAAAACAAGGTAACATCTTTTATTTTATCTGCAGGATATGGTGTAGCATCTGTGAGAAAGCTAATGCAGGTAAGTATGTGTAAGCTGTGATTTTACATGTATCCAGTGTGTAGTGATTGTCAGAGGTGAATAAAAAATGTAGTCTCGACTCGTTACATGTTGGAGGTGCAGGAATCGTTGCACTGTACTTCAAACATGTAAATACACGCTTTGAAGCCTCCCTGGCAGAAGATGAATACATACTGAGTATCACTGCTGGGCTACATGTAATGACATGACAAACAGACAGCATCAAAAACTTGGAGCATGTTTTTATCTCTTATCACCGTGAACAAATATTAATGTCAGTCAAGGAGTGATAGCAGGCTTCAGTCCTGTGTTTTGAATTTTGATCATGTGGCTGTATTTGTGTTTTAAATGTATCTCACCTGCACGTCTCTCTCTCTCCTTAGTTTTTTGCCATGGGTGTCTCAGGTGTATTTTTAATGCTTCTGTCTGGAGCTGTCAGATTTACCTCTGCCGTGATTTTCGTTTCTGTTGCTGTGGGTTTATCCACCTTCACCAGTGGGTATGTTAGATTACTCATCAGAATCTTTCTTTGTGTTTAATAAACTAATTTTTACAGAAATTAAATATAGATGGACCAATACTGGATTTCTGAAGCTGGTGCTTATGTATATTTGGGGGGATACAAAAATATATATAATATGCAGTATAATGCCACTAAAAGCCCTTATTTGTCTTTTTTTTAAGAATCATGACCAAGGTACACAATGAGTGGGACATTTTGCACTTAAATTCTACTCTCACTCTTATCAGTATTAGTTTTGCATTTTTTTTACTGCAATATTTTGTCACATTCCAGCCAGCATATAAACCAATACTGATCTCCAGTAAGCTATTTGTTATTGCTCAAGAATTACCTGATATTTCAGCAAATTTTAACTAATTTAATAACAATATTGGAATTATTTTATAGTTTTTTAAATTCTTCTGTTAGTGTCAACATTTGCTATGAAAACACAAAAACAAGTCATGTGTTTGTCTCTCTCAATATACTTTCTGACAATATTGGCTTTTTTACC
>JAUBNQ010000026.1:19939014-19952722 GCA_032353495.1 Ctenopoma kingsleyae | reverse complement strand
AATTTCTGATACCGATATAAACCGATACCAATATATGCGGGGTCCCCCCTCATAAAAAAAGAAAAACTAAATCATTTGAGGTAACTAACATCACATATCTCCTATCATGCATACTTAAACTTTAAACATTATTGCAAGGCATGCCAAACAAACAAAAATATCTCAAAAACTTCTCATATTTTGACATTTTGAGAGAGAGGAGAAGTAGCTGAAGAGTTTGTTGTATAATACGTGCACAGTATGTAAAAGTTGTCATTAAAAGAGTAAAAACCAATACCGATAATTTCCGATATTACATTTTAATCCCGATAATATTGGACATCCTTAATTCCTATGGATGGAACATGTCACACACGTGGCAGCTGGTGTGTTTAAATCTTGATCAAGTCATTGTTGTTTTTGGTCTTTTCATGAGATTTGTTGACAATAATAAAAAAATATAGAAAAAAACAAGATGTATCCGTGAAATACTTTATGATGTCATTCTTGTTTAAAGTGCTGTAAATGTTAGTGTCTCACATGTAATGAGTTTTAATGTGTTGCAGGGGTGTGTCTGTGAATGTACAGGATCTCACCCCATCATGTGCAGGCACCCTCTATGGTGAGTTTCGAGCAGCCTACATTTTATTTTGATTAATGTTTATTGATTTAATGATTTCATCATTATTCCCTTTCTGCAACAGGTTTTATGAATATGCTGGGTGCTTTTATGGGTATGTATTTAATCTACATTTTATTGCTGCTTATAGAAAGCATGTGCAGAGCAAAACTAATTTCATTGTGTCTGAATTTTTAAAAATGTAAAATGTTCATTCTTACTACTGCCACTGATCTCCTGTGTGTCGGACAGGACTGGTGCTGGTCTCTTCATCAGGCTACCTGATCGAGGTCACGCTGTCGTGGGCCACAGTTTTCTCCCTCATCACTTTAGTAAATGCCACAGGTCTTGGCATCTTCCTTGTGTTTGGAGATGCTCGTCGTGTCGACCTGAAACATTACGGCGAGGTTATTGTGATGTGACCCTGACCTTTTGTTGCAAATACCAGTTGGTGTCTGATTTGTGAGACTGGGCATTATATGTACCTCCATACAAATCTGTCAGAATGTGTTAGAAGTATAATCACGCTACAGTACAGTGCTCAGGGATCACTTTTGTCTTAGTTGTAAATGTTGCAGACTCCTCGTTTAGAAAATGAAGGAACTTGAATATTCCAGGCAGATTTTTGTTCAGGTGAGCCTAGTCTAAGTCACTCTGGATAAAACTGTCAAATGTTTATGACTGAATGAATATTTATTGTAGAGTTAAGTTTGATTTCCACATAAGACTGTTTACATAAATAATACCTTAAGGCACGTTACCGGTCACTGTTACATCTAAAAATAGCACATTAAGTGAATTATAACCAAACTCTTTTGGGGTCCGTTAAAGAAATTGTAGTGAAGAGTTGTTTACATGAGACTTAATTCATTTAAAAGTTGGGTCAAAACCTTTGACAGTTTTGACCTGTAAAGAAAAAAAAGCTGAACATACTATTATTTTTTACCAAAAAGATAAAAAATTTCTAAAAAAAAAACCATGAAACAACCAAATCCAACAATGTACTCATCTATCTACTCAGTACATTTTGACTTCTCTAAAAAGCCTTTGCTCAAAACTCCCTTCAAAAAGCTGGGAAGTTGTGGTGGGACTGTTTTTGACTGAAGATCACTTTGTAAAGTGTCTGTTGCACAGAGGAATAAGAGACAATCAGACTGTGGATAAATTGTACAAATGCATTGTTTTTTTTGGCCCGTCATGGGATTTACTAACTACAATAAAACTATAAGATATAATAGGAAAATATTTAAAAATCTTTTTTTAGAAAATGGTTCAGTTTTTGTGCTTTTGTAGTTTGGTTGTATTTATTTGTAACTTGTCACACTTAAGCAATTTCATCAGGGATGAATAAAGTTTTCTGCTTCTGATTTTTGTGCGTATATCAGTGTTTGTGATATGTTGAGATATTTATGAAAGACATTGTTTAATATCCAAAAACTATGGTTAAAATGATGGTTATGTATGGTTTAAAAATGTGTGCTGTCTCTGTATGTTGCTTTAACTGGCAAAAATGTAAATAATGAATTTGATCACACAGCAAACTGTGGTCCAGTTTCCTTTAAACTGTAATCGATTTTCTTAATATTTATTTAGTACTGTTGGATAATAATGTAAATCTGTGGTCCAGACAGTGTACTGATGCAGAAATACAACAAAACAACACTGCTTCTACTGTTAGGGCCACTTTATACCAGAATTAGTACAAAGAGCACACAGCCCTGAGGGGCCTCAGCGTGATGGAGCTGGAGATGTCACCAGGAAGTCCAGGATCCAGTAACAGAGGGAGGTGTAGTATGATTATGCTTCTTTTAAAAATAAGTTTGATAAATTGAGCGTATTACATTCACTTATTTCAGGTCAGAAGGACATTTATGTTGAGTTGATGAGAAAAGATAAGTTGATTACTTTAAATCCCTGAATGATGTTTTACAGTGTAGCTCCCCAAGACCTGGAACCAGACTCAGAAAAATCGGTGGAATTTCCCTTTAAGGACTTCCCCTTTAGTTTTGTGCAAAACTGCTGTTTTAGTGAGATTGCAATAGGAGAAACCACAACTCTATAAACTAGTAGTCAGCTGGAGCAAAGATCTAGTGGAAAAGTGCCGTGTCTAAGTTTTCCATCGGTGCGTCGCGGATCCGGTTTCAGGACCCCGGTCAGCGCATCATGCAGCCCGCAATGCTTTTCCTTCCACGGATGAAAAAAAGACAATACAACCGGGAGCAGATCCGATTCATTATGTTTTCCTAATCTTTCAGATGCTTTAACGGGGGCAGCGTTCAGCGTTTGATCGCGAAGCCTGGGTCCACGTCATGACGTTATCGCTTAAGCCCGTGAGGACCGGGACATGGAAGCCACACGCAAAACAGGATGAGCGAGCTTGATGTGGAGAAATGTGTAATAATCCAGAAAAGCGACGACTGGTGTGTCAGTTATTTTAACACGAAGGCATAGCCAAACTGAAGGGTGTCTCCTTCTGTCCTGGCACCAAATCTGACTGGACGTCATCTGCGGGCCTGTGCGCCCGCCTCGGCTGAAACCGAGAGCAGCGCCGTGGACGGCATTGTTTGGCCTGCTTTACTCCACGGATCCACATCTCTGTTTTTGTCATACAAAGCAGGGATGTTTCCACGGAGCTGTAGACCTGAAAATCAGCGACCGTGTTGCGGAATGAAGGCGTGGAGCTGCACAACACTGGAGCTGGAGGACTGGAGACACTGGACAGCTCACGGCCGCACAAGATGAGCATCACTATGTGCGATTACACCAACAAGGACAAGAAGAAGAAGAAGAAGAAGAAGAAGAAGAGTGTCTGCTGCAGCTGAGCTCCAGCTGCGTGTTGATAAAATAAGCTGCAGCTCGTATGTTCAGGACATGCACTGCAATGGCGCCCAGATCCATGAAATCATCTATTTTGAGATTCTTCTTTTGTTTCTTTCGTGTGTGTGTGTGTGTGTGTGTGTGTGTGTGTGTTTCATCCTGTCAAATGCTCATACAGCTCCTCAATAAGGGCCAGGATTCCCGCTCCTCGTGTTCACGGCGGACCTTGATTTATTAGCCATACAATTAAGGCACGCGGTGAATGCCAAGAGAGGAATCCCACATCCACGTCCTGCATCATTCATGAAGATGGAGAGATTTGCTGTGAAACATCTGCAGAGAGGGAGAGAACATCTGCCTGCGCTCGCAGGAACAAAGGCTGCCTGCTTCCTATATCGATCATGATATTTTTCCCTGCAGATTTAATAATTCACATATACTTACACAGAATATGCGGAATTGATTCACCCTCAGTTAGGGATACTTCTCCTGTGGAAATGTGTGGCGTTGATTTGTAGGCTCGAATTTTGTGCTCCATATATACTCCAGCTTACATCAAGATTTTTTTAATTATAATCATTAATTAAACAGACAATCGGTTAATCAAATATAGGCCCATGAAGTAATACTATCCATCCCAGTTTACAGAAGCTAATGTGATGAGTGAAGCTGTAACCATTGGTCAATACTCGATTAGTCGATCAACACAAAATATAATCTAAAGAAACAACATTTATAATAATCTTATGTAATTAATAATGTTTTAAAATACATTGGAAACACAGCTGGTGCTACTCATTTGTGCACAGTATAAATCAGTTTACACTGTCAGAACAAAATATAAGTATGTGACCCTTCATTGAATCTTGCATTTCTGTTTATGAGTGATGGCTGCAGAAAGGGGATTTAAGAAGTCCAAATAAATGCTCTAAATGACAATATTTGTATTTGGAATTTGAGAGTTATGTTGTCAGTAGTTTATAGAATAAAACAAAAATGTTGAATGTCTCTTAATTTTTTCCAGAGCTGTATCTTACCTGACTATGTCACAGACCTCGACTGTGGTGTTAAAACACACACGAGTCACATGATGAACATGGTCACTAGTTTACTTTGAGTTGATCCCACCTACACAATCCAATTGTGTGGTTTTCTGCATAAATTGGTCATGAAATGTGATCTGATCTTCACTAAAGTCATAAATATCAACAAATATTTCAAACGCTGTAAAAAGCAGTAATTATCTTTCCTGTCTTTATTGAACAAATGGTCAAATGAAGATTTTGTGTCTCCAAAGCCATTCCACAGTAGATCCACTTCATAGTTTAGGGTCATTTTCTTGCTGCATCACTCAACTTACCAAGCGTCAGTTTGCAAACAGCCACCCTGATGTTATCCTGCTGGATACCTTGTAGAGGCCCAGTCAGAGCCCAGACCTAAACCCAGCAGAGATGCCGTGGAATGACATGCAGATATCCATTAACACCAGGCGTCCTAATAATATGTGAGCTGAAGCTGTTCTGTGAGGAAAAATGGTCCGAACTTCCTCCAGGACGTTGTGCAGGTCTAATCCACATTCACTGGTCATTGCTGCCAAAGGTGGCTCAACCACTGTTTCACTTACTTTTTCCACCATCACGTTGTATGTTAGATGGATGTGTTCAGTAAATACATAAAAGATCATGACTGTGTTTTATCAGCTTAGAAATACTGTTTGTTGATATTCATGGCTTTCACGAAGATCAGATCACATTTCATGACAATGTTTATGCAGAAAACCAGAAAACTGAAAACAATGCCATTATTCTTTCTTGATGTGACTGTAATTATAACTGAAGGTAGAACAGCACAAACTGACCAGATACAAGAATGAAAGATTTGTATGTTGTTTTTTTTTTACCATTTATTTATGATTATTTGATGTTATAATAGTTTATTTCTGAATATAAAATTTTTTGTATTTCATACACCAAATACTTGTTATATATATATAAAGATGTTAATATACGGTTAAATATATCCACAAAGTTGTCTATATGTGACTGAAATATTTGTTAGCTCATTTTCAAAATGTACCACCTTCTTTGAGTGGGTGCCCCCTACTGGCTGCACCATTAACACATCTAGACCTGCACCTGGAAGAGATATGTAGTATTCATTTTTCTGATAAAGGCATTTTGATTAGAACAATCAAAAACTGTCTGGCTCAGTCAAAGCTGTGAGTCCAGTGGCTGGAGATCTCAGCCAGACAATTAATGTGAGATAAATACATATGAAATCACGGGTCTAAATCGTGACAAACTTGTGTGTAAAGATTGACTTTATGAACCAAATCCTAATGATAACAATAAAAAACCCCAAAACAACAGATAAGTATATCTTTAATAATGAACATGATCAAATCTAAGAATGTGATAGCAACCTCTGATACAACAGATATTTAATTCAGGGGTGACTTAAAACCTTTTTTTGTTGCATAAATTTTCTATATTCCAATATCATTATATAACTCTGATTGCTCCACAATCATACTCCCTCTCTTTTCTTTCACTCTTGCATACACATACACACAATACAGCAAGCAATTAAAAAAAAAAAAAGAAGTCACAAACATATACCATATAGGCTAGTCTCTGGGTTTTCGTACACTTGGCGCTAAATCAGTTAAGTATAATGCTACAGTTTACATTTTGAGGCGATCTCAGTTAGAAAGCTTACATTTTCTGAGGATGATGTGGACAGGTTATAGTTAATAATATCCAATGAAAACGATGAAAATGCCAGGATTATAATGATGTTAAAAAAGTACATGTAACAAAAAAAAGGTTAAAAAGCAGTACATGCTACATTACCTCCATAATATCATAAACAGAGACCCCTGTTAGAACAGCTGGGAACACAGGGAAATAAAAGTCACTGTAACAGAAATAGACACAAAGCAAATTGTGTTGCTAAAACCTTGAACACATACAGTATGTTTGTATTCCCATCCTATAAAGAGGAAAGAGAGGGACCACCTTTAAGAGCATTTGATCTCTAGACATCTTTTCCCTGATTCTCTAGCTTAAAATTTCAAAGTAAAGTACCGAAAAAAAAAATCATTTACAATGCACTACTGCTGAAAAGAAATGTTAAGGCCCCGCTCTGGAGGGAAAACAAAATCCCACATTTCCTCCACCTTAATGTTAAATTTAAATCAACTGTAAAGCCAGGTGATACGTTTCTCAAAACATTTTTCTAACATTTATGCTTTCTAATGTCACAAACCTTGCACGATTATGTCTACGCATACAGAAAACTTTCAGTGTACACATTCCTCCACCAAAGTAAGACGCCCCTCATCTGAAAACAAGGAGCATTATACAAGTTCTTTTTTCTTCTGATAATATAAAATACAACTGGCCACACACAGATAGCAGACATTTGTCAATAAAGTGTTGCTCACTCATTAAGATCAACCAAAACAAGCACTTAACATTTCTCCAACACACAAACCACAAAGTGAACAGTCACTGAATATCAGCAGCATGATGTCAAGAGATTTTCAAAACAGACGTGCAGATATTTATATTAGTTAAGAATGCAAGTTTCTGGGGTAGCAATAGAGATTTATAAGGCTAAAAAAATAAAGAAAGAAACAGAACAAAACAAAACAAGCAAATATAATTAGTGAAGTGATGGAACTAGCTTCATCCCTGCACACATCTTAAAGATTGGGAAACCAGGAACAATGTGGCTCAAAAGTTTGACATGGGCCAAAGTCAACAAAATTAAATAGAAAAAAATATTAGTTTTCATTTTCTTTATGTCCTTGTGTTTTATTTTGAAATCTAAATTGCAGTACATCCATCCGAGCTTTCAGAATCCGCCTTCTACCGTTTACTTCTGGCGATCCTGAATGGAGAGGGAATAAAAACCAAGAAATGATCAGATAGGGTCGATCAAAATAATACAAAACACTGTGCATAACATCATTAAATGGCTCTTAGTGGAATTGCATTCTGATCATTTCGCCATGTTAACTTATCATTGTACAGGTTGTCCAGATCACTATGACTAAATTAAGCACTTAAATTCTTGTACACATGTTGCTGTAATGATAACAACAGGGCTTTTATAAATAAAATTGATGATGTTCCATATGTGGTTTTGTACACATTTGCTACAGTATGTATATACCACTGAAGAAAATATTCCTTCATATTCTCATTTCAGCCACACTGCAGTACAGCCTGGCACTATAGACAGAGAGAATAAAGATGATAGACTTTACCTGATCGATTCGGGATCGGCTCTGTATTGAGGCAGGTTCATAGCTCTGTTAAAAAAATGCAAAGCTTTATTGAAACCTCACACTAACAAATGCTGTTACTTTAAATACAATATTAACATTTTATTAGCAAACTCTCCAATCACTTAAAATATACTGTAATGAAAAACCAGCTGACAATATTCTAGCAACCCAAAAAGGATTGTGGGATGTGGAGGGGCGTGGGGGGAGTACAGAAACAGAGGTTGTTTTTTTCATTTTTATCTTTGTTGATGAGAGGGTAGTCTGAATTTTAAAGAAGGCAGAGAAGGGTCTTTTCTTTGCTTAATCCTTATTTACATTTTATTCAAGCTTTCCCTTCTGGGATTTGAAAAAAAGATTAAAGTTAAAATCAAGATTGGTCATCTAGGGTATTTTGAAATCAGCACAGTTTATTTTTCTCATAACAAGACAGTAGAACAAATCCATGTCAAAAATATCACAGTGTACAAGACTCTCAGCTGCTTCAGCCAGAGGTTTCTGTTGTTTCTTTTCTTCCCCACAACAATAATTTTCATACAGTCCCTAAATATCTTATATTACCTAATTCAAAAGTGTTAGGTGTCAAGTCTAAAGGAAACACCTACCTTTTTCACTACCTCCTCCTCCTCCTGCTTCTTCTCATAGTGTGAAAAGTCATCAAAGATGGAGGTGGTGTGTTTGTACTGGGCAATAATCTTGAGCACCTGCTTCGCCTTCTCCAGAGGAACCTCTTGAGTGTCACGTGAGTTGGTGACTGGCTTGTTGTCATTGTTCTCCAGGCGGATGTGGCGCAGCTGGCTATTAGGCACGTCTTTAACAAACAACCAGTTCACATCAAACTTGCCCTTCCACTTGTCCTGTGCCCAAACGCCAGCGCTGGTGCCATAGTCCACCGGGGAGCGCATCTCTGCCACGCCACAGAAATGGCCACTGCCATTGACACTGAACAACAAGTAGACAGGACCTTTAGAGTTCATCGCCCTGTAGGCTGAGTCCAAGCGCTTGTTGCCATGCTCCGTGCTACACCAGATGGAGTACTTGATGGAGCGGTGGATGTCGTCCTCAGAGTAGCTTTTGATGATGAACACGCGGCCGTTCTTCAGGTTCCAGTCAAAGTCCTTGGGGTTATAGCTGTGGGCCGCTCGCAGCTTCTCCAACACAGGGTGGGACTCTGAACCCAGCTCTGGGGGCACACCACCTCCACCTCCATTGCCAACACCACCATTAGAGGAGCTGCTGCTGTCCAGGCTTCCACCACTGTAACACAAGTTGCGGTTGCGTGGTGCTACCCAGCGAGTCTGAGGTGTTGGAGCAGAGTTGTGGTTCTGGTAAGGCTGAGGAGGAGGAGGAGGAGGGCCCTGCATGGTCATCTGCTGCACAAGGGACTGG
This sequence comes from Ctenopoma kingsleyae, assembly GCA_032353495.1. Taxonomy (NCBI): domain Eukaryota; kingdom Metazoa; phylum Chordata; class Actinopteri; order Anabantiformes; family Anabantidae; genus Ctenopoma; species Ctenopoma kingsleyae. The sequence continues at coordinate 19,943,627 of JAUBNQ010000026.1, read as the reverse complement.
GCTGACTGTAGGGACTGTTGAAGGGGAGGTAGGAGACTTGGAGCATGAGAGTGCAGCTGTGGCTGATGCTGTTGGTGGTGGTGGTGGGGGGGCAGAGGAGGGGCCATCTTGGTAGCAATGCCTTTATTATCCCATGTATCAATGTCTATGCTGTGTTTAAAGGCGGGCGGAGGCAGAGCTCCTCCAGCTATGGGTGTGCCAGACTTGTTCTTGGTCTTTTGTTGCTGCAGTTTGGCAGGTTTACTGGCAATAGCAGCCCACGATGTAGGTTTCGGAGGGGGCATTCCGATTGGTGTGCCACCGTTGCCTGTGGCAACAGCTGCAGCTACACTGCCACCTCCACCAATCACAGAGCCAGCACTCTTCACACCCGAGCCACTTCCTGTCACATCTCCACCTATTTTTAGGCCCAGCATGCCCTGCTCTAGGCTGTTCATACCTGGAGCCTTGCTCAGGGTGTCACTATGGAAACCTGTCTGACCGTCAGGGACTAAGGTGCCTCCCAGAGAGCTGGGTGGGTAGCTGTAACTCCCCCCGTAGGCTGAGCTCTGAGTCTGCTGGCCCTGAGAACCACTGGTGCCCCAAGCAGAGAAGGCTGGGTTCTCTGGGAAAAAGTTAAACCTGTGAGGGTAGATGCTGCTGCTGAGCCCACCTGGCTGCCCAAACACGGTATCATGCATAAAGTGATGGTCTCCGTTGCTGAGGGGGGCATAAGGTGTCAGGTAGGGAATTGGTGGGTCACCACCTGTAGACCAGGGAGCCTCACTGAGAGGGTAAGGAAATCCAATGGAGGGGGCATAGTAGCTGGATAGATAAGGGTCTGTCATGGACTGATAGCTATTATTCTATAAACAGAAACAGAAAATGATCATATATGAGGGCAAAAAATGCAGTGGAACAGATACTGAATGATACAATTTCAGAAGTGTTGCCCACCTGATTGGATTGGCCAGTAAGATAGGGCTCAAAGTCACTGTCATGGACAGTATCTTTCTGATGGAGGGATCCATTCTGCACAGAAACTGGAAAAGCTGCAATGAAATTAGACTGTCAAAACTGTACATCAGAATAAAAAAAAATAGTTACAACAAATCTTATGCTAAAATAGCTGCAATGATTCATAATCAGCTCACTAGAAATATGCAATATTTCTAATGAGCACATCTTGTATACCTACAGCCAGGGAACTCCTATGAAACTTCATGTACTGTGTTGTATAGAAAATACATGATCCTCTTTTTATGGCAGAGCAGAAGATTGCTGCTTAAATGTAAACTAAGGGCTTAGCAATTGATAAACTGTGCTCACAGTGTTGAATGTTTCATTTCTACATTCAGTTATGAAATAAACATGGATCATAACATAATTTCTGCAGAGACATTGTTGGACTCTGGATATGGCCTATCGACATAATGACAACAATACATGAGTCAGTTGTTTCAAATTCAGTATTTTGCAAAGGTTGTAGATGTTTACATTCTTATCCATCATGTAGTACTGTCAAGAAGATGTCTTATCGATACCAAATTCATTCAGCAGCATGACAAGGACCCTAAACACACAGTCTATATTCCTCATAGACAAGGAAAACACAGACTCCTACAACACCTAGAACCCTATTTGAATCATCTACCTGCTAAGTACCTTGAAAAACTGTGCACAAGTGTACTGCTATAAGGACGTATGCTCGTTTTAGTTTTGTTTTACTTTTGCATAGTGTTGTATGAGGTATCAGATGACACCTATGCACCAGGCTTTACAAGATGCTCAACTGTTTACTCGCGACATTTGGATACACGAACATCTGCAGGTATGCTTAGCCATATTTTCTTACCTTTGCTTGCATCTTGTCCTTTTGATGTCTGAGCGGTCATATTGAAAAGAGGAATGCATATGGAAAGAAGAGAACAAGAAACAAGAAAGCCTTGCATTGGTCACAATCGGTATTCAAGTTATCACACATTATCCTACAGCAGCAAACTGAGATTTACTCAAACGGTTCCTCTGAAAAACTGACTGACAAATGTGACGGTGCAGATTGTTTTGGCAATGTCTACCAGTCAATGGCAGCTGTGGTCCAGGCCTTCGTATTTTACCAGCAGAAAGCAGTTTTCTAGCTAAGCCCCCTCTCACTTGGCTAACTAACATAGCTGACTAGCTGGCAGTGGTAGCATCGTCTTCAGAGTGGGATGTACACACCGCACACCTCGCCTCCATGTGGAAATACACATCTGAAGCTGGGTGTTTGCTCTTGCTGCTTACCTGAGGGTCAATACTAGCAGCAGACATCATTTATCCACCAGGTGTTGTGTTAAAGTATGACAATACGCACACGCTGCACAAACTCCGCTCTGTGGACAGGCTAATAGCTGGAGAAGCTCTCTCTCTCCTGCTCCGCGTCAACGCTACTTTGCTAACAGTTAAATAGTTAGCAGCAGCTGTTAGCCGGTGTCTCTGCTCGGAGCGGTCACTTCGCTTGTCTTAGTCCTGCTGCCACTCCGCGCTTTCCTGTCCACATGTATCCAGCGGGGTTCAATCCGCTCCGAGCCCCTCACCATTAAATTAAGACCCCACCAACCTCGGTATCTGCGCTCACTGGCCCCAAAGGCAGCTTCATCCGGGGACTGTGGGCGGAAATGACGCAGGTGACGTTAAGTGCGCTGCCGCTTCTTCTTCGGGGTTTTACAGCTTTCTGGATGCCACGGTACTGCCCCCTCCTGGTTCTAGCCCCAAGTAATGTACATAGTCCCCAGTATTTCTTAAATTAGTCCCATTATGAGGCGACATATTTAACTATTGTCTATCACTTCCCCGCATATCGCACAAATAATGCTAGTTTCGGCTTCCTGACACTATCTACTAACAAAAGACTCAAATGTTCCAGTGAGAACGTGCATACTTTACATTTACCAATTACTGTTTTCTGTCATGTCTACTCAAAATAATCAATAACAAAAATAGAATATCACCAGACGTATCCATTGATAATTCAGACATGCATGTAGTGCTAATACAAGATGTTCTGTAGATATGGTTTATTTCACTTAATTATACAGGCATACACTACACAACTATCACTTTTCCTAACTGAAAGTACACACATGAATAATTTATACATGTTACAAAACGTTAGACAGAAACAGCTACTTTTTTTTAAAAAAAATTACACTTTTCAGTAAGATAGCTGTCTTTAAGTACTTAATATCAGTGACCTTGTTCACACTCATATGCACACTGCGCACACACACACAGTTAAACTTTTAGTTTTACAGCATACTGGAATATCCTCATCTTGACTATGGACTATGATTTGTGATGATTTATTGTCCCAGACCAAAGGTGATACATGATGCCCGTCTTCAAAGTTGTTTCAACTTCTGTCTGGTTCCTCCTCAACTTTTCGCACGGTTACTTATAATCTAACAAAATTACAGAAAAATATGAGATGCTGGACAAACATCGATTGAAACTGTCATACAGCTGATGGATAAACCGTCAACAACCTACCCATCATGTTTTACACTAGAAAAGCATCTGAGAGGGTTTGGTGGGATGATGAAATTCCCCAATGAAATTAACTAGGAGAAATGAGGAAAGAAAAACTTAAATAAATGGTACACAAACACAAATCAACCCCACAAATGAGGGGGAAAGTGTAAAAATAAATATAACACATTTAGATATTGAGAAAACATGGCATTATGATGTTTCCACATAATGGATTATTATTATATAATAATGTATGTAAAAAATATATTTGTCAAATGAATGGCATTTCATGTTATGCTACTTACAGCTGTCTTCCTCATCTGAAAAAGTGTTGATGAAATAGCAGGCATAAACAAATCCCAGAACCTGTGGAAATCAATACAAGAATGATACAAGTTGCCATGAAAAAATGTGTGTTTTGTTTTTCATTTTCCAAACACAGTTTTCATTGCAAGGTAATAAAAGATTGTCTTGGCAAGTCCTGATGAGTGTTTTCACAAAGAAAGGGGTAAATAATAAATAATTAAAAAGCAAAAAAAATCATAAAAAATCTTTCATGACGAACGGATTTGTGCAGATTTACATGGGTCATATGTGCAGTGTGAGAAACACCAGTCTGGATTAAAATCTATTTAATCTGTAAATGTTGGTTAATGTCTGACATACACTAAAAGACATCAGCCGTCGAGACTCAATCTGTAATCTAAGCAAAACCATCAATGTTAAATAGAATAACTAACCCTAAATCTAAAACATTAACTACAACTAAGAACAATGGTGCAGCATCGTTTTTTCTTGATCTGATAGAAATACAAATTTATACAAATGTTAAAAAAAACAAGGATCTCTAAGCCATTTGAAGATGTCATCTTGACATTATTTTGCAAATATCTTCTCTATAAGGAACCATCAAAAAAAATAACTTGCATATTAATCATCAATGACAACAATCATTAAGTTCTAATCTACATTAAGTAAATTAAAGTTATACAGTATATAATAAAGAAGCTACAGGTGAAAACTAGACATCACTGTGATAATCTGTTTCCTTTCTTGAATGATTTATTCTGTGTCGTACAACTTACAGTTGCTGTTGCTAAGCAACAGTTCATTTATGTGGGTGA
>JAUBNQ010000026.1:19908481-19938914 GCA_032353495.1 Ctenopoma kingsleyae | reverse complement strand
CCTTTCTTGAATGATTTATTCTGTGTCGTACAACTTACAGTTGCTGTTGCTAAGCAACAGTTCATTTATGTGGGTGAAAATGTATATTTATTGGTATAAAACAATGAGAAATGATGAATAAAATGTTGTTTATTGTTTGAAGTTTTAAATGCATAATGGAGCAGTTCTGTTGACGTTGTTTAATTATCACCACATTTAAACACAGCAATAATGTGATGAGCAGAGACTCACTGATACGAGGAGCTGGACGATGCAGTGCAGGATTTCTATGTACTGGTATTCCAGCCAGCAGCTCAGCACTGTGGTCAGCTCAGGGTTTTGCTGGTTCTCCCACCCAGCGGCGGGAAGGCCCTCACTCGCGCACCGCGGCCTGTTGTCCCTCCACCAGGAGTGATGTGACGACACTCCAAGGGAAAGAATGTCGCTGTCCTGCAGCGACAAAACAGGCAGAGGAAGGGTGGAGTGTAGAGAGTGTCAGAAAAAAACCTGACATGCAGCAAGAATCAGGTCAACTATGATCTGGATTATTAAGTGACCTGCTTCCTGTCTGGGGCTGCAACTAATTGTCAATATTAGTTAAATTTTCTGTAGATTTATTAAAAGCAGCCATCAGTGATAAAACTGATCCTACAAATAATATGGCAACATAAACAAAAGCAACTTCACCATGTAACAAATCTGGAGTTCAGTCAGTGAAACATGTGGAGGTGTGGGTTAGAGCTATTTTGATTTATAAAAACACTGTGAGTCCAGAGTCCAGAGTTTGCCGTTTACAAGAAGCACCTGCAGATGTGAACCATACATCACTAAAAAGAGATCTCAGAAATCTTCAAACTCATTTGAATTGCTGGTTTACATAAAACTGGAAAGGCTCAAACAGTTTAGATATTCATCAGTCCACAACTGTCTAAAAAAGGAGATGATTTGGTTCTGTGCCAGACAGGGCTGAGATTAAAAAAAAGCTTTTGCTCCAGGATTTCAGTATCTTAATCATAAAGGCATACTGTAAAGGTGTGTTATCATACGCCTGTAATTGGAGACAGATCCTGAAAGAAGCCCGTGACATAAAGAGAACACTGTATTTAGAGGCTGTAGCTGTGGGGGTGTCTAATTATCTGACACTAACATGATCATTAGACTTACCTTTGAAAGGCCTCCCAAATCCAAGTAGAGACAACTCACAAAGACATTCCAGCCAACCCACAACAACGTCCACAGCAGGTACTGAGCAAACAAAAACGCAACGTTATAGTGAAAATGAAAGAAACTAACAATCCTTCAGTACAGTAAAACATATTACACTGCAGAATAAAGACTGAAAACAAGGCAAAGCAACCAGTCTGGCTCTGTCCAAAGATTTAAAGAAATCCAGAAACTCTAAAGCTCAGTAAATAACAATTTACATCTTGTTTGTTCAACTCTAAAAATCCAGTGTAAATACAGTAATTTGTCATTCGACAGGGAGATTGAACAGTTTCATCCAGGACTAATTCACCTGAAGTCTTCACCGACTGCTAGCTGCTCCAGGTTTAAACAAATCACATATAACATGATCATTAATAAGCTGATACATGGACAGTAACTAAATACATTTCTTCAACATACAACGTACTTCACAACTTTTCTATTCCTGCCTTCACAACATTTAAAAAGGTTCATTATTCAGTGCTTTAAATCAGACAGTTGTTTTTACCATGATAACGTAGCGCGATCTGTACTGGATGGCCCCAAACAGGCCCAGGATGACTATGATGATGTGAAAGAAGTTGACCATGATGGGAGCCCACTGGTATCCGAGAAAATCAAACACCTGCCTCTCTACAGCAGTGATCTGGAGGGACAACATGAGGAGAAACAGAGTTTAAATACCCCTGAAGATGAGTTTTTAAAGACGCTCGGTTTGTTTGATGAGTCTGTGTTGCCCTGGCTACAAGACTAGGATCTTTAGAGTGTGCACCACTCAGGTTTGTATTTTATTTCTTATGCGAAATTGAGCCATGAGGGACAAAGCATGATGAGTAAAAAGACTGACTCAGTTGTTCATGAAGGGGGGGGGGGCAGGGTGGGAAACAGAGGAGGACAAAGTAGGTGCAGCTCTTCATTGTGTTGGCTGTGGTGTTTGGCGGTCACTGCTTTTCATAAGTCTCTCTCTCTCTCTCTCTCATTATATACACACACATACACTAACATGATTTTTTTTTAGACTTGCCTTTGAAAGCCCTCACAAATTCAAGTAGAAACAACTTTGAAATTGCAAACATATATATATATTTCAAACTTTAAAAATGCAAAGAAATAATTTAAGCAGAGCTGCAGCTAACAATCATTTGTATTGTGGATTCATTTGGCAGTTGTTTGGTCAACATCTGTAAATGCTTGTATGTAGGAGGTTTTTTGATTTACACAAACAACTTATACTTAAATTGAGTAATTTTCTGCAGATTAACAAATCCATTAAAGGACCAGTGTAAAATTATATTAAATTTTAGTCTGCAATTGACAAACTTTAACTAATATTGGTCATCAAAGACTACATTAAACTACTTGCATTTAAGTCTTGGTGATGATTAAATGTGTAACTTTACTTGGTTAGAAAATATGTAAAAGGTGAAGTCTTTCTTTTAGTGCAAACAAAAACAGTTTATGCATTTAACTCCTAAAAATATAGCTTTACACTGTATTTTTTGTGATTTAGATTTGTATAAGCTGCTCACTAATGCAGAGAAAAAACACAGCGGCTGTCTTGATGTGTGAGCAGATGTGTTCATTTCTAAGCATCAAGTGTGAGAGAGAGAAAAACATCTCACCAACTGCACGCAACACAGGAGCATGAGCGTGCACCGCGCCGAGCAGCAGCCCATCTTCTTCTCCTCTCCGCTCCTGCTGGCTCTGATGTTGATGATGGCGAAAAACAACCGTGAAGTGACTGGGTTTAAATTTTTTTTTTTTACTCAAACACAAGATCCAAACCTGCGGAGCTTTAGATCCATTTCCAGACGTGCACGGTGCACTTCACCTCAGCAGGAAAACACGTCAGGCCGTCCCTGAGTGAAAGCTACGGAGAAGAAGGGGGAGGGTCAGCTGTATGAGGAGCTGTTAGTGCCACAAAGCAGAAGAAGGAAACCCTGAAGGACAAAGTCAGACACAGTGACACTGCTGGAGCTTTTTGGACATCGCTCAGGTTTCCCTGCAAATCTAATGCACATTTAACAAAATTTCCCCCACAGTCTGCAAAAGAACAACATAAACAGCGTGTGCCATTACACTGCAGCGCAAGAAGGCGCAACAGTTAAAACAACCTCTCAACACCTCAAATAGCGGAAAAGAATGTATATTTATATTTTGTTACATTATTTATTAATGTAAAGAACGTTTTCCACTTTCTCTCAACCTGCCAGGTTTGCTGAGGCAAACATTACCTACTAGGTTTACGCATGAAATTGTGCATGTTGTTGATGAGTCGCTATTCCTCAGAAAGAGTGTGAACGTGTAAAACTGTGGAGCTCGATTGTTGGTCTGTGAGAGTTACCTTTGTGTAACTCTTTGTGTAACATTTGTGTATATTTGTAAAGCTGGTAGTGAGCTGTGGTGCATGTGCACAAGCTGAAAATAAAGTAGCTACAGGCATCAAACACCATGAGCTTGTCCACCTTATGGTATCAGCAGTATGTCATAGAATACAACACGTCTGCTCCCTCTAATAATCACTGTGGCATGGATTGACCATCATACAGCAACACTGTCGTCTGCCACCTGATAGGTGGCTGTTCGTGTACAATGCTCTAAAGACACCAGTAGGTGGCGGCAATGGTAGAGGTGTGGACTTCAAAGGTGTGTGAGCTGCAGGTTGGCGCACTCATGCTATATATCACAGTTTAAGAGTCAGAAATGATGATGATATTGGTTTTGAGTTTTACCTGAATCTGCTTCAACTTTCATTAAAGCAGAAAAGACAGGAATATATCAAAGTCTGTTTCAGGGTTTGTGTTGATCTTGTTGTGAAGTTTGTATCTCTCATGCAACTTGGCTTTAAATTCACTCTCACGTCCAAATAGATGCGTAACTACCAACAGTTCGACCTGAAGTTTCGACCTTTGACTGGACCTTGTTGCAGGTTTTAAGTGAACATCAGAGAAAAATCTGTTGCAGAAGATATGTTTCAGAAAATCTCTTCAGTGAAGTAAGTTAATTTAAAGACACAATAAACTGTTAAAGTTGAATTATTTATGTGTAGCAGTACACTCCACGCTCATTTTACAGAGTAATTTGGACTATGAGTGGTTAGTTACAGTAATCTATATCCAGTGGCTCTAAACTGTCGTTATCTGCCTCTGGAATAAACCAGAACTTTACTGTACATGCGTCTGCTCCCAAACCAGCCAACACGTTCATTAGTCAACAGACACGCACTTCCCTCTACCTCCGAGAGATGGCGCTAGAATCAAAAGACACATTTATAATTGGGGGGTCTCCAGCTCTGCCTGTGTCACATGGAAGCACAGTAGCTGAGCCGAGGGGATGCGAGCAGAGATGGAGGGGGCTTGAGGGACTGTGGAGGAGAAACCTGGCACTTGGAGATATTACTGGAGATACAGCAGCGGCAGCAGAAAGGCAGGTTAGACACTTCCCAGCCTCCATTGTGCGCTGGCTGGTGAGTAAAGGAGCGCGGTCAGGGCGCGCAAGAGGGTCAGCGGGCGCTCGAAGGATGCCACATGCAATATGCTGCATTCCCGTTTTGTGAAGCCCACGAAAGCCAAGTTATCGCCTTTGATTGATTATGTTCGCGGGGAGCGCCTGGTCCGAGTGGAAGCAGAAACTGAAGGAAGCGACGAGGGTTGATGCTGCGCCTCCAAAAATCTCAGAGCTGAGTGAGTACAGGGTGCTATAGCGCAATGCTCTGTGCCCGTGGCTATGTGACAGGCAGGAGCGGTGGAGGGGGGGGGGAGTAGGGGTGGGGGTCATTCCTATGTGCCTATAGATTCATCTCGATAAGCTGCACACGCAGTCGCTTCACGGCATCCTTTATTCATGCAGAGGACGTAGCTCACCGCTTTTGCCCGTTTGCCTTTGTGCGCTCTCTGCTTTTTCTTCATCTCCTCTGGTCGTACATTTAACACACAGACACGTGCGCACCCACCTCAGCCTTATTGCCTCGGCTTTTTGTGATTAAAGCCCCCCCCCCCCCCAAAAAAAAATTGACGGCTTCATTAGAGAACTTGATGGTGATCTGGCGAAAGGAAGGCGCGGGATGCGTCCGATCACGCGTTTCGCCGGTGTGATATCCGCGTCGACAGTGAAGCATAAAGATAATTAACGTTAGACCTTCCGTTAACATTTGCAGCCCCCACCACCCCCCTCTGCCCCCGCCTCCTCACCTTCCTCACTCATTGATAGGGGGGGTGTGGGGAAATGGCTTTGTCGTGCAAGTTGCGAGCTGACCTCGGGGACACAACATCCTTTACGATCCTCCTCACTTTGATCTGGAAACGCTTTGATGATTAGAGGAGGAAAAAACGGAGGAAAGGCAATCTCTGGCGCTACAGGCTTTAATGAAACAAAACCGTGATAAAAAAAACACACTGCATCAACCTGGGGAAAAAAAATCTTCACAATTCTGTGATTGCCTGTAGCCTCTACCTGCATGGGCATTTCTTTTTTTCGTACCCATGTTCACACCCTGCATGGTTTTCTGTCCATCTGGCATCATTTGAGTCGTGGTTTGTAACCTGTTGTCATCAGCATCACTGCAGTTTGAGGTGTCAGAGCCCAGAGGCGCGGTGAGCCGGGTAGCCAGCAGCTGAACCGTCACCCAGTGTGTGTGTGATTGATGCCTGCTGAGTGGGTGCCATCATGAGCCACATAGACATACAACCTCCCCAGAGCCCTTCACGAAGGATTCCTTTATTTTAGCAGACCCACAATGCAACAACATGATGCTGATGTTTCCCGTTTAACCTCCAGCATCCCTGTTGTTGTTCAGCAGCCTGTTTCAAGGTCCCTCACTTTGCTACAGCTGCTGGAAAGGATGTGAGTCATGTGATCACTAGAAATAATCATTATTCTTTAATTCTGCTTTGTCAGACAGCGTTTGTGTCAGAGTAGGCACCGCACTGATAACGACGGAGCCTCTGTCACACTGGCTCCAGCTTCCTTCCTCACAGGGGCATGGTTAATCGTTGTTGCAAGCAAACATTTGACCTAATTCACATTCTCACACAATAGCAGTCCCCCAACCCCACCCCATCTCTCTTTCCCTCACACACACACACACACACGCACGCACACACACACGTTGCTGTTATTTGTGTCACACAGAGGGTGAGGTTTTTTTTTTTGTTGCTCCACATGAACTCCCAGGTGGTTTATCAAAACCTGAGCAGATTGGGAGAGAGGATACTGCTGCCTGGCTGGTCTTGTTTGAATGAAGCTTCAATATTTTCAATAATAATCAATGCACGTGTAAACGCAGGCTTCCTAGAAAACGAGAAGCTTTGTGGTATCGATTACTACATATAAATGTGTATCTGAAGTGCATATTTTTGAGAAATCCTAGAATGACAGGGTTCATTTTGAGAAAACAAGACTGATGTTCTCTGTTAGGATAATGGATGATTGAACAGTGATGTTTTTTTGTTTTTTTTTTGGACAAATATTACTGATAAAATGTGATGGTCAAATGTGTCAAGCAGCATATTTAAAAAGATATTTACTTGTTGAGATGAGACCCAAGTCAACAGGTGATGTGTTGCTGTCATTCATTCAGTTACATTCAATCATTTTTTCGATTCATTGATTCATTCCCATTTGCTTTAGGAATCTGCAGTGAACATTTTATAAACTACACAGTTCATTAATTAATCAAGAAAATATTTGGCAGAACATTAATGAACATAAATAAGTTGTGGCTTTGTGTGTCCTCTGAAAAGAAAAAATACACAATAAATAAAGGAAAATCCTGTATTTTTTTATATTTAGAAAAATTATCTAAGCACAGTGGTCACCTTAGTGGGCTGTAGAGCTTTCAGCCATATCTTAGATGATTCATTTGCTAATATTTTGTAAATATACTGTTCCTAAAGGTTAGGAGTGAACTTTCTTGTAATATTTTTAAAGAACTGTATTTGAGGCATCTGAGGGTCCTCGTCGTCTATTCTTAAGTAGCCTTCTGGTCTGTGATAGATGTCAGAGCAACACCTGGCAAATCTGCACCTGCAGGTATTCTGAGGAAGCACTGGTAGTTTGTAACAAGTACACTGCCACGGGCAGAGCAGGGGACTGTGATTGGCTGAAGGAGAGGGGAGACTCTGTTTAGCAGGAAAGCAGCCGGTGGAGGGCCATTTCTTCCTCTTGTTCTGCACGTCCAATAGGTTGGCTCAGACGAGGCAGCTCTAGGGCCAGAGATTACACTGCAGTGCTGAGGCGTCACTCTGGCTGAACACCGCAGGCAGAGGCAGGGGGATAGAGGGAGAGAAGAATGGGTGGGGAGGTGTGGACACACTCGGTGAGGCAGGGAAGGGAAAGCAAGAAAAGGGAGGCTGGAAAACCTTGTTGGGAAATGTGACAGCCTCTTCTCATCATTCTCATCATCTGCTTTCAGCATCTTCTAACACCTGCCGCTGAACTCCCACACACTGTCTTCCTCTCCTCCTCTCCTTTCTTCTCCTCCACACCTACACCTTTCCCTTTTCTTCTTCTCTGTATACATATATATAATTACACTGACATTTGCACTTGTGAATTAAATGACCTTTGCCTGATAAGTGCATATGATTCTTTAAATCCAATGCAGTAGTCCAGGACAACTCACTCATGAAAGGCTGTGGTTAAGTTAAAGCTGTGCCCTGTTAGCTCTGAAGTAGTGGCCTTGACAGCACAGTAGATCATGTCTGACGCGTCTGCTGTTATAGCTCTGATGGGCAAACATGTTTACTGCTGCAGTCATTCTCTTAAAAATGATCAAAGAAGGGCGAATAAGCTTAAAAAGCAACAGTTCACTGGACAGAACATGCTGAAGTTACACAGAAAACAAAAGGCGGTATGCAAACAATCACTAAGACGTGTGGATGTGATATGGTACAAATTAGGTTTTACACTGAGAACAGTTAGGATCAAAGTGATGTCCCTTCTTTAATAGAAAACCACATACATACAGTGGTAAAATCTGTCTAATCACTGTGTACATTTCACAGAGAAACTGGATGGTTAAGAAAAACAGGAAGAGTGTGAGAGAGAGCCTGTTGATCTATCTGTGGTTTAGGTTTTAATGTAGTATTAACATCACTGTTGCTGTTTTCTGAAGTACTTTCCTGTAGTTCTAATGTTGCTGTGATGTAGGCTGATGTATACTGTTAATGTAAACTCATTTTCTGTTGCTGTTTTCTGATGCACTTTTCCACTGTTGATTAACTAGGGGGACTTTATTGTGAGCCTCACTAACATCCTGTCTCTAGACAAAATCAGTTTAACTATTGTTAACCATTAAATTTGGTTGAGACATTGATGGTGCCCAGAGAATACATTTTGGTTGATGATCACACCGGTAATGCCACCAAAATGGCCAAAAAAGTCTAAAAGTCAAGTGAAATAGCATCACAACACGATGGATCAGCAGAAAATGTAAGTTTCTAGTTACATTTCTTCACGATTTGGATGGATCATCATTATTTACACACAAAGAAGCCCCTGTAAGGATGACTTTTAATAACTTTGAGAAATCCCATAACTTTTCATCACGTTCCCTAATTTGTTTTTGTCCAGTACTTTAGTTTATGACCAGATCCTTTTAAAAATAACATTACCATATGCCTCAGCTGTACTTTGTGTGTTGCACTAATAAGAAAATGCAAGCATGGGAAGATGTTAACACAAGGACATTATAAGTGAAGAGGAGAGTATCAGCAATTCATGCTTGGGTTGCTTGAATCCTTGTTAGACCTAGTAATTTGTCAGTTTCTGCTAAAACACAGCAGCAGACGTGAAGAGTCCAAGGCTTTTAGCCAACTTCCAGAGACATATGGTTCACCAGACTACAGACACATTGTTAAAGTAATTTGATCTGTGAAGACTAATTTCTGTCTGCATCTAATGTGGAATCCAATACTAAAGCATGTTGTTTAATATGTCAGATATGATCATGACCATGAAGGATGTAGATACACACAATTTACCAAAAGATCCATCATAGAGTGAAGAAAATCTGTGTTATAAACTGAATAAATGCACCAGAGACATCTTGACAGACACAGACACTAAAGCGCTTTCATTTCAAAGCTTCAACCAGACTTTGGACAAAATCCACCGGTATGTTTCCTGCAGTGTGACATTCAGTCTTCTTGTTGCTGATGGACAAGAGACGAACAGAAGTAAACACATGAAAACACATCATCACAGTAGACAGTTGGCACGATCTGGCGGCGCTAAGAACAGACTTATTTGTTTAGTCTTTTTGTTATAGCTCTGTGTTTTGATTGTTTATTTGAAGCACATTACACTGCCAAATGAGAATCTGTCTGGTGTAAGGAGCAGAGAAGAAGGAGAGAAGAAAGATGTTTCTGTCTGCTCGCTCTGCTTTCACACTTGTCTCCTTCAGTGTTTCAGGTTTACTCTGCCTACTAGCGTGTTCAGCTTTGCTGTTACTCGCTGTACCTTCTCAATATGTATGGTTGTTCTTGTTGGAATAGTTGAAACCATATGAAATTTGAATATATCCACATGCACCATAGCAGCTCACTGGCAAACACATCGGCGCTGTGGAATCTGTGTTATGATAAAACTAGGTGTTCAGTGTAGAACGGCTGCATGGCTTCAGCTCACTTTTGTTCCATACGGATCTAGATACCTAAAAATCTTTGTAGCTGAGCAGGTATGCTGTTGTCATCTATGTAAGTGTGACACACAAAGCTCAGTAATCCCTCAAACAAGGAAAAGCAGAAGCACCTGCTGGAGGCGTAATGTCTGTTCACTTCACCGCTTCAGCGCTGGACGGGATTTCTCCTCATTTCAAACTGCTGCTTTCCTTCTGCCCCTTTTTCACAGTGAATATTTTACTTCTGGTTCTGCTGCTTTGTTAACCTACTTAATGTTTTGTAAAGGTTAGATAATTTAGTAATTAAGAACCACTCTGTGCCTTCTCACTGCAGAGCCCAGTGAGACCGTGGCACTTCTCTGCGTGCATGAGTGTAAGGGTGTGTGTGTGAGTGTGTGAGAGCAAGTGAGCGCCAGCGCTCCCACATGGCCTCCATGCAGGACGGGCTGAACTTCACGGCTCCTCCCTACGGCAAGGTCCTGCTGCTGGGTGCTATCGCTGCTGCCTCAGCCTTTGTTGTTACGATCCTCATCGTGGTGCTCTGCGTGGGCTGCCAGAGGTGAGAGCAGGCACATACGATCACACACATACGCATGTACAGACCCGGGATGCTTATTTACATTTGCAGGACAGTTTCACTCATTAGTGGTAGAAGAAGTATTCAGAGCCTTCTAAAAAAAAAGCAACGTCTGCTGCGCAGTTTTATATTTGTTTTTTGGTTTTTTTGGACATTTCTCTGTTTTTTACTTTTATTGTGAAAGACTAATTTGACCTATTTTAAAGTAGATATAGCAATTGACTCACTACTACAGACATGTAAAATGTGGCAAAGGGCCCCAATTAGAGATACATTTTCATAAGTATCTTAAGATATTTTTTTCATAACAAAGGTTGGAAGAACTGGTTTATGCTTTAACAAAAACATATAGTGTCATATTTATGTGTAAAATATCAATTTGAAGTGTAGCTATAGCTGTGAAATAGATGGTGTGGACTTAAAAGTATGATAATCAGAAAGTAATACATTAGAAGTATAATGCAGCAGTAAATGGAAAACACTCAGTAAAGTACAAGTACTTCAAAATTATACTTGAGTAGATGTACTTAGTTACTCTCCACCACTGGAACGCACATAGAGCAAATGTACTCTCTCACAAATGCACAGTCATAAGATGACTCAGCCACACGCGCACAGTGACTCAGACACAAACTCTGCACACACACACACGCACACACACACAGTCATGCATCATTGTACCCAATTGTGTCAACCTGTATGACAGAGCGGTTGTGTTTACCACAGGAAGGGGAAGACACACAATGTCCCCGGCGAAGGTGGAAAACACCGTCTCATGGACATGGTAGGTATCATTCAACACACTGCTTGACATTTTGTTTGTGTTTCAGCAGAGGTAGCTGAAGTAACCTGATTCACCGGGGAACAATATCATTCTGAGGACACCTCTTCAGTCTCAATTAGCGTTTAACTCCTCCCCCATATGTGTGTGTGTGTGTTGCCAGGGTATACTCAAGCAGTCGAAGCTGCGATCCATCAGTAAATCAGACACTGAGATGAACAAGATGAACTGCAATGGCAAAAGTGAGTGAATCCTTCACATACAAACCCCGCCCTGGGTTTTCTGTCTACAGTACCTCGTTGTTGTGACGTGAAAATCCCTGTGTCTTTTACAGTAAACGTTAGTTTTTCTGGAATTAAAGAGCCTCGTTTTTTTATACCAAAGCAATTTAGGAATCACTGAAGAGTTTTTTTTTCTTTCTTTATCTGATCCGTAGCTAAATTTACACATAATATCAGCTACAGTTTTAGGGCGTTTCAGATCCGAAATTTACCCTAAAATAGAATCCACAGTTACATTTACAACTCAACCTTTTCCACTCGACTGTTCAGTCTTGATTTCTGAACATATTTATATCTCTCTCAAAGAGAGAAATCACAGAGCCAAGACAAATCCTGGAGCTCCATCACTGACAGTCAACAGGGAACTGCGTTTGTGGGCACTGTGACAGTAGCCTGAGAGGGTTTGAAGAAATCTAGCATATGTCCTGCTTCATACTTGTCCTGCTTTCACTTCAGGGGAATGAAGCCAATTTGGATGCATGATCGCAAATATCTACGTCAGTTCCCTCTTTACTGTCAGCTCCAGATTTTCTCTTAACAGTGAGAGATTTATTTATGTTCAGAAATGCTCGTCGAGCAGTCCAGTACAAGAGGAGTAAACGTATGTGAATTCTGCTTTATGGTGGGCTCTGTGCACGGTAATAGCAGCCTGTATGTGCCTTGCAGAGGCATCTAAAAAGAAACGTCCAGCCAGCATGGACCTTCTTCTGCTGTCCAGCCGTCGGTCTAACTCTGACCTTCGTTCTCAAGGCAGGCAGCTTCCCCAGATCCCCTCTGGGACTGGGGAGGACGGAGAGCACACTTATTCTGAAGTGGGCCGACGCTCCTCCGCCACACGTACTGACGATGCCCTGTACGCCATGGTAGGCAGAGCCGGGCAGACGGACACTCCGGCCCCTCCAGCCGTTCCAGCCAACACCCCAGCGCCCCCGGACCCAGACGGGGATGTGGAGGGAGGGCTGCCCGAACCCGAGGCCCAGGTCATGTCACCTCCTCACCCTCCGGAGACGGCAGAGTACGCCTGCGTCAGAAAGCTGAGGAAGGCCGACAAAGCTCCCCAGAAGAGGGACAGTGGGACGGACATGGGGGAGCCGCCAGCGCCGCCTCCACGACACGCTCCACCGTCACATCCCGCTCCTCCTCCGCCACACCCTCACAGCACAAAGTTGCCCCGTAGAAACGTGGAGGCCTTTAACGTCCCATCATTCCCAAAGGTTGGTAGAGTCAAACGTTTCCAAGGAACAGTTTGGGATATAATACATGTTTGTGTTCTTCCCGAGAGGCAGAGGAGAAGACTGTCGTGTGTGTGTGTGTGTGCTAAATATGAAGTGAGACCCACCAGGTGATTAGCATAGTGTAAGAGAGAAACAGTACGCCTGGATCCAAAGGTTTTAAAAAACACCTGCTGGTTATCTCAGAGCTTCAGGGAAACTCCAGGACGTCAGTACACCCGGACTGAAATAATCCCACCACAAATATCCATAAAATTATAATGTTTTCACACTTCAGTTCTGTAGTAGATGTTAATGTGAAACAAACGAAATGTGATGTATTACTTAGTGACACTGGTAGGCAGATTTTCTTAAGTGTGAAACAAGCCTGCTTAGCTGTTTTTCCTGTCTTCATGCTAAGATAAACTAAGTGTCTCCTGGTTCCAGCTTCATATTTAATGTTGAAACATGAGAATGGTATCAATCTTCTCATCTAACTCTTGGCGAAAAGCGAGTACGTGTAATTGCCTAAATGATGAAATATTTTCAAGCGTACACAAAACATCTCATGTCTGGGGTGAAGTCAGTTTTATTTCCGTTTCTATCAGGTCATGTCAGGGGAAAGATCGGTTTGAACTCTAAGATTAGATATTATATAGAGAAAGCAATAAAACCTAATCATATTTATTTAAGTTTTTTTTTTTTGAGATATAATGAGAAAGATGATAGGAAACATGGGGACAGAGATGGAGGCAGTATGACAAGACACAAAAGTTCCTGGCAACAACTGAATCAGGGATTTTGCAGCCACATTATATGTGTCATAACCATGTGGACCACCATGACGGTTAGTGGTTCTCCAGAGATCTGACTGGAGCGGTACATTAGATTTTACAAAGCAGAAGACCGAGTTGATCTCCCGAGCACCGGCTTCACTGGGAGTGTTTTCAAAGGCAAATAAAGTTAAGTGAGATTGTTTGCCCTATCAGGTGTGAACGATCCATCTGTGCTGATTGTTGTGCTCAGGATTTTCAGGACATGTGTAACAAATTCTCTAGTTCTCCGTCAGCACCACTGTGACAATATAGTGGTCCTGCTACAGCGAGCAGGATCTGGAGAGTATTTCTGTCAGGTTTAATGTTGACGCAGCAGAGGATCTGCACGGTTGTAATTGTGCTAGTATGGCAGTTTTCCTTGCACTTGGCTACATCACGCACAGTGTTGTGATATGTTAGCACTTCTGTAAAATTTCTTTGAAGTTCAGGCAGTGAGTGGGGTTTATTTGTGGAAGAGTTCTCTGTGATAGTGGGGTGTTTATGCTCTCAGCACTGTCACCTCCATATGTTCACAGCAGCAGGAGTGTAGGCAGACTGTCTGCTTTCGCTGTGGATATAAGGCTTCGTGCTCCCCTCTAGGTGACAGTTGGAGACCATTTGCTGCCCTGTGTGAGGTCAGCAAGGTTACGCTATCTGCTGTGACCCGAGTTCAGTAACACACACAGTTTACAGGCTTACATGTGTACGCAGTCTGCTCGCTGTGGCTGTTCACCACTGACTTTCTTATGAATGACGCAACATGTTGAAATAAAGTCATCCAGAATATAATCACATGGCTTCTCACGTTTAAAGCTCCACCTTCCAGGGAAAATCTTTTAGCACGGTATAAAATCCATTAAGTGCATGTCTAATGCCGGCTCTGTGCTGTGACACAAAAAGGTTTTTTTATTCACAACAGTCAAAAAATCGTGCATGGACATATGACCAGCTCTGCCTCAAATCTAACTTATCGTTGTGTTGACAGGAAGTGATGTTTATGGGCAACGGAGAGCAGTACATCTGGAAGCCTCCAGAGGATGATGAGATGCTCATGCTGCAAAATAAAGCCCTGGCTCCACTGGGTGCTCACACGGTGGAGAATATACAACCGTCTGCTACTGCGGTGAGCAAAGACTCCTCAGTCCGTGCATCAACCTGTCAGTTGTTTGGTTCATTTGCTACATTAGTGTGTTTCTGTTTCTAATGTCACCCAATAGCTTTAATATTACACAAAACATTTTTACAATTTGTTTTATCGCGTCCACTTTCTGCATCTACTTGGCCCAGCACTCATATGATTCCTTAATTGATTTAATCCAGCTACAGTTTGTGCCTCCAGTGTTCAGTATTACCATTTCATTTAAGTCACAGAGCTAAGCATCCACCCAATGATCCAAGTTGTTAATATGTATCTGTCATACAAAAATAATGAATTTATTGTATTTACTTAATGTGGAGGCTGGATTAAATAGTTAAACTACAAGTCAGAAACTTTTATAGAAAGTTCTAGATTTAGGGTTCATAATTATATGCACATTTGAAAACCTTTGATCTCCACTACAATTTAAAATAATTGATGTAGGTTTGAATAATGCTTAGATCCACAAATTTAAACCTTGAGCCTTTAGATCAGTGCGGCTGATGTTTGTGGAAATTGTTCATAGGCTTTGGTGCTGAGAGTAAGATGAGAGGAGTGATACCAGTCTCTCCAGTTAAAATGTGAAGCTACACTCAGCAGCTAGTTAGTTTAGCTTAGCATAACGACATAAAGGCAACAGCTAGACTGGCTCTGCCCAAAGGAAACATGATCTACCTACCAGCAACTGTAAAACTCAATAAAGCATTTTATTTTCTTCATCATTAAATCAGTGACTTTTGGTGGTTCCTTGATGCACAGATATGAGAGTGAACTTGTGGTCTAACTCTCAACAACAGAATTCATGTGTTTTTCCCCAAATCTCTCAACATTATGTTGTTTGGCTGCAGGTGGCTGAGATGTACTCAAAGGTGTGTAAACCAGGAAAGAAGAAGAGAGCTGTTCCAGGGTCTCCCCCTGCTAATCCTGGCTTCCGGACCTTGGGTCGTGGTGACCGGGACCGAGACCGGGACGGGGGGTTTAGTGTAGTGGTCAAACCCCAGACCTGGGCCCCTCAGGAGGGCAAAGCAATAGGAGGGCCCCTAGACGACCACTGCTATGAGTCCATTGGGACAGAGGAGTGCGATCCGGCCTATGAGAACGTGGAAGGTGGAGGCGGCTGGAAGCGAGAGCGGCCCCCCAACACATGTGCTACCCTGCGGCCAAGGAGGAAGAAAGCCCAGCAACCCTTACAGCAGCAGCAGCCCCCTCCACCGCCGCCAACGCAGCAGACCCCCAAGTTACAGCACCTGCCAGCCAAAGCCCTGCTGTTACCAGGGGAGAACCTGTACGAGAGCATTGGCGACTTGAAGCAGGGCTCTGCCACCTCTAGCACCACCACCATCTTCACATTCAATGACGGCATGGAGATGTATGTAACAGGGCTCTGAGACGGCGGCTGCACTGTGACCCCCTATCCTTCCAACACAAGGAGCTGAGCTAACACCACACGGAGTAACGGCTGAGCCCCTGTCATGCTCACCCACACATACTGTTTACATTCAAGTCATAACATCATGCCTTTCACAGGCTCCAGAGGCCTTGGGGCATAACGTTGATCTGTTATGATCTGGGCTGAATACAAAGTCCGATCTATAAACCTTACAAGGAATCCAAAGGTAGTGAATAACAAGTGAGCACAAGACCATTGCAGAGCAATCTGTAGATAAGAGTAGCACTTCTATTTTACTGATACACGTGCAAAGCACAATAAAGTAAAAAGCCTAAATTCTTCCTCAATTGTTGCAGGTAAAAATAGTCATTTATCTGGTCCTAGAAGGACAGCTATTTGGGGAAAATGCACAGCATTGTGTGAAATCTTTTGGTAGCACTTAGTCATGAACAGGCCTTCCCTGTAGTTGGTCAAAATGTGATTCAGGACAGAATTTAAATGATATAAAGGAATGGATTACTAATCAAAACACTTGAAAGCTCAGGGACCAAGTGAATCAATTATGAGAGTATTAAAACATAAAATTGCACACATTTTGCATTCCTCCTAAAAACCTTGACTAATTTAGACCATTTTCATATTTAAAAAACCGACCAGGTACTTCCCTGTCATGTTTTGTTTCATCTTACATGGACTGAACACTGTCTCCACTGCCGTCTGTAAATGAAATGTTTTACTTTGTTGATCCTGTTTCTGCACTTTGCCTGCTACAAGTTGCATGCTAAAAAAGTGATAAAAAAATGAACAAAAAATCAAGCTCTGTCATGTTGTACCTCTATATGAATGTTTTTCTTTTCTATTGTCGTTAGCTGTTTTTCTTTTCTTTTAGTGTGTTGCTTTATTTCTCTGTAGAGCACAAAGCCAGTTAGATGAAGGATGCCTTTGGCTCAGTGGGACTCGGTGCAGCAGAAAGGAGCGTTAATTTTGTCTCCTCCTGTGCCTGCGACACACAGACACACACTCACAGATATGTACACATGCACGCACACACACACAAACCCATGCACAGTACAGATGAAACAATGGTAAAGAGAGCTGCTTGAGTCCTAAAGGTGGAGACAGTCCACTCTACCCTCCCCAAAACCTCCACCCCCCGCACCCCAACCTTTTCTGCTCCGTCCTCACTCATATCTGTGGACCATTCATCTACAGCAGAAGTGATATGTATTAGCAAATGTCATGTCTCATCATCACTCCATCAGTGAACACTCTCTCCTCTCTCTGTTATCAGTGTTAAAAATATTTGAAATGACAAAAACGCGAAGCAAAGGGTTCGCCAAGCAGCAGAGCATCACCATGAGGATGAAACACACAAAATTACATCTAAAATCCTGGACGATAACGATGAGTTCATTTGACCAAATATCCCCAGCAAACAATGTGATTATACTGTATGTTGATGCAATGTGTATGTACATTACAAAAGAGAAAGAATAATAAATATATCATCAGTGTCAAGAAATCTATCTTTTTCTATTATGTTTAGTTATGTTTTGGAATGACTTATCTTGTGACACAAACTGCGAAACAGCTGCAATGTAAATTTCAGTGTATTCTGTTTGTTGTTTTTGAAGCCATGAAGCTACGGTGTGTTCTTGGAAAAGCCCAGCTAAGTTAAATGTGGCAGCTAATGTTGTGTGTTTGCTATTCAGACTACAGGGTCTTGTACTCAAAAGCGTGTAATTAAGTGCTAAGTGCAAAAGATTGTAATGTTTTATATTAAGATTACTATTCATGAAATGTCAGTCAAGTTTATACTTTTGTAATAAAGTGGCACTTTAAAAAAATATGTTTTATCTCATAGTCTCAGTTATTAAAATGAAAAAGAAGGCTGAATTTCAAACGCGATGGCCTAAATATCACCGAGAGTTCACTCTGACATCTACTACAGAAGGATCAAAGGATCTTTTTATATTTAAACCTTTTGTTCTGATCTCAAAAGCTGCCTGTAGGTTCATGTCTTCAGTCCTGTCAAAGCAAAGAAAACTCTACTTATATACCACTAATCTCAGACAATAATTAACATCACTTTAAAGTGTGTCATTTTAATATAGTTTCATGTATTATTTTAAACCTCAAGCTGCTTGTTTCTTCTGCTGCCCCTTGCTTCTTTTGTGTACAACCCTAAAACCTTGTAGGCATGTGTGTGTGCATGTGTGTGACTGAGTAGCCTTCCCATGTTTTTTTTATCTGTGCGCACGTGCACATGTGCTGGAGTAGTGGGGTCTGCGTCTGAGTAGCTGTGAAGGGGGGGAAAAGGGAAAAAAAAATAGGTCACCCCTTAAAACAAAAAGCTTGCAGTCAACATTGCAACCGTCTGCTGAATTTTCATTGGTGGGCTTGTCTCCATGGTAACAGGCTAACCTTGAGGCAGTAGTCACATGGGCGGGCGAGTCTTCTGCTGTCTTGGAGAATACAGCGTGCGTCGTATGACATCCGTGATCACAGTGTCACCAGTACGGCAAGAAGCTATCTCACACACACACACACACACACACATACACAGTCCAAAACAAACGTGTAGGAGCAGGAGATACTGTAGGTGTGAAGATGATACAACATTCACAGCTTATGTGATGTGTTAATCTCACACTGTGGGGCATGAATGACTGAATAAATACATGAATGAGAATGTCAAGATTCACTGAAGGTACGTGACAGTGATAAGACACAGGATCTGCGAGACAAAAAGAGATAATAGTGAGCATAAGGTCACAAACTGGCTGGAGAATCGTATTACCACGTAGGAATCACGAGGCGTGATAAGAGTAAGTGTGAACACAAGTGAGAAAGAAAACTGGGAGGCTGGAGGTTTTTACTGCTCAATTTGTAACCCTGAAGTGGCATTAACATTATCATCTTACACGTCAATAAGCATTCACACACTGCATTCTGTAAAACCATGAATTACAAGGAAGCTTCAGTGTCCACGGTGTCATTCACAACATCAAATCAGCATATTTTAACCTGTGTAATGGCAGTGAGTCAGGTGAGTCTCTATGCATTTCTCTGTATTGTAAAGAGACAGATTTCTCACTGGGACACACTATAAATCACACTGAGAGAAGCTAAATATGAGCTATACTGACCCCTGCAGGTTTTAAAGTGCACTGAGGAGGGGAGCCAGTCGGCCTGTGCCTGAACCCTGAGAGTGAGAAAAGCGTGGAAAATATTCAAAAGTGACCTCACACAGAAGATCTGATTCACACACCTAAATCTACATAATGAACACATTGTTTTCCAGTACGAGTGGAAAGAGGCAGTGATAATTAAAAGCAAAATCTCCAAGATGGGTTTTCATACACTGAATTTGAGATTTACAATGCACTAAGCAGCCTTGCTCACATATTCCTTTCACTCATTTATGTTAATATACATTTTCTGATAAATACATTTAGTTGCAGTTGTTAATCACATTGGTATATAAAAAAAGTCTTCAGAGCAGCATAAAGTAGGAGTGAGCTTTATCAACAGGAAATATTTTTTAGCTGGTTGCCCCAACTATTCATAAATTCAGTCTTAACCTAGTTATAATTCAGTCTGAGACTCTCGTGTATTGTATTATCTTCAAGTCAAAGACCGAACCATCATGTTTTCCAAAAAGAAACTGATATCCAGCATTCATCCCTGAAAACTGGGTTTAACACAATCACTTCAACTATATCCATAATTCTCAAAGACCCGTCTAACATCTCATCTGATGCAACCCCCCCCAAATAGAGTCAATCTAAATCTAAAGAGAGATGTGTACTATGTGAACCAAAATTAAGTTAATTCATTTAATAATCTGGTATATGATGCTACTTTTAATTTATTTTCATTCAAACCATGGATAAGAAACACATTTTGAGAAACAATATAATTTAATTTTACAGCAGATGGAATATTTTGTCATCAAGATGCAGAAGACTCTTTTAGGACTGTTATATATGTATATACATTCAGTTACTGAAAGTTTATATTCAGTAACTCGCAGCTGCTGCTGTGTTTGTATTTGACAAAACAGGTTAGGTTAGAATAATCAGATCTCATTTTTGGCTGTTAATTGTGAACCACACATACACATTTTTCCCCGTATACACAGGGATATACATACATCTATAATATGTTTGGCCAAGACTTTGCTTTATGACCAAATACCTGAAAAATGTTTTCCATCTGTCTCAGCTGTACCTTGTGTTTAGTGCTAATTAGCAAATGCTAAGCTAAATATCCATATACACTATGATCACGTTAGCGTGTGTCACACTGCTGCTGTATGGCTGTAGATGCTACAGTGACTCGCTGTGCTGATTGGATGGTGTGACAGATACAATTCAAGATTAGATCGGGTTTAAATGGTGCAACCCAATTTAGTTCATTAGTTTGAAACTAGCCAAGAACTGGATTTACAAATGGCTGGTGCAACCGAGTCCTGAATAAAATGATTTAGTATATCATAATCTTCTTGTTGCATTATTGCACAAAGGTAATGGCACTGATTCACCCCCGAGCATGAAAATATTTGTGACAAACACACTCAGATGTAAACAGGGCAAAGGAAGTTGTATAATAGTAGAAATGCTTGTGTACAGTACACAAAAACAGAGCTACAGCTACTGTATTTGCTGGTCTGCGGCAGAAGAGGATGCACAATAGCAGAAGTTTTCAAGTAGTGTTTGCATTTTCTTTCCCAGAAGCTCACAGCTGTGTCAGTATGACGGCTGCTCCTGGTACTCCTCATCACTCCAGCTGTCGCACCCGTCTGTCCCAAAGTAGCGGTCTCCAAAGTCCCCTGAAAATGCACAACAGCGGTTGGAAAATTAGGAAAATCAGAGCTCTGTGATGGTTCTAATCTAAAATTATGACTTTTGTGATTCAAACACAATTAATTGGTTTGAAATACATTGAATATTAATTTTCATATTTGCAGGTAATGTTTAATTATCTAGTTTTATGTAATGAATTACGCTAAAAGACAGCAGATTGGTCTATCTGATCTGCATTTTGTTTAATTTAGTTAAAGTGATGATCGAGGAGAGCGCCTGCTTCAAATCTATAGCGACACAAGCGTGAAATTAGAATGTGCTGGGACATGAAATGAAATCTATCAACAAACACAGATGTTTATTATGTTTTATCCACTGCACAGACTGTGGACATATTTATTTCCTGCAAAAAACTAAAATACACCCAAAACCATTCACATTTAAGACACAGCTGAAAAGATCCTATAAATCCACGCTCTGATATAGTATGTCATCTGTTTAGAGAAGTTTGAGAGACTTGAAACAGGGATATAAGTTCAACTTTGAAAGAAATCTACCTTTATGCAGTACAATAAGAATGAGTATGTAGCATTTATTAGCTTACCAATACCAGGAATTACATGTAAATAATCGTCCAGACTCTTGTCCACAGCAGTGGTGATGATTTTCACCTTCGGGAAGGCGTAGGCCACAGAATGAACACCAAGCTCTGCCATCAGCAGTGACACCAACATGATCTTATCCTCTTGCACCTCGTGATCCTGTTCAGCCACACACAGCACGTCAACAACAGCCAACGTCTGCTTCATCATTATCATAAGGACATCATAAGAAATTATTTGACATTTTGCTTTGCAGAAAAGGTGCTAATCTAACCTCTCCCAATCAACAACCACACAGAAGAGTAATAAAACACATTTGACTGACCAACAGGAGAGGGGTCCTATTGTTGTCAAATGATGTTAATGTCCACCCACCAATAGGACTCGTACTGCCATCATGGCAGCAGCACCAGTGGAGACAGTGCTGTCCATTAGGATGACATGATCTTCACTGATGTCTTTGGGCAGACGCAGGTAATGCAGCTGACGCGGCCCGAAGGGAGGAGACAGGTTACCATGGTTACAAAAGCAGGAAGGGTAGTTACCACGGAGACACACATCATGTGGAAGAATACAAAAAAAAAAAACATAAGAAAACTATCAAAACATTTTCAGATTTGTTTGATGGTGATGATGATTTTGAGACGAAATCAATTCCAAAAATTGTAGCAAAGATAATCATCCTGAGAACAATAATACTGAGCTGTTGGTACTAAATGATTCATTTTTTCAACCTCTGGTTCGCCTGAGTCGAGGTTGGTCTGGATGAGAATCTTGCCAATGCGGACGTCCTTGCATACGGCCCTCAGGGCAGGCTCCATGGTCTCTCCTGCTCGCAGAATCGACACACCGGTGATCTGTTGAGACAGGGCAGCGGAGCAAATGTGATGACAGAAACCCCGAGGACACACTCAACAGGAAGTTGACAAGACCTTGCAAAAGAAGAACATCGCTCACCCCCTTCCCGTTGTAACTGCGGCCCTCATACTCATTGCCCTGTGGAGTCTGAACTACACATAGCTGTTAAGATACAGAAAAGAATTTGTTTTATTAAGACACACTGTGCCTACATATGCTGACACAAAAATGGGGCCAACAAGGTCCCCTATTTTAAATGGTTGGAAAATATGAAAGATA
This sequence comes from Ctenopoma kingsleyae, assembly GCA_032353495.1. Taxonomy (NCBI): domain Eukaryota; kingdom Metazoa; phylum Chordata; class Actinopteri; order Anabantiformes; family Anabantidae; genus Ctenopoma; species Ctenopoma kingsleyae. Next base: position 19,916,369 of record JAUBNQ010000026.1, on the reverse strand, counting down.
TACACATCTGTACCAGCAAATGGTTCAACTCAATACAGTAGCAAAAGATGTACCCAGTAATCAATCAGTAATCAAGCTTGTACAGAGGAAGCATTAGCATTTATACATGTACAGTAGATACGTTGTATACAGTACACAGTACATAATGTTGTACACAATATACAGCTGTTTGGTGCTGATAAAGTAGTGTACAGTCAGTGTGTTGCCTTCTGCCTGCTACGCACAACAAGATGCTCTAAGCTGAGGGAAACAATGAGTGCAGTAATTCTCTGTGGGTTTGTCACTACAAGTGAACCAGTTGACACAAGTAGTTTTGTGATCATATGAAAATACTGTTGACTTCCTCTTTAAGCAGTTAAAGTACCTGAGATGGTAGAAATGTCAGTGCGTGTTCTATGAGAAGCCGCATTAATCTCTTTGAGTAGAAGATAAACTCGTCTCGACTGGTTTCTTTGTTCCTACAGAAGAGAAGGTGTTTTAAAATCATCCTGTATGCACTGTGACAAAGTACGAAGTTGTACCCGGGCACAGGTCAGTACCTGATGATGGTGTGAAGGCCTCTGACCTGTGGTGTACTCGCCAACACACTGAGCGTCTGGGGCAGTGGCTGGGTCTGCTGCGCAGAGGCCAGGAGCGCTCTGAGACAAAGGACAGGTTGTTTAAATTAAAGGTTATTATTCGGCTACGCTGTCTGGCTTTAAGACAGGTCACTGAACACATGTAGACAGACCAGAGACACTGTGATAGTCCAGAGCATAAAAAGCACTGGTACAAAATCTCTGATAACAAGAGGACCAAAGTCACAGAAGGTGAAGTTAAAATATGTATCATCATACCTGACACTGAGCTCACGCTGCATAAGAGAGGGTAAGAGAAGGGGAAACAGGGTAAAATGCATAAAGTGAGAAGAAAAAGATTCATAAGGATAAAATAAAAGAATATTAGTTTCTTGCTTGTCCAGTCTGTGTGTGGCCATCAGCTCCATTTTACACAAAGAAACCAGTGCATTCGTTGATGACTATTTTCAGCTGTGATATTACTGAGTATTTACAACTGCAGGACAGTGACTGTGTGACCAATATCAACTACAGTGTGTGTGTTCATGGAAATAAAGAAATGACAGTTTTCCTTCTTTTCAACACTGAAGGCATCTGCAAAGGTTAAAAACTGGTGACTGAACATGGTGGACCAGCCTAAGTGAAATGTTCCACAGCGTAGATACACTTCAATGAAGTCTATCAAACAACTGTGAAATGCATTTTCGTAGAATGATAATCAAGTAGTAATTAGTAAGACCTGGAAACGTGAAGCAGGGCAACAATGACTTTGCCTTCAGGTAGGCATTGTACATGCAGAAAAAACTGTGATTTGTTTGGCTGATTTCTGCTAAAAATTAAAAATGTATTAATTTCTCTTTGTTGCTTTTACTTTAGGTTCTACGTCTTGTAGATCCAAATGCAGCAGAATGAAAAAATATTCAGGACAAACTTAACGAAAGTCACAGAGCAGAGCAGTGACAAATCGTGTCTTTCAGCACAGTGAAATGTCCACGGTTTAGATATGACACCGAGTAACATGAAATTAGGACATATGTTTTTAAACGCCTTCAGTCCCCAACAAACAGCATAAAAAGATTTGAACATGATCCCTACTTAATAGTTTACAATGCACAAAGAAACAAACATAAGCTATGCAGGAACTCAGTGTTATTCGGAGAAATTAATTGGAACATGGATGACATGGAAAATGTAGATCCGCACATTTGTAATCTTAACTGAGTTTTTTAAACTAAAGCTAGCAGACTATTGTAAATCCAGTTATAGTTTTTGAACACACGGTGGTGCCATCCTCTAATGTACAGTCTGTGTTTGGGCTACTCACCTCCTCCAGCTGGCTATGGACATGTTGGACTATCAGATTGATGGCAACCATATTCCCACCACCTTGGGGGGAAAAACAAGAGAAGCGCTGTAGATGTTGTTGTTTTTCAGGGAAGTAATAGAAACGCCACAAAGTGAAAGTCTGACTGTGTCACCTCTTGGCACAACAATATCAGCAAGCCTCATGGCTGGTTCAATATACTGCTCGAAGGCTGGTTTCACAAACTTATTGTACTGCTTGATGACACCTTCAATGTCCCGTCCGCGCTCTGTGATGTCCCTACGTAGCCGGCGGACCAGCCGTATGTCTGAGTCTGTGTCCACAAAGATTTTCATATCCAGGAGCTGCAGGTAGGAAGAGCAAACAACCCCTGAACGGTTCAATAATGTTCACTTCAACAAAGCAGCTGCTCAAACAACAATAGCTGGTGATGATTACTTCACTTCACTCGGGAATTCTTCAAAAAGAAGAAAAAACAGAAAAGATATTGCCTTACCTGAAGAAGCTCTTTGTCCGCAAAAGACATAATTCCTTCAAATATGATTACACTGGCACCATACACATTTTTCTGTATAGGGAGGAGGGAAAACAAAGAGTCTTCAAAGCTGCTTCATGTAAAGTCAGTTTCGCTTTCTTAAGATTAAAGCTGCAGAAACACATTTTCTACAGTAAATAACATTTCACATAACTCTATAATATGTTTTCAACTCTGAAAAATGAGCCCAAAGAAAAAGTAAATGCAGCTATTTAACCATTGCTGTTCTTCCGTCATTCCGAACTTAAAGGATGTGTATTTGACCTTTACACAGTTAAAACAATCACTGAGTTTTCAGTAGAAACAAAGCTTAAACTAAACTCACCCAGTCTTTCTGACGCCCGTGTGTGGTGAAGTCATACACGGGGATCTTCACACTCTTGCCTTGCTTCAACTTTCTTAGGGTGGCAACAAGCAACTCAAAGTCAAAAGCAGCGGGATGATCAAAGTTGTAGTCGTTACTTGCTGCCAGGGCCTGTTCCTCAGGAGATAAAACCTGTAAAACACAGCAGATTAACGCTCAGACTGACACAGTGTTCCTGATAAGACGTGGCTGGAGATAGTTAACAGTAGTTTGACATTTTGGGAAACATAATTAATTCACTTTGTTGCAAAGTTAGATGACAAGATTGATACTGCTCTCACGTCTGTGCCTTAACTACGCTACAGCAGAGACGTGACTTTAATTTATTCCAACACTGTGGCCCTTTTCCTCCACTTATCCAGTCCTGCTGAGTGTTACTGCGCTCAGTAGTTACTAAATAGCTACAACATACCAGCAAATACAACATCAAATCCACAAACACGAACACATACAGGCAGACATTAACCATGTCCAATTTTGTTAAGCAAAGGTCAAAGAGTTTGTGTCTTTCTTATGTTTCATGTTTTGAAAACTTTAACTTTAATTACATAAAATAAATGTATTATCCCACAGCCAGGTAAAACACAGATAACTGCCTTATTACATATACATTACATAATATCATGATGTCATATATGGAGCCAAATACTTCAGCTCATAAACAAACTTAATTGTAGTCTGGCGAAAATACACTGTAGAGTATAAAGAACAGTGTGGTGAGTTTTCCCCCTTTCAGTTGAACGCACATTAGAGGTCCATTTCTGTCTTCTGTAATGGACAAGAGTTTCACAGCTTCATTTCACAGCTTTAATTCAAAAACAAAATGGTCTACAAGAATAAAACCTGTTGTGCTGTTAAGAAGACATCCTGGGCTTTCGAGTGATATGTGATTTGTTGGTGGTTCGTCCATTGAAGCGGAAGATCTGTCCTTCCAAAGTAGCTGCCATACCAGGTCAACATGTTTTATTTCTCTGTCTCTCAGTATCATCATATTTAATATTAAAGTTAAGCTTTTTTTAATAAAGTCACATGTAGTTTAGCAGCTATTGTTAAAGGACACAGGGGTAATTTAAAAGTACGTCATTTATTTCTCTGTCTCACATAAACACAAACCTGTTACCTGCTTATACACATCTATAGGTACATACTAACTATATTGTTATATACACTACATACGATGTATACAAAACATTCACACTGTAATTTACTTGCTGTAATCTGAGGCTTTACCAGAACAGATTATTAACTGAAGACAGTGACAGCAGAATAATGATTGCTTTCTGCAATTTAAATCAGACTAAACAAAACATTAAACCCAAACATGATCATTTCTTCCTAAAACGCAGCCACAGAGAATTAGCAAAAATCAAATCAATTACGACAGAAAAGAATAAAATTCACGACTCTCTCTCACCTTGTAGAAAGAATCCATAGACAACAGAACAACCCACGGCACATCCAGAGCCTCAATGATCTTATTTGCCACGGTGGTCTTCCCTGAGGCGCTGCCCCCACACAACCCTGCAGATCCACACAGCATTTCAAAGGCCCATTATGTGTGTTTTTCAGAGTGTGTCTAATGTTGTCTGGCGGTATGCATGTGTGGTAGCACTAAAGCGTTTATGGCTATAATAAGACAGAATGGGACTAAAAGACTCAAAGCTCAAAGACACAACTTGGCATGAAGTCAGGGAAAGAAGCAAAAACAGGCAGAAGGAGTAAAAACATCATTGGTGAGTGTCATACCGATAACAAAGGCCTCTTTTGACTGAGCTCCATGCTCGTCATACCAGGGAGGTCGGCCAGCGGTGTAGATGGTGCGCGTGCCTGTGCGCAGCAGAGGAGGCTCAGATTTACTCAGCGAGGTAGCACTCTTTCTGCGAGGGGCCCCGGCGGGGGGCAAAAGCCGGTCCAATGAGTCCTCCCCACTCCCACTGCAAAACAGCAAGCAGCAGGGCAGGTTACAACCTGAACTCACACAGGAGTCTTACACATGACAGAGACTGCCAGTGCAGAAGAACTGCACTACTGTACCTCTTACTTAATAACAAGTACAACACAAGTACGTAAGTAAAACTAGTACGATTGTGGGTCAAACCACACTGACACAGGTTTCAGTTGCTGTAACATTTCCTCCTGTTCATACAGGTCTTTGGGAAATCTCTGTTTCCTGCAGTAAGTGTGGAACCAAAATCTATTAAAAGGTTTATCTGAAGACAACATAAGCCTGTAAGATCTTCCGATCTTAAAGGGTTATTTTTATTACAAAATCTGCTATTTTTGTAACTGTCCTTCCACTGGAAGTCAACAGGGAAACATACAGAGGTGATTTCGCACTAGAATGACTGTAACTTTGGACACCACTGCGTGTGTTGTGTAAGATTGCTGAGTTGGCTGCTGAACCTGCTGTGAGGTCAAATGCAGCTGCTGTGGAATAAAACAGACCAAAAATTAAATGGGCTATTTTTCTGCATCGAGTACTTTTACAGTATGGACAGTTTCCTGATAAATGCAAACATCATGAATTTTTAAGGTGTGGTGCTGACAGTTTACTTGTAATAACTAAGTATCTGAACACATCTTGCACTATTATCTGAACTGAATTAATGCTAATGCATGGTTCTTAAATGAGAACATGAGGCTTAGATCTCTGAGATCAAGACAAACTGTATATGAAAAAGAGAACTTCTGCATATTGAACGACTGACTTTTAAATGCTTGTTGAGTAATAACACGCTACAGAGAACCATCCTAGCAAAAATAAAGCCCACCAAAATCCCTGCAAACTAACCTAGATCCTGCACTTCCTCTGACCTTTCAACAACCCTGTCAAGAGCCTTATCATGGTTCACACACACACACACACACACACTCACTCACTCACAGAGTGAGCTTTGTGAGGGGAACGCTGGCATCTTGCCTGCACTGAGAGAAAACAACAGCACAAACACTCCAATCATACCTGCGGTCAGACCTCAGGGACCAGCAGCCAGAGATCCTAGCTCCTGTGCAGTCCAGCAGACTCATATCTGCTTCAGATGATAACCTGCTACCTTCCAGCGTGCCTGTCACCTTGACAACCTCACCAAAACAACAGCCCTCAACAGAGTCTGAAATGTGTGCAAATCACAGTCCTGTCTAAACTTTCACTCACATCACTTTACCCCTCTAACAACAACAATCTAAACTAATCTCTCATGCTACTGTCCATGTGTCCTCTGTCCTCTCTGACCATGTGTGAGACAGACACTAAGAGGATCAGAGTAACACTGTAACAGCAAAGACCTGCTTGGCTGGTATTAATAGAGGCACCTGTAAAAGAAGGACAGAGCAGACAGTCTTCTTTTTGAAACACGGATGAGGAGAGGATACTCTCATTCAGGGATTTTGTGGAATGAGTTGATTTTTAAAAATAACAAAAATAAATGTCAGTTTTATATTTTCAAGCTAATTCAACTTATTAATATCTAAATTTTACTGTCAGAACTTATGAACCTGAAGTCATTTACCTTGTTCTTTCTGGAGTTTAAAACATACAGGGAATGAGGGAAACTGCTGATTGAATTTAATAGTTGCTAAATTAAATCATGGTTTATTTTCACAATAATGAAATATGTAAACCATGAGAACAGTCAGTGTTGAATTCACCTCTGTAGCCACAACTTTCTGGCCACTATGAGCCACGTGACATGATGGTTTTGTACTGACTCTCTTACAATGTGGCTCCAATCAGAGCCAGTTCATCATGTCAACTGTGCACTTATTTGAGTTTGATCTTTAAATTCTTCATGTGACAGTTTTATGGATACGTTATCTGAGCTACAAAGAATGTTCAGTGAACAATCAAATTAAGTCAAACAGGAGACCACTCTAATGTTAATATGTATATATGTAAATAACCGACCTGACTTCAGTTCAATAAACCAACAAATCTCAGTCCATCAAACATTTACACAAGACAGACACATACACGTGTATGATATTTAATCACAACAATAATTAGCTGTGTCAAAAGAATGAATTATATTATTCGGCTTGGTGTAAAATGTAAAATGAAGGCAGCCCTTTCACTATAAGTTCATAAAAACAATACATTTCATGGTGAGGGAGCTTTTATTTTGAATTTTTATCAGTGCTTTGCCTGACAGCCATCAGACAATATTTTAGTTGTTGACGTTCTGCACATTTACCCTTAATTTGACAGGTTTGTTGCCACTTTTTAGCAAGACTGTAAGGTTTTGATTATGGCTTTAAAGTAAAAATAAAAGCTTGACAAAAAATCCTTTTAGGAGCACTTTACTCTTCTTATATTTCTACTTGCTTGTTTTATTGACCTGTTTCTTTAATCCCTGCTTTAATGAACCTCAGGACTGTGGATCACTTAGTAAAAGCTAACGAGAAAAAAAAAGGGTTATTATGCATTATTTTAAGCAGAAGAGTATTTAAATATATTTTTAAGATTGCAATGCAAATAAAGACAGCAATAATCAGTACAAACTAAAAACTATTTAGAGGTTTATTATTGAGCATTTACTTAGGGATATTCTAGTGGTTTCTAGTCAGGCAGCCTGTGACGCACAACTGTGTCAACATGCAGCTCACCTACTTCTGTCCGATCTGATGGAGCTACATCCACCATCCTGTCACTACACTGTGTCACTGGTTCAAACACACCAACAAAGGGAGGTTTCACTTCGATTACTTATAATATTACAGACGAAAGACAGCGTTGCTGTGTTTGGAGGAAGAGGGAGGGGGGGCTCGGTGTAGTTAGCGTTATTTCACGGGCTGATGTTGGATGCTGCTGCATACTAAATAAAAAATAAATAAAACACGGATAATAACAGTAGAGAGAATTCAAACACACTCAGAGCATCCTGTACCTGTCCGAGCGGGACGACAGTATTTTACCGCACTCCGTTTCCATGGGGATCGTGCGACCTCGGAGCCGCCTTCGGTTGGTCAAAGCCATGGTTGGAGTCCTACTTACCGTCCCTAGGAGTTATGGGTAATGTAGTTCACCGTCACGTGCTTTAACACTGCCGCTGTCTTTCAAGGGCAAATCACACATTACAAAATAATAATAATAATAATAATAATAATAATAA
>JAUBNQ010000026.1:19885801-19902304 GCA_032353495.1 Ctenopoma kingsleyae | reverse complement strand
TGATATCTTAATTCTTAATTTATATAATATTTACTTGGACTAACCGGATTTAAGAGAATAGGTCAGACTCTTCCACTAAGAAGTGATAAGTGATAAGTGATAATTACTGCAGTGATGAATGTACGTCTGATGGCAACACAGTGAGGAGAATGGCAAGAAATGAGTGCAACTGTGGATGGACATAAATGTAATGACACTGCATAAGCATACTGAAACAATGCCACCGCACATAGAAAGCAAAAGAAGGACAAAAATTTTTTTTATGTGTGTGACTTCTTTTTTTAGCCAGGCAGTGTAAGTACATAACTCCTCTGCAGCTTCAGTATTATGTATATATTTGCATTTTTCATGAGTTTCTACACTGTTCTGCATATCTGTAGTGTAAAATAGAGTATTAGGTCATGCACTGTACATAATGTATGCAACCTGTGAACACCGATACATCACGATTCCCCATTTTCAACAGTTTCACAGTGTTGGTTTTGTAACATTACCATCTGTATGGCATATTTACGTCATTAAATAACAGATTACCGTATGTGTGTTGTTGCCAAACGTTTCAAGATGTGCTAAATCAGTGTGTTTGTTCTAAAAGGGAATCTAGTGTAAACTCTCTCTCTCTCATCGGTCCAGTTGTATTGATGGTTATTGACTTGACTATTGAAACTCAGAGCAACTGTTAGCTCTGTAACCTCAGCAGCCTGTACATTATCCCATGAATTAAGTCAAATTGACCATGGCACTAAGCAACAGCTAACAATCTTGGCCACCCAGTTGGTGCCGAAAAAATAATCATACAACATCAGTCCATGAACCAGGTGTGCTATTCAACATGTTGAGGTCATGTATAGGCGTTGAGTACCTGCAGGGCTTCTGTGCCTGGCTGCTGCAGCAGCTTCACCGTCCTGCCTCCTGCTGTTTTCTGTCCACGCCCATCATGCCAGGTAAGGTTCCCACCTGTCCGTCGACTTAGCTGGTGCTTGAAGTCCTCAGGCAGAGCCCTGTACTCCACAGCCGGCCTGCAGAAACTGAAACTGGATGCAGCTGGAGTGATAAAAGCAGAGGGTATAATGAATAGGCAGCCATACCTGAATATAATCACTGACAACTTAAAGACAGCACGAGGTTTGCTCTGCACGAAACTCCCTCATCCCATTCAGCCAGAGCTGTGCCCACCTGGACATCAACTCAGTCAGCAGATGATCTCATTATGAAGTACCTGCTCGTACCTGCTCTGCTGTAACTCAGAAGGCATGAGACAACCTTCAGGGTTAAAGTGTCTGAGCCTGGACAAGCTCTTGGGTAATTCACAGAAGTCTGGTACCACTATTACATTATGCAGAGCTTGTAGGTGAATGTCAGAGCTGTTAGACGAGCCACTTTCTCATCATTACGAGGAGCCCTGTAGGCAGACATCCACACCCACTCAACAGCAGGTGGCTTCCCAACATTCAGTAATTAAAGAAAGTGTGCAGCTACAGTAAACACACAGTTGCTGGCACAGATTCTGGCAGAAAGCCACAGGTCATTACTGATTCATGCGCCAGATTGGAAGGATTTTCTTACCGTGGTCGAAGCTATGTGTGCAGCTGTGTTTGTGTGTGCGTGTTAACATGCATCTTAAATTGACTAAGAGAATTTGAAAAGAGGACAGAACGAGAGAGACTGTCGTGGGGGATGAGGGCTGGAGGAGATGAAAGACTGCCTCTTTTGGTGTTTCTCGCTTTGTGCTTCTCCTTTCTGTCATCCAACATCTCCCACTGAGAGCGGAGCAAAGCTGAGTCCTACAATAATTAAGGCAAACCAGCAGCTTCAGATTATTATGAATAAAACTCTGTATGCAATTTTTGTCTTTTTGTGTGTTTGAGGTAGAACTTCAAGACTGTGTGTGTGTGTGTGAGCCCTCACACACTGTGTTATTACTCCCTCAGGCTGCTGCTGTAAACACAAATGTGCTCCTTTCACGGATTTAATACAGATAATTAAGACCACTTGTCAGACTGAGTTCTTCTCACATATAAACTGGGAGCACTGAGAAGGAAAACACTTCCACGAACAAAAGAGTCTTTCACCTGCACCTGGTATTTTCATTGAGTCTATACTGTAAATTAAAGCTCCTGATTGCAGTATTGGAAAATGAAAGAAAGCAATATATGCACTACACCAATCATCAGCTTGATTGTGCATTTTTTTTACACAGCATTATACATGATATTAAAACCTACACATAAGGACGATGAATGATATTTGCTGGGAAAAAGTCAAATGAAGTGTGACGCTCATGAACTGAGCTCATGCAAAGAACTTGACCACAGCAGCTCACACCATCACGCTGGTGATGCTGGTTTCTTCCAGTGCGCTGTCCGTTTCAGCACCCGGTCACTGTCCGTCAGCAGACCACCCTACGGCCTCCTCTTGTTTCTGAAAACCACCTCTAATGCATGATTCCCCACTCTGCTGTTTTGTCATATGCTTCATATTTCCGTTTCACATTTTACATTTAAGGTGGTAGGCGGAGTTTGAATTGTAAATGTAATGTTTATGCCTCATACTGTGGACTTTGTCATACTGAAGTGACAGGACAGAAGGCATTTTGTTATCAGACGCGATCACCAACATGTCAAACCGGTTCAGCGAGTACTGACTTTTACCAGCAAGCTGAAGTTTCCGTTGAATTCTGGTTATTTCACTAAAAAGTTCGACGGATTTATCTAAACGTAACCATCAGAAATCAACCTACCGTCCACAGCCATGGTGCTTCCGTGCTGTAGTGTATCTAAAGAAAGTCTCCCATCGCTTGCTGTGACCGATGGTCCCCTCTCTTTTCCGCTCTGTGTTCAACGACAAAAGTTTCACCGAGGTCTGGCGGGAGGAAAGCCGCTCCACATCCTCTCGGCTTCTGCTGGTCCGACTTTGGAAATGGCTTTAAACCAGCTCGCGTCGTCCACGGTGTGATTTGCTGCTTGTGTCTGCGGGGCTGAACTTGCTGAAGACAGACAGGAATGTCCCCGAGCAGCTGGCTGACTGGTTCCTCATGCGGGCGCACGCGTGCGTTCGCGTTCGCGCGCGTACGTGCCGTGCGTATTTGTGTGCGGTTTTTATCTGTGTCGTGAGAATCAGACGCGCGGCTTTTTCTCAGGAGCCCGCATGAGCGCAGTGAGCTCAAAGTGCAGCCCCGGGCCCTGTAATTAACGCAGCCAGTGGAGACTGAAAAACAGCCGGATGAAAAGGCTTCTCATCACTGCAGCATCCAACATAAGGAATTCCCCGTTGCTTTTCCTTAAAGAAAGGGAGCTCTGTGCGCGCCTGTGGGCAGTGGGCCCTCTCTGTGACGGACCCTCTATGTGGGGTTTGTCCAGAAGAGCTGCAGGACATCAGGACAGATATCAGACACTGTTCCTGCTCCCACCTGCCCCTAGAATCACTTTATTGATCACGTTTGGTCTTGTGAAGTAGACCAAACTTTGTTTTTAAATTTTCTGGTTGTAGCCTATTTATTTTTCTGTCATACTCATAATGTCATTACAAAACTTGTGAGTTTTGCTTATAGATTGGTGTAAGACTAACATATATGGATACAGTCACATACTGTAAGTACAGTTTTCTGCCTCCTTCTGGGCACTGCACATATTTTGTTGATTTCTAAAGTAAATACAGCCCCCACTGCAACATTAAAAACAACTTTCTTCAATTTAATGCACTGTTACTTTTTATTACATCACCTTAAAAAATATGAAAAAAATTAAACCGCTATTGTGTTAAGTGCAAAAGTTTGGGCACCCTACTGAGTCAGTATTTCATAAACCTCCTTTGGCAGATATCACAGCTAGCAAAAACTTTCCATACTTTATTCAGGAATTTTCACTAACTCTTCCTGCAGATCATTTTAAGTTCTGAGATATTTCAGCTTTAGTCTTAACACAGCGTTTTTTTTTATGTGTATGGTCTACACACAGACTTTCAATTATGCTCAAGTCAGGTGACTTTGTCACTCCAAAAGCCGGATGAATTGTATTTATTTATTTTCACTTTTGCAAAAATCTGCAAAATATTGAACGAGCTTCTGCATACAACTGTATTTTATGTATTTGTTCTTCTCACTATCACTCTTAGGCACATGCATTACATCCCTCTACCCTCGCCAACACAGTTACAAAATAGCAAACACCAGCAAATATGACATATTGTGTATCTATTTAAATACTATCCAGACTATATAACCATGTAACTTACCATATACTACAGTTTATCAGGCAGCTGGTTAAAGTATAACATAAAATACACCTTCAAAGACTAAAAAGGTCTGCTGAAAAGGAGGGTAAGCTGAATGTGTTTATCCACTGCTACAAGCTTTACCAAAGCCTGAGGGAATAGCTGAGGGATTGCTCCTGAAGAATCTGGACTAAGATAAATTTTGTGGTTCTCATCTGTATATTTATAAATATTTCATACTTTTATATCAGGCTGCTCTGGTTTCTCAGTTTAGGCTGAAATCTACAAGATGCAAAACTCTCTGAAATATCTGACACTGCAGCTGTTTATGTTATCAAACTGGAGCAAGCAGGGGAAAATCAGATTTGGTACATGACCGTCCTCCTGAGACACAATTTGCAGGTGAGATGGTGAAAGCTGATTAGAAAGATCAAGGTAGTAGATCATGAAACCCAGAACATTAAACAGGACAGTGTGCGGCACATGATCAATGAAAGAGGTGATGCCCTTGAATACTCCAAAAGAAAAAAAAAAATCATAACTAGCTGAAGATATACTTAAAGTTTTTTGCTGCTGCATCTTAGCTTGAAGATGAAGAAGAAGCAATATTATTACTATCATTCCTGGTTAAAAATAAGAGCCACACATGTTTTCTTCGAGACCGGTTACTCGTGTTACTAAAACTGTAGAGAGAAAAAACAGCTCACTTCCAAATGTTTAAAGATAGACTTAGTCAACATTTTGGGAAATAAATTCACCCGTTCACCTTCTTAGAGTGGAATAGAACAAACTAATGTAGTATTAATTATTATTAAGTAAAAGTGGGTGCAATAAAATATGTGCATATCATCAAAGTCAAACTGTTCATTATGGACTATTATTAGCTACCTCTGTTGCATAGAAGTAGTATTTTAGTTATACCTGGTCAAAGTAGATCAAAACCTAGCTATTTATTATAATGTTTGACTAGTTTAACTGTGCATCATTATAAATATAATATTTTATTTGTAAAATATTATATTTATAATGATGCACGCAAATATCTATATACACAGGTGTGTGTATTATTCTCAGGAGTGTGTAAGTCTACAGACAGTGCTTGGTTTTGTTGTTCCCATTGGGGTGGGAAAACATAACCCTCATTCTCATTATTATACAGAGATTGTTGACACCGTGTAATTCCCACCATAGCTCCATTCAAATTACATTAAACATTTGCTGAGGAAAACCTCAGACCAGATAAAAAAGTCAGATATTTTGCTCAGGAGTTGGCAGAGATTCATCAAGTAGATACAAAAACAACTCCAAATGAATGATAGTGGTGCTTTGTAACTGCTGCATGTGTAAGCAGCTATTTGCTAATACTTCTACCAACTTAAACGGTTATGTGTCAGTATTGTGTTCATAAGTTATTTTCAGTGACAAGTTTTGCTTCACTTGACTCTCAGAGATGCTGGTAGGCAGATTCTGGCTACGATAACTGCCTACTGTAGCTCTTTACAGTACATTCAGCATACAGACATGAGAGTGGTATTAATGTAACTCAAGAAAGTGATTTTACATATTTCCAAAAATGTTAAACCATTCCTTCAAGACATCCGGAGATACATTAGAATCAATCAAAATAAAAAAAATGTAAACATTGTTATATTTTTAAGCGTCAGATTAATTTGGTTTAAAGATTCATAATGCCCTTCAGTTACTGTATTTGTAGCTACACCCCTGCTCACAATAACCCAATACAACAATATTACAGTTTGCAATCACATGTCACTCTGGGTGCCTTGCATGTCCTGATGTAACTCTCTCTCTGCTTCCCTCTCCCTCTCTCTCTCTGGGTTTACTGGAATGAAAAGTCACCAAGAGAGGATGTAAGGCAGAGCTCCCTGCTGTTTTTGATGTTGCATCATGTGACTGGTGTTGATTTGAAATGACTCCCCGCTCGATAACAACATCTGCCAGATATCCTCCTGCATCCTCCCACAATCAATGCCTGAAATACTCCCATTCACCACTGGTGGTTAACGCCTCAATGGTTTTCTCCTGATTTTTCCAAACAATGGTCATAGAAACACAAAGTAGTATATCCCAGTTACACCACAAACCGCATGATGGATTATAAACCCAGCTGACTAGTTAGAGTTTAATAGACTGGGTGTGGGTTTCTGCAGATGGTTCTGAAGAAATGGAGACTGGAACGCTGGGGCTCCTCTTAAACTTGCATGGACACATTTGGCCTGGTTAGAGCGCTGAAAGATGAAAGGGACCGTTTGAATTAATAGTATCCACAGGGGAGAATATGAAAGAGCCTCAAATATTAATAGTATACATTTGAGGTTTATACTGAGCAGCTGCCTTTTGTTTTAATGTTTAACTAAGATTTTTTTTTCATCAGTTGTGTTTACAGCCATAAAATCTTCTTAGTCTATTATTTTAGTCCATACTATAAAAAGATACATCAAATGTACAATAATGCAATGGCCAAGTAACAACTTTAGCCATTTTTGACAGCAACTGATAACAAAAAGAACATTTGGCAGATGGAGGCCAATAGTCAGCACAAGGGGGCAGTCTTCTTCTTTGTGCAGTGAGATACTGCAGGATGTTTTGAGGAACATATGAGGCAGTTATTCCAAAGCAAATGTACAATATTTTTTCATCTGTTTGCATACCAAGAAGCAGTTATTCTAAAAGTCAACACTACACTGATTATCTAGATATATCATATAGTACTTAGTGTACCTAAAGAGCAGCTCAACTCTGTGACTGCAAAACTAATGAAGAATATACAACTGTCTTTTTAGGTATGTTTGATTTTCTTCTAACACCAATCAACATTAATTTGCAAAACAAGGATGGTACTTTTCACTAGTTCTACATTCACTGTTTTCTGCTATTTCACTGCAATCAGGCTGCTGATATTATGCATATACATACATATACATATTAAAGGGAAAGAGAATGGAAATACTATACAGTATTTTTAAGAATTAAATGGCTTGTGGAAACAACTATCTTTGCTGGTGGTTCAGTTTAGCAAGAAAATGACATTTAAAATCTTCAGTGTAGCAAGCAAAGAATGTGGATCATGGCAAACAAAAAGTCTGAAGAAAAGTGGCACTATTTATCAAAAACAAAAGACTGCAGGAAGGACAAGGAAAGCTTTGATAGCTAATACTGTGAAAGAGTCTCTGCAGAGTGTATCTTTATGGAGACATGAGTGTGTGCTTGTGTGTGTGTGTTGCCTGTCACCAGATGTGTACACACTGCCATGAGTCTGGCAACTGCAAACACATTGAACTTAATTTCTTGGAGAATGTGTGAAGAATGCTGTGACACGTGGCCACAAAATTTGCTTTGTTCAGGACAACACTGGTCCTATATAATGACTAAATTCTTGCCTCAGAAAGAATTCATTCTCCCAAGCACAAAAAGAAAAGATATTCACTTAAAAATGTCTTAAGCGAGAGGAGACGAAGAAGAGGTAGAAAAAATCAGTGCATGAAAAAGCATCCATAACAAGGTCCAGGACTGTGAAGTGTGGTGACTGATTGCTCCTGTTTGTTCTTTTACATGGCTGTGAACACTTAACCGGATACGGGCCGCTCTAAAACAAACAGTTAGACATGACTTTAACCCACATTTCCAACAACAGTGAAGCAATACATTGGGCATTTTCTCCCAGACAGGTTACATCACATTACATTGATAAGTTGAAATGTAGTATTCAGAAACGTCAGTCAAAAGATAACTGCAAAAATGTTTAGAATAAGGTTTTGTCAGACCCAGGCTCGTGCTAATGGTTAGGCTGACTTCAGTACATGAAGAAACTATGAAAAATGTATGAACCATTTCCATTTCATATTCTTTGGCTCATGCTCCAACTCATCTGTTATTCCGTGCAAGTTAAAATAAATGCTGAAAATGATCTGCAAATAATATGAGCCTGCACTGCAGAAGCGACACACTCCAGTAAGACTTCAAGGCACACATGAAGAGATTTACAGGCCAGCTCAGAATCTGGAGCGCTGGTGTTAAAAAACAATAGAGAAGGGATAAACAAAAATGTCCCCATATGTTGCACAGAGCCACACATGGTGTTCTCTTTTCATGAGTATACAGGCAAATCTGGCCTCAATGTGGAAATGTTGAGAAGACCACAAACAACATAAGTCTGACGCAAGCGTTATGACGGGCAGGTGAACGAAAGCTAAAACTGTGTGATGCCATTCAAGAAAAACCCTGGGTGGAGCCGCCGCGAGCTGCAGAATAAAGCTGCACTTGTTTCATGGGACCAGAAAGTCCGAGCCCCTGCAACAAGTTTCATGAGATACAATGAGAGCTTGTTTACAAATCAAGGGGTAAAAGAGCTCACAGAGAATATGTAACACACCAGGGTGTTTCTAGGTAAAACAGGTGGGACCTGGCACAAACAGGATACAGGAAATGTGCCTGTTTCTAAAAAGGGTCAGTCAAAAGATCACTGCAAAATAATGTACACAGTGTTACTCTTGTTCAGAATGAGGTCGTGTTACAATAGTAGCAGCAAAACATTTTTCAAGAATGTTCATTCATGTGTGGTGAAAACTACTGGTACCTTAAACCATGGAAAAAATGCACTTATTCTTGCTTATTCAGTAATATCTTCTAAAATGGCCTGAGAAAACATAAAGTGTGGTGATAAATAAAAACATGGGTTGTACTGAGGAGATATTTCAGGTAGACTATTGTCTTCATCACAGATATCTCAAGAAGAAAAGTTTTCGCTCGGAAGAAAACCAAACTGAACAAAAGAAGAGACTTGTCTGAGGAGAACAAAGAAAAATTGCCTCACTTATGGCAAAGCTGTCAACACTGCTGCTAATATTATTAAGAAGTTTAAGGCTCATGGCTGCAAAAGGAAAATGAATTTTTACTGGCCAAGCAAGGGTGCAAGAAGATCCCAAGATCAAGGTACAACAGCGCACAGTCTCACCACACATGATGTGATGTTGCTGCAAAAGAACCAAGAATGAATGAGAAGAAAATACTGGAGCACTCTGAAGTGGCTGCATCCTGATCTTAATACAAAGTGTGGGACATCAGCTGAGAGGTGCAGTGATTACCTCAAAAATGTCGTGCTACACAAACATTTGGGTAAGGGGCCCAATATTTATGACCATCCCATTATCATCATCAGAAAATTAACAAGCAACTAAAGCAGTCAGATAGATGTAGAGGAATGAAAAGTCTTAAAAACATGTGCAGTATTTACCCGTAAAATGTAGACGAATAAGGCAAAAAAAAGGACATATTCAAATAAAGTAAAAGCATTTGAAGTACAATATTTGAATAAATGTACTTAATCACTTTCTACCACTACATATGTTAAATAAACAAAAATGGTGTCAGATCCATAAAACATAGCTCGCCTGATGAATAGACCGTTACAGACAGTGCTGTGAACCATATCAAAGAGCCTTGTAAAAGAAATGCTGTCCACCATCCCTAATGTTAGAGAACTGAGAAACAGACGGAAAAGAAAAGTGAAATGGAATCAGTCCTTTCTTCAAGGTCAAAATTAAATGTTTGAAACTTGTTTAAATCTTTATTTTGCACCTAAAATGTGCTATATTACTGTCATACTGACGTCTGTCTAACTAATGGTTAAATGAGTCCCATAGCTGCACCCAAGCTCCTACACTCAGGGCGGTGAAGTTATTCAACTGTACAAAGACTGGTGTTGTCAATGAAAGTGTGGGTTTGTGGGGCAAGGTGCTCAGAGGTCTGGGTGTGTACTGTGACAGCCTCCACACACACACACACACACACACACACACACACACACACGCACACACACACACACACACACACACACACAGGGTACTTGTTTTATTTGTTCCAGTTCCTGTTGGTTTGCTGTTAGGTTGTGCTTTAGACTGTGTCACTGTGTATGTGTGAAATAAAAGACCCTAAGATGGTTCACAGATTTCACTTTGGACTCTACAGTTCGGTAATTCTATACTTTGTGTGTGCTGGTTTAGTACCGTACCACATACTGTACCACAAACTACTTTGTGACAATTTAACGTCTATCAAAACATTCCAGTTTCTTAAAAGTGAGAGTTTGCGGCACGAGTTTCTTATGTATTAAAAATCTTAGCAGTGCTGCAATGTACTTGGTGAATTGTCATTCATCCTACTAAATCCTAATCCTACCTAATAAAAAAGTTACTATTTTGAGCAAAGGCCTGGTGCTGTCAGCTCTGGAGGTGATGTACTGTTTCCCCTCTGGTTTGCCGTGATGTCAGAGTGGGAAAATGGCTCATGGGACTTCAGTGTTCGCTCTGATTGGTAGAGGTACCTTCAAATTAGATGTATCATAGAAACTGGATTTTCTGTAAAGCTGAGTGCTACAGAATATGATATGAACAACATGAAGCGTGAAGGTGAGGGACCTCCACTCTCCTCCAGTGTCACTCTGGTGTTACTTTGAGGAGGTTGAGTGGGAGGAGATATGCAGATGGTGCCAGTGGAGCCCTATTAGTGGCCTCTGTAGTCCACCAAACTCACAGTGGACTGTTGTCCCCCTAACAGAGTCCACCACACCCAAAGCCAGCATCAGGGTCAACATTCACAGGGTGGCATTCTGCTTTGTAGCACAGACAGAAAAGGTTGTACTGCAGAGACTGAAGTCGTTTTTTCTGATGTGATGGGTTTTTTTTTCTGGGTTTTTATATTTTGACATTTGTTGTTTTGGGAGAGGCCTGGTAATTCAATAATATCCATATCAAGTGACTGAAGTGGAATATTTAGGGTTTTACCTGCACTCGATCGAGGAATACTTCTTTCGTCTGTGAGACCGCCTTTACCTCAGTTTGACGACTGCTTTCACTAAACCTCTGACAGGACACGTGGATATTCAAGGATGCATTTTGTGATGGCTGTGAGTCCTTTTGTGTTCATGACTCTATTTTTGTCACCGGTCGAAACCAAGTTTTACAGACCATTTCAGTTCAACTCATATAAAGCTGGGCCCAGTCAACACCATGACCAAGGGAAACCCACCAGCAGACACAAGTAAGTCACATTTGTGTGTCTCTCTCTGATTCATTCTCATTTTTTCTTAGTATTTTTAAAGCCTACTTGAAAATCTATGTGTCCCACTTCTCTCTCTCTCCTCTCTTGAAGGAACCACTGTGCCTATGTCATTGAAAAGACAGTTTCCTTCACCGTGCAGGATGGGGTATCTCCCTATGTAAAAGCAGAGTACAACAACAGGTGTTCCTGGGGTAAAAAATGTCCAACTCTGCTGTGAGTTAACAATAGTTCTCATTGTACCATATTGTCATTTAGCTTTTGATCTGCCTTTTAAGAAAATTGGGATTCTTATCACCTTAGTGTAAGTTTCTAATAGTTGGTTGCTTCCCTTAGGTATCGTCAGCTGTTCAAACCAATCTACAAGGTGGCACACAAAACAGTCACAGAGCTGGAGTGGCGTTGTTGTCCCGGTTACTCTGGTTACGACTGTATGGAGGGACCTCCAGTTTACCAACACCCTATGAAAATGATGCCACCATTCAAGGGCCCACAGTTTAAGGGGCCACAATATAAAGGTCCCATGTTCAAGGGTCCACCTGTTAACATGGCCGTGAAAGCCAACCCCTGGAGTCAACCGAAAGGACCTCCAATCAGCAGTTTTAACTCTTACCCAATGCATTACTTTGGGCCTCCAAGGTCCTCCTCCTTCCCAGAAACCCCCTTTGAGTCTTATCCATCTGAGCCAGAGGTAGTGCCAGACCACCAGGAGCAACACCACAACCAAGAGCATGAGCAAGAAAAAGAGCATGAAAATGAACACAACCAAGGACCTGAGGAACAAACACCAGAGGAAATCCCTCCTCCTCCCTCTGGTGGAGAACATCCTGAGGGTGAGCCCATAGGTGTGTCCTAACTCCAAAGTGCATCCTAATTTTAAGAGTATTAGTGTGATTATTATTCAATATAACTTCAATTATATTACTATACACACTATATAATAATATATTATACACACACTGGATACATGACAAAACATACTCACACTTTTTTTCCTCACAAATACCATGTACCATGTTTTTCCTTATATTAACAGCATTCTTCTTTCACTCTTTAGGACAGGCTCTTGACAGTGAGACAGAGGAGAGAATATATCGAATGGAGGAGGATGTGAGACGTCTAAATCAGGGTCTGGAGACCCTCAGGGGAACTGTGAATGGACTGGAAGAAAGTCTACGAGCCTCACTGAGAGAGGATGCCAACAGGATGCTGTCAGCTCTGCTCTCTGCTGCCCCTGGTCCTATTCCCGCTCCAGCTGTAGCCTCTAGTCCATCCACCGTAGGGTTTGTAGAAATTCCAGGGAGAGATGCTGAGATAGAGGGTCTAGATGGCAGACAAATATTTCCAGGTCTTACAGAACTGAATAGAAAGGTGGAGGAGCTCAAGACTGAGCTGCAGGTTAAGACAGCAGAGCTGCAGGAGCTCAAAGCAATGGTGATGGGACATGATGGAGCAGTGAAGAAGATGTCAAATGGCCAAGGACTGCTACCAAACTCAAGCCATGAAGCTATGGAGAAGCTGATTGATGCCAAACTGAACGGAGCTAGGACAGAAATCCTTAGCGGCTTTGAGATGCGTGTGGAGAGCTCAGAGGGCCGATGCGAGGAAAAAGCTGCTGATGTGCGTCGTCAGTGCCAAAGGGAACAAAGTGAGAGACAGGAGCAGATGGAAGATGCTCTGCAGGGAACTACCACAGACATGAGAACGGAGCTGAGAAGCCTCCAGGCACAGATCCATAGTTTAAAAGCTACAGAAAACTGCTGTGGTAGAATAGGTGGATTGGTTGAAAGGGTGCAGCAGTTGGAAACATCAGTGGCAGGTCTCAACCAGTCCCAGGGACACCTGAGAATGGAGCTGGGTGGACACAAGGACCACATAGAGGGAATACTGGAGGGTCGTCTCGGGTATGTAGAGGATAAGCTTAATCTGACAGGTCAGACAGGACAGGGTCTGGAGGCCAAAATGGAGGGTAAGTTAAGGACTCTGGAGGGTCGTTTACTCATGGCTTTAGAGGAGCTAGGAAATACTAGTACCCCCACAGTCCTGGAGGGCCATGCTGTTCCTGCTCTAGCGACGGAGCTGGAGTCCCTCAGAGGCAAACTGGAAGTGGATGTTGACAGAATACAGAAGCATCTGAGCAGCTTAGAAATTCTCTGTTCCTCTTCTTGTACCTCAACTCAAAACCCATCAGCCATCCAGGAAGACTCTGCTGCATCAAGCGCTAACCTGGCAGAACAGCAGGATGTAAAGCAGATACTGGACATGCAAGCTGACCGTTTGAACAACCTCAACGTCACACTGCAGAACATGGTGGAGCGTTTGACGCTCAGGGACCAGGAGGAACACGCAGAGGGAGAGCTCACGGTCCTCAAATTTAATTTCCGGTCAGTCAACCACACCTTGAGAGGCCTCCAGAACTCCCTAGGGGCAGTGATCCACCAGGTGGGTCAAGCAAACAGCTCTTGGCATGAAAGAGAGGGACGTCTAGCCCAGCAGATAAAGGGTGTGGTCCAGCTGGTTGGACATCAGGCTTCCATGCTTGGGGCAGGTGAACGCAGACTGACCCGACTTAAGGGTGAGCTGCAGGAGATGAAGAGGCGGCTGGCAGAGGAGGTGCGGGGCTGCCGGAGTACAGCCATGGGAGTCCAAAAAGAGGTAACTGAGGTTGGAGGACGTGTTAGTATGGTGGAGGATCAGTGCAAGGGCCTAAATGATTTGACAGAGGACCTGGAGAGAATCAGGGAAGAGCTGGAGAGACAATCGGCTGGGTTTCTCATGCAAGTGAATGGGACTCTCTCCAGTCACACTCAACAGCTGTCTGAGCTGAGAGGCGAACTCAGAAACTGCACGTCCAAGGTAGCAGCAACAGAACAGAGTTTAGAGATGGAGGCTGAGCCAAGACGAGGGGACACCTTCACTTTAAATTAATTCAGGTTATACGGACAATAATTTTTTCAAGTGAAAAGGGTAAATATTCTGCAGGTGTAGTGGCGTTTCACTAAAACCTCATGTTATATTTTGAATTGTTAAAAGGTTTTGAACCTGCACTGAAATAATGATGGTTTAGTTAGCTACAGTGTGAAATGAAAGCAAAAATGGCAGCTAATTCTGACTGCAGTCATAAAACAGAATCTTGAAATTGTACTATGAAGTTGCTACAATGAACTGTTTGTTGTAATGTACAATTATTTTCAGCCTCAGTCACTGAGGAGGAGACAAACAGAAAATATCACCTGTGTTACTTTACTGTTTGGTCAAAGCCTGCAAACATTTCTCATACTGCATAAGTTGTTTACCAATGTTTACAAGTTTTTGTACTTATTTTTTATATGTCTAGACTAGAATTACCCAACATAAGATTTTTGTAAGATGTTGTCTGTTTTTGAATTTCTATTCTAATTGTAATCCTGCATAAAATGTTAGCAGTTCAAGATATATGTATACACAGTTCAATTTCAATGTTTTGTAGTACTGCTGATCCAATAAATGAGTTTCCTTAATGCTGATGTCTCTTTGATTAACAGAGGTGTTACATACAAATAAAAAAATATATTATGAACTCTTCTGAGATTCTGAAATCTAATCAACAACAACCCTGAATTTCAGTAATTAGTCATGTTTCACTATGGAGGCAACAAGTGCAGAAATGTGGGAAAACCACAAGATGGCAATAGAGGCCATCTTCAGAGTTGAGTGGAGCCATGTTTTGCAGACTATACATGTTTCTCTCAAAAAGTATGCATCAGAGTGCCAAGGTGATACAGAAAGACAGCCAAGGAGCGTTTCAATACAGCAGCCTATGTCTCATTCTCTCTCTCCTCCCTAGCCTTGTGAGCCAAGTTTTCATTGGGTGATACAATAAAGCAATAGGTGACCTTGCTAATAACCTTCTCCTGTTAGATTCCTTCCCCTGTTGGACAAACAACCATTAAAATAACAGCTATGTGGGAGATGAACCCAGTGCCCCGTGAAAACATTTTAAAATGAGATAGAATGAATAATAACTGGAATGAAAATGTCAGGAAAGGGACTAAGGGCAGACAGAAAGATGCCAAATTGGAAATGTGGAACACGTGAGTGATGGAGCAATCTCAGGACACAAATATAAACCTAGGTGATGATGCACATGTGGAAAGTGAGCAGACACAAGTTCCAGAGGCAACATTTCACACAAGTCGTCTTCACATAAATACATAGAAATGCTATAAAAGATCAGTAAATAAAACTCAAACCCAAAACAAAATGTAATTTTTTTCACTTTCCCATATTACTTCTAATTTTCTAATTTGTGTTTTTTATTCCTCACATGCCTCCTTTCAGTCTGTACATCACATAAATCCAGACAACAAGACATCATGTCATCCAAGCAGACACTTTGACAGAAAGGGCAGTTGGGAGATTCTTTGAATTTGTCTCCACCAACTCTGAGTCTCTTGACTGATCACTCATGGATCTGATTCTGAGCTATCTGCACAACTCACAGACTAGCCATAGCATGGACCCAAATCACAGAAGGCAATGCTGGCACAAAGACAGAGGTCATAGGACTCAGGATATCTGAGAAAACAGAGGGCAGCTGCGGCCTGAAATGTGAATCATCCTGCCTAATGTCCTCTGCAGACATTTAAGGTGAAAGAAGAACTTTTGTCCTCATTATAGTGATGTTCAGAGAACAGACAGTGTTGATTACAGTTGGCCCATATGAGGGAGCCCAGGAGAGGGTTACCTTGAATCAGTGATTCAGACCTGCTCTGCAATGAGCTGCTGGACTTGACGTTTTTTTCAAGCAATAACATGTAAAGTTGCACTAGCGCTTTTATGTTCACCGTAAGTTGTGGAAAAGTTGCATCCAGGAACTTACGTAAACATTTTAAATTTAGAAACATACATTTTAAATGATAGCCCAAAGAAAACGTGGAGAGAAGCTACTACATATCATCAATTTCCTGGC
This sequence comes from Ctenopoma kingsleyae, assembly GCA_032353495.1. Taxonomy (NCBI): domain Eukaryota; kingdom Metazoa; phylum Chordata; class Actinopteri; order Anabantiformes; family Anabantidae; genus Ctenopoma; species Ctenopoma kingsleyae. Next base: position 19,886,064 of record JAUBNQ010000026.1, on the reverse strand, counting down.
TTTTCTTTACTTCTTTATGTCTTAGCTGTAACATTCACACAAGGTGGATTCTTCAGTAAAGCCTGAACTACAGTCTGTCTCAGTCCTCAAACTGGAAGTAGATTATTAAGACAAAAAAATAAACAGCATACCGTCCTCCTGTCCCTTACTCTGAGTTTTTATCTGAATTCTCAGACTTTCTAACTGATTTAGCTCTTAGTACAGATAAAGTGATTATAGTGGGTGACTTTAATATTCATGTAGATGTTGATAATAACTGTCTC
>JAUBNQ010000026.1:19868823-19879015 GCA_032353495.1 Ctenopoma kingsleyae | reverse complement strand
TAATTTATAACTTTTTTGAAATGCATTTTTTTGGATTTTTTTTATTATTGTTCTGTCTCTCACTGTTCAAATAAACCTACCATTGAATTTATAGACTGATCATTTCTTTGTTACAAAATCAGCAGGGGTTCAAATATTTTTTTCCCTGACTGTATATAAAAATGCAGCCTACAAATCAATGTTATTAATAATTTTTATATCCACCAACATGCATATCAATACTGATCAAACTATGAAAAACCAGTACCTGCTGATAATTTGAACCCCATGTTGGGTTCTTGCAACCCCATCTAATAGGGAAAATGTTTAATTGAAAACAGAATCCTCACACTACAGTGGAGTTCTTGGATTTGAGTGGTAATAAAACTGGTCATAACTACTTACTCCCCCGAGTCTCCTCGGCTCAGACTGACTGGACATTCCATCATTTACTGGAGTGCTGACTTGCATAGTAATGAAGGCTCATTCTTTATCTGGTGTGATTGCCTAAATACTTGAGAGTCTATAGTCTGTTGCCTTTTCACAGTGTCTCATAGCACTCCAGATATTGCTCCCTGCATTTTGTTTTCCTCCCTGATTTCCATTCTATTCTTCTTTTTTTTATTAAGCAAAGTGATGCTGTGAATAGTAAGGGTCATCTTGTTTGCAGATATATACTGTAACTGGGCATGAAGATACAGATTGCCTAGAGTGTGAGTCTCGCTTATAACAAGGAGCATGAGCACTTCTGACATGCTTCAGCTGATGCTCAGAGGACTAAGATTGTTCTAACAGTCTATTAGGTTAAGTTATTAGCTCTGAAATGTTTCACAGATGCATGTATGTATGGCTACATGTGTCTGTTTCTAGTTTTGCATGTGTGTGTTTATGCTTGCATCATATATATATAAACATGTACCTGCTTATAGCAATGTCAGTATCTCTTATCTGGCAAATGTGAGCATCTTTTTTTCTCCAGCTCTCAGTATCTCTTCTCACACTACTGCTGTAAACCTCAAAAGGCACAGTCCTCGTAGTTCCTTTCATCTTTTTTCCATCTGTTCCGTTTAACGCGAATTGTCCTCATCTTTTGCACTGGATAAATTTTTATTAAAAAAATGTTTTTTTCATTTATGCCTACGTCTGATCCCAGCTGGAAATACTGTGTAACAATCACACTAAGAAAAGGTGAACTGCAGACAACACATGCATTAGCCAGAGGAAATGTTAATTGGTGTCAGATACTGTGAGGAAATACACAGCTTCTGGCTGCTGTAATTTAACACTCTTTCAACAACACATTTACACATTTTGAGTGTTTTTTTTTTATCATCTGTGAAGAATCAAGTTTGGGTAAATTTATCAATCAATATTCCACAATTAACTAATCTGTTGCATGAACATCGTTTCAGATGGGAAATGCTTCAGACACATCTGCTGTGTTTGCCTCCAGCATCCCCAAGGAGTATGACATCTTCATGGGTTCAGTCTATAGTGTTTTTTGTAAGTCCACACAACACGCCAACCTCTGTTATATGGATCATTCACTGTGGGGACAAATCCGCAGAGGAGCACAGTGTGTAGCACAGCTCAATCCTTTTTTGCTTTACAGGTATACTGTCTGTCATGGGTAACTGCATTCTGCTACTTGTTGCATATCACAAGCGGTCGACCTTGAAGCCAGCTGAGTTCTTCATCATCAATCTCGCCATCAGTGACCTTGGGATGACTCTGTCTTTATTCCCACTGGCAATACCATCAGCTTTTTTGCACAGGTATTGAGTTGCTCCTCTTTTTTTTTTTACATTGCCCTAGTCAGCATCAAATTGATCTCTTAGAGAATAACTAAATCACTCCAATTGGCAACTAATCACAGCAATGGGTAACTGTTAAGTCATTTTTATAGCAATAGTGCCAAATATTCCAGTTTCCAGCTTCTCCATTGTGAGAGGTGTCTGCTTTCTGTTTTATATGTAAGCTGAATCTCTTTGGGTTTTAAACCACTGCATAACATATTTTCTGACACCGTACAGCCCAGACCCTATCTGAGAGTTGCTTCCAGACAAAGACTACATTTCCACTTTCTCCTTGTCTGTGCACGCAGGTGGCTGTTCGGAGAAATCACCTGCCAGCTCTATGCTATGTGTGGAGTACTGTTTGGTTTATGTAGCTTGACCAACCTCACAGCCCTCTCCTTAGTGTGCTGCCTTAAAGTCTGCTTCCCTAACCATGGTGAGGGGGTGAGATAACTAACTGAACTTATGAGCATGATGTTGCCAACACTACAGGTTTGATCACAAAGCTGAACAGCATGAAGAAATCAGTGACCACAATAACTGCAAAGCATCTGTTTTATTTTCTCTCTGAGCAGGTAACAAGTTCTCCTCGTCACATGCCCGCCTCCTGGTGGCTGGAGTGTGGTGTTACGCATCTGTGTTTGCTGTAGGGCCCTTGGCACAGTGGGGACATTACAGTCCCGAACCTTACGGCACAGCCTGCTGCATTGACTGGCATGCACCCAACCACGAGCTTTCAGCTTTGTCTTACATTGTCTGCCTTTTCGTCTTTTGCTATGCTCTTCCCTGCACTGTCATCTTCCTCTCCTACACTTTCATTCTGCTGACAGTACGGGGGTCACGTCAGGCCGTCCAGCAGCATGTGTCACCACAGACCAAGGCCGCCAATGCACACACTCTCATTGTCAAGGTCAGAGGACATGAGTGTGTTCACGCATCACTGACTTCATGTTTTTGCACTTGACAGGGTTTGAGCAAGATATTAGACATTAACTTACTCAAAGATTAGACTAGATGAATACTTCCTTTATCTTTAACCTTCAAATGCATATGAAGCTTTCTGTAAGAGTAAAGCAACAGTACCACACATGTTAATCTACATTATTTATGTTTGATACTTCATCAATGGTGTGAAACTAAATGCATCTGCATGACATGTTTGTATGCATGTGTCTGTCCACGTATGTGTGAATGGTTCTTCACAGCTCTCAGTAGCAGTATGTATAGGCTTCCTGGGTGCCTGGACCCCATATGCTACCGTGGCCATGTGGGCTGCTTTTGGAGATGCCACACGGGTACCTCCTGCCGCATTCGCCCTTGCCGCCGCGTTTGCCAAGTCTTCCACCATCTACAACCCTGTCGTCTACCTGCTGTGCAAGCCCAATTTTCGCGAGTGTCTCTACAAAGACACGGCTATGTTACGAGAGAGGATCTACAGGGGAAGTCCGCAGTCAAATCCGAAAGAACATTTTGGATCCTCTTCACAGCGCAACAAGGACATAAGCGTCTCCACACGCTTTTCCAATGGACAGCAGGAGAGCTATGGGGGTTGCCTGGACTGCACTGACAATGCAGCCCTGTGCGATGGGACCATGCCCCAACGGACTGCCTGCATCCTGACCGGATCCAGCTACAGCGAGGTGACAGCTACCGAGCTCTCAGCCAAACCACAGGCTGATTTCCTCTAATGGTACAATCTCCTTCTTTCATGAAGAAAACAACACAGGGCAGGTGCTCGAAAGGACAGAGAGATTACTGAGCATGGACAAAGGCCTGCACACGTTATAATACCTGCAAACCAGCAAACCCTTACTGTATAAGGCATGGCAACACCACGGGCTTACAGGGACCTTCAATGGCATTACTCAAAGTCAAACTCATAAAACATTTTTAATATTTGGCCAAATGAAACTACTTTTTAATCATTAGTTAAAAAGAAGATATGTAGATTTATTGTAAAGGAGATAAAGAAAAAAACTGCCAGCTACTGATTTCTGTAAGGAATGAAACAACCAACTTTTAGTAGCCACATCAGGTGTACAGGAGATTTTGGAGAATCTGATGAGAAAAAGACAGATTGACATCATGAAGTCGTGCTCCTGCTCAGAACTGTACGTCTCTCACATGTACTGTTGCCAAGCTTAAACCCTTCTCCTTGCACTCTGGCTGCTTCTGCTCTAATTTATGCTGAATAAACTGAGTATCAGGCCACATTAATTCCACAAGCCAACAGTAGTGACAAATACTTAAAGAAATGATTTTTCAGCATTTTTCTATGTTTAATTCTACTTACCTTTTTAAACATGGTATTATGCTGTGTGGCTTAATGTATGCACACAAAAGAAAACATATTGTAAGTTCTGACATCACAACACAGTTACTTGTGCAGCCTTAATTCATTATTTAAGAAATTAAAAACAATAACAGCTGTGATCAGAATGAGTTGAGATCTCTCTATGTGTGTTTTTAGACATCACAGACGTGCCACAAAAAGAAATAATGCATTAAAATATGGGCAGGACAGTAAATATATAATGAGCTGACTAAAGAATACTAACACAGGAGTAAAGTAAGAAACACTGAAACAGTGTCTTATTTCCTGTGAAAATTTAGCCAAAGGTTACACATACACCAATGTGACTAGACTTTATCCCCCTGCTCTTAACTTGGTGATAAAGGGCTGCTTCAGAAACTGTTCATTAACTTGAGAGCACAGCCACTTCCAATTTAATTTTCTACAAAGGAGTGTATTGACATTATTATTATTAGCAGCACCTCAGAGTGTTAGTGTGTTTTAAAGGCTGAAACAAATCGTTAGTGTTTCAAGACATTGAACTGAAAACTTATGACTAAACACAAATCCTGCTCCCAGAAAAGCTGGGACTTTTTCTAAAATGCAAATTTAGAGTTTGATGCCTACAACACAATCCAAAAAGGTGAGAAAAGAGCATGTTCACCAAATGTTACCAGACATCTGCACCACTTCAGCTACTCCACAGTCTGTGGTGTCCGTTACCTGATTCTCCTCTTCGTGATATACCACACATTTTCACTAGGAGAGAGATTTGGACTGCAGGCCGGTCAGCACACTGTGGCTGTGATGCTCCTTTTATACCCTAAAATATCATGATACCCTCAACTGTTCCTACTAATTTTGGAATCATCATCATCAGCCTGCACGGGCACCAAAATATATATTTGCTTATATTTATAAAATAAAATAAAGTTGATCAGTGTAAACCCTGAATATCTTTTCTTTTTCATTTCTTCAGATGTACAAAGACAAATTACAATTTTAAAGTCCCTACTTTTTACTTTTTTTCTACAGATATAATGCTTGTTCTCCAATTCACACGATGTTTTAGGAGATAAAGCATCACAAATAAACAAAAAAAAAATCTCCAGAAAGTAGGGAATTAAACAAATACCTATTTAATTTAATGCAGATTTATGATATCTTTGTTCACCACTGAGACAGCTTTTTTGGAGGATTAGACTGAACAAAGTCGCAAAGACAGAAAAGCTACAGCTGGGGGGTTTGTCGACATTTTAGAGATAATATGTGCATACAAAGATACACACAATTTGTTAAAAATACAAAACATTAGCATGTGTATCTACTGCATAAACTGACCAAGAGAAGTGATGTACTTCTACAACACATGAACTGAAATGTAGGCTCTAAGAGCGGACGAAAGGGGACGACTCCCGCCGGGGAGAGCCGAATCTTCAGCAGCTCCTGCTCAGCTCTGCTGAGAACCCATGGAGGCAGGGGCGGGACTTTACTTTGATGGGCACACTATGCGGCCAATCACATGCAAAGACAGACTGTGATCATACCATTATGTGAAAGAAGGAAGGGATGCTACGATGACAGAGAGCGTAGTGGTGCAGGCCTGGTACACAGAGCAGCAAAGACTTTTATCTAAAGTGTCATAATCTTAAGACTTTGGTCTTTATTTATGTGATTTGTTTGCTGTGGTTCTATGTTCAGTTGTTCATTACAAGATTAAATGTTGAATAGTAACTGTGTATTTCTTTGTAATGAAAAAAAAAACATATAAATGAAAACACTGAATAAAAAATTGTTTTCCAACACACAAAACATTTCTAATTGCTAAATTAGGCTAAAATAGAGGGCTCCAAGTGATACTAAATGAAGAGCGACATCCGTAAGAGCCGGGGTTCTGCCGATTTCTCCTACCCATCAAACCTTCTCCCTGGTACATCACATGCTTTTGAGGGTTAGGGTTGGGACCATAATACAGATCTGGGCGACTTGGGCAGGCGCTTTTTAAGATGCATACTAAACATAATTGCTTGTAAGAAAATTAATTTAATGTGTATTCATTGTTTAATTTTGAACATTTGTTAGGTCCAGAGTTTTCCTACTGTGTACACATTATTAGACCAACTCCTGAATGACTACATATATGAAATGTGTTCATTCAGTAAGAATGATTGTGAATCAGTTATACAGGGCTATCATTATGATTAATCAATTTTATTATATATAATTATATTATATGTTGATGAATTCCTTCAATCATTTGCATATAAGCAAATAAAAGCATATAAGCACAGTTTTTGCAAAAAATAAAACACACTTACTGTGTATATTATACACAGTACAGTACATATAATGTTCATAAAATGTTCACATGGACACCTGATCATACCCAGACTTAAAAATTGACCTCTAGCATTTTTAATTTTAACTGTAATTTTCCAGTGCTATCATGAAAAATAACATACCAAAGCGCAGTAATTTAATTCACTTTATTACTCCCTTTGGGGAAATTCTTTGTGGACAGGCTGTCCCTTTGAGGTGCCAAGGGTTCAGGGTTCATCGCTTTGACATGGGGCCAAGAATCAGGGGGAACTGGGAAGTGAACCACCCACCCTGGGGTTTGTAGACTACTGCTGACTGCCTTACCAACTGTGCCACAGTTACAGTTGTGCTCAAAAGTTTATATACCCTGGCAGAATTTGGGATTTTTTTGGTCATTTTTCAGACAACATGAATGATAACACAAAAACCTTTCTTTCACTCATGGTTAGTGGTTGGGTGAAACCATTTATTATCAAACAATTGTGTTTTCCTTTTTTTTTTCTTTTTTTTCTGTAATGACAACAGAAAATACCAAAATGGGTAGGGATGGAGTACTTTTCATCACAGGTATTGTTGACTCCTCTCCAAATGTAACGTTTATGGTTGTGGCCAAAAAGCTCAATTTTGGTCTCATCACTCCAAATAACTTTGTTCCAGAAGTTTTGAGACTCGTCTTGATGCTGTTTGACATATTGTAAGCCGGCTGCTTTGTGGCATTGGTGCAGTAATAGCTTTCTTCTGGAGACTCGACCATGCAGCCCATTTTTCTTGGAGTGTCTCCTTATTATGCATCTTAACACATCCACGCTTTTTTTCCCGAACGATTTTCCTGTCAGTTGTGGCTGAACTTTTTGTTGCTCTATCTGACCGTGGCTTGGTTTCAACAGAATCCCTCATTTTCCACATCTTAATCAGGGTTTGAACACTGCTGATCCTTAATTGCTTGGATATATTTTTATATCCTTTTCCTTTTTAATAAAGTTCAATGATCCTCTCCTGCAGATCTTTTGATAATTATTTTGCTGTCCCCATGACTCAGAATCCAACAAACATCAGTGCAACACTGGATGAATCATGTCAGGAGCCTAGAAACTCACTGACTTCTTATACACACCCACTACACTATTACATCAAACAGATCACAGGTGAGGATGGTCACCTTTAGCAGCCATTTACACCTGTGTGTATGTTATCATGACAAAACTTCCAGGGTATGTACATTTTTGATCAGGGTCATTTTGGTATTTTCTGTTGTCATTATGATGTAAAAAAAAAAAAAAAAAGGCAAACACAATTGTTTGATAATAAATGGCTTCACCCAACCACTAACCATGAGTGAAAGAAATGTTTTTGTGTCATCATTCATATTCTCTGAAAAATGGTCAAAAAAATCCAACCCAAATTCTTCCAGGGTATGTAAACTTCTGAGCACAACTGTAAATGAATCCTCGTTTCTTTTTATGCTAGAACATAGAGACTTTTTCTTAGAAGCATAAATGACCTTGTGAGGTAGTTGTGGTTTACCAGACCAGAAATTATGTATACATTAAGATTGTGTACAGCTACAGTCTAGTCCATGTCAGAGTTTTCCCTGAAACAAATTAAGTTTTGTTTGTAATATTAGAATCATACTTTTTATGTATTACAATAATAAAGAAAATTATAAGATATAAGCTTTATTTATTAAGACTATGTATAACAATCTTAATATATAAAATTGTGATGATAATGACAAACATTAGTACTTTTAAGTAATGTGTATGTTGGAACGTAAAAACAACATATGACAAGTAAATAAAAGTTTTCAGCTTTTTAAGATAGCTTAAAAAATGTCAATCCAACCCTGTCTCCTAAATATAATGCTCCTATACAACCAAACAGCAAATTTGATGTTGGTCAATCAGCACCTGTTGATGTGCTACAATATTTTTTCCATCATTTAATAACTAAGAAATAAAGGAAAATCCTTCATAACATCTTAACTGGAATAAAACTCCCATGCAAGCAGGGCAGGGAGCCAAAGCGTATATACACAGAGGATCAACATAGATGCAAAATAAATGATTTTTCCCCAGTGTAAAAAAGTCTGGAAGATAAGCTATTTACTGGCAACCAATATACCAAAGCAGTGACACAATGCCAGAGGATAAATTAAAAGAAAAATAACTGATAAAGTAAAGAAACTGGCGCAATAATCCCACATGGGCACACACAGTTAGATAGTTTTCAAAACCCATAAACTAAATCTACAGCAAAACAACTATTTGCCTCAGACATTATGTCATTTATAAACACTGGGACATGTGAGATTCCTGACTGTGGAGAGTCTAAGGTGTTTTTCTAGAAGTGGAAATAGATGGAGTGAAAGTTTCCTCGGCACAGCACACAAATATAAAAAAGCTTCAGATAAGAGTCACATGAGAGATAATGACTGTGGAGTTTGCACAGTGAAAGACCCAGCATATTGCACCACTCATTTTAATCGTCATGTAACTTTCAACACAGTTCCCCTAAAACTGTCCCTCCTTCTTAAAATCCACATCATGCTTGCCATACCTTTTGTTGTTCTTGTGGCTCTGCACCACTGTAGTCACCTATTTAATGCAAAACACAGATTTATTCACAGGAGTTTCATTCTCAGCCTGAGATCACTTACAGACGCTTTTAGTTTAAAGTGTGTGTGAGACAGAAAGAAAAAGAGATGGAATCTTCTCTTTGTTATAAGTCCACATTCATGTCCACATTCATGTCTGAATGATGATGACAATGATGGCATATGATTCAGCCTACACATACAGTGTATAATAAAATGAATAACTGATTACTAATTACTGATTAATAATTCATCACACTCATTTTCTACATCACCATTCCTGTCTATTTGTTGGCTCTTTCGGCACAAACATCTAAACAGTGAACACATGATGTAAAAATTATACCTTACATTAAAGAGTTATATGTTCTATGTTCATATGAATCTAATATGAAGTATAACTTTTTAGTGTGAGACTGTTACACCTAACATTAGTTTATTAGCGTCTCCTCCTAGAGTACCGGGTCTGGACATGACACCCGAGCTCAGTCTTTATGGTCAAAGTCTCTCTTTTTGTGCTTATGCATTGACGCCCTCTGGTGCACAGGAATGGAATAACATGAGCCAAATTACGTCATAGACTATTTACGATACTTAGTATTTTATGTATAAGAGGATTTCAAAAAATATTTAAAGCAAATCTACAATTCTGGTACCAATATCTATTTGCATAATTTGTTGAAGTTCCTACACACCGATAATGATGTAAGTAATACTGGAGGTCAGTACTGTGCGTGGTAAATGACTGCTACAAGCCTCCCAGACATGATTGACGTATGGGCAAAATGAGGAGCCAATTTTGTTTTATTTGTGTGTTTTTGTGAGCAATTTGTTCCTACTTGGCTATATTACTTCCTTTTTAAATCTTATTATGGATCGTATAAGGTATCCCTACATACATGTATATGTATTGGTACATAATTATGAGCAGGATGGTGAACCTTCACCCCTGATACCACAGGAGCAAGACCCAGACTGAAGCAGGCCTTCTAGTACATTTCTGTCACTTTGTGGTCGTCCTGTGCTTATGCTGTGTCTCTTTTTATTTAATTTGTGTCTTTCACTCACTTTATACAGATGCAATTGTTAAACTGTGTGGTAAAGTAGCTTTACTCACACACTGACCTCTGTCTTTTACTGACTTTGTTCAAACCTGGCAACACTGCTGCTTGCCTGTTCCTCGCGGCGATGTGCACGTTCTCAGTGTCAAAA
>JAUBNQ010000026.1:19847767-19862204 GCA_032353495.1 Ctenopoma kingsleyae | reverse complement strand
TATATATTTGAATGTTTTACAGATGATTGTAATTTTATTGAGACATGACTCTCATATGAAGCCTGCCTGAATATATATCGAGTTTTGTTTTTTTTCTTTGTTTCCAACAGCTTACATCCAGCAAACAGATGTTTTCATTGCAAATGTTGTGCCTGAAGGGCAACTTCACAGATTTTCAACCTGCTTCCTGGGGTTCTACTTTGGGGACCTGTGTAAACTTTCTTCTGCCTTCTTTATATTTACATATCTCACTGCTTGTGGCTGAAAAACTCCAGGTGATGTCATCTGGAGGCTAGTAGACCATATGTTTAGTGGATATGGTGGTGACACTCCCATTTCTCCTTACTGGAGTTCTGTAAAAAGTCTACAGAGTTTAAGTCGTTTTACAACTGTAAATATCTGTTTTTTTCTCATTGTGAATTATATTAAAATAAATGAAACAGTTGATTTGTTTTGAACGTGTTTCTGAAGTATAGTCAGTGAATGAAGACATTCATCTGTCTTCCCTGTCAGTGCTGGAGTGACTGCACTTACTAAACTACAGATCAGCTGTCACATCATTTGATCCCAGCTGTGAAAACGCGGTCAGTAACGCAACGGAACCACAAATGAGTGGTCAAGTGTCGTCAAATGAAGCATCATCATCTCCTACTGTCACTTTAAGAAGCAGCGATGCAGCAGACGCAGTTGCCTCATTTCATCTCCGGGCTTCGCGGCTGCAGGATGGACTCTCATCAGCACCAGCAGCATCTTCTCGTCCTGAGGCCACCGGGGACTGTTCAGCGACCGTCAACTCCGGCAGGAACCGAGGCGTTTCTACGATGCACAACTTCCACCTGCCGAAATGGTAGCGTTTCGTGTTGACGTGTGTGTGTGTGTGTCAGAGACGATTGTTTTGAGAGAGTGAGGGAGCCGGTTGAGTCCGTGAGTAAGTGTATGTAGGACACTGCTGAGACTACATTTGTTGATGAGCGGTTTCTGTCAGGAGTGATGATGGGGCTGCCATTTCTTTTCTGTGAAGTACCAGCTGGGCGTTACACGTCCTGTTTGGGGGACACCTATGCAGTCAGCTGTTATGCAAAGTTTTTTTTTTTTTTGGTTGTAATCAACATCACACACAGACCCGCCTGCTTATCTAACAGCGCTTTACTGTAGGCAACAGCTGTGGCCAAACCCAGCGATCTGATGCCATAATTATGATTCAAGGACAGGACGTATCACCCCCCCCCCTCCTCCCCCCCCCCGCACCATGTGATATTTATCCTGGAAAACATCATCACCTGACCCTCTCATGTCTCAGTAGTTGGACTCTCGCCTCCACAGTTCCCGCTGATGCACTTACGTAAGATGATTGCGTCTTTCTCACCAGTAACGCTCTCGCCACTTGTTGCACAGACGGCAGAGAGGGAGGCGAGATCTCCTCTCTCTCATTGTCCTGGAATTTAAATATAGGACTCATTTCGGCGCTCCCGTCCCTTATAATCTTCTTTTCATTATCAGAGGTGGTGTTGTGTGTAAAGGTTTATCCACCAGCAGGTGAACTGCATGTGATGATGTTTCAGGCCTGGCTGCAGGCACTGTAGGAGGAGGATGAGAACATTTTGTCCTCACCTTTTATTTTTGTGGTTGGACAGGACGGAGCTTCTCTTCTAACTTGGCTGGTGACAGAACAAACTGATCCAGAGAGAAAATTAGTGAAAATGTATTATTTCTTTTTAGGCACTTTTGTAGCTGTCATTGAGGTCACTGAGGTCGTGACACCTGTGGATGTTTGAAGGTTTTTACGATGCAGAATTACAACCTTGCACATGGGGGATATTTAACAGGCCAGATTTAGATGGACATTATGTTTCTTTATGTGCCTTCTGTTTCATTTTCTTGATTTGAGGTTCCTGGCTGTATTAACCTGCGTTAAAACTGACAAGAAGACATCCTGACTATCCCAGTTACCAAATGGCCAGTTAGTTTTTTGCCCTATGACACCAGTTAATTTGAAGCTGTGCAGACAGGGAGGACACAGCTCACAGACAGGCAGCTGCACTGTGAACTCACTGTGTTCCCTATGTTTCAGCAGAGAAAGGAAGCTTTATCTGCTGCTGGCTGAGGCTTTTTTTTTATTGAAGTAATAGTCAGAGTATTGTCTCTGACTTCCAGTAAAGCAGTACATAATGACCACATACATTATTCATTTAGCTGTTATTTACCGACTAAAGACTGCTTTTTGAGATTGGAATATTTGTGATTTGTATTATTATCACCTGTCTTCCTGCTTGTGTAGCCTGTTCTGGTAGCTTAAGTCTGGCTGCGAAGGCTCCTGGCATCCTTCTGTAGAGACCGCAGCGGAGAGGTCGGAGGCCTCTTGCACATCAATGTCTCTCACACCAAGTCGAAAGCCGTCCTCAGGTCAGCGCAGGTACTGCTGTCTTTTTTTTTCTTCACCAGAATGACATATTTGGTTCACATGCTGTATTTGAAAAGCTATTGTGGCGACCTACCGCATTATAAATACGTAGAATTTTCTCTCTCCCTACAAGGCGTTCTGTGGGCACCAGTGGTGGAAGTGGGCGTTTTCCCCACAGTGATGCATCCAGTACCCACACCTACCCTGGTCGAGCTAGGGCAACAGAAGGAAGCCCCACAGCCCGGACGTATCCTAGTACACCCAGGTAAGATACTGATCGTAAAATCCTCTGTTACAAGCAGGCTGACATTTACATCTAATAAGCTGGAGGCTGTGAGTGAAACTGCCTGACCCGTGGGTAAACCCTGTGAGGCACTGGCGGCCTCCTCCTGCTGAGACTCCAGCGCCTCTCAGCTTCTCTTGTCCATTCCTATTATTTAAATTGAGGTGGACAATATTAGAAACACTTTCAGTAAAATGCAATAAAATTAAACAAAACCACAAACAGCATGGATTATGAGAAAATGGGCTCCTGCTGACCAAGGCTGACGGAGATACAAATGGCTGTGGCTATCCTTTGTCACTTTTTGTAGTTTCTCTGTGTCTCTTAACACTATATTATGTTTTATTAAGCTCATTAATATAAATGACTTTTTCGTAAATGTGTGTTTATTCAGGCGTCAGGTAAAGCACACAGCCTGCAGTGACAACCATGGGATCAGGCCCCCTACTCCGGAGCAGTACCTCACACCCCTGCAGCAGAAGGAGGTGTGTATACGACATCTGCGAGCCAGGCTGAGGGACAATGTGGAAAGACTGCAACACAGGTAAAGCTTTTCATCCATCAACTTTAAATTTGTTGGTTGCTACACCAATATTTGTTGTGAGTTATGAGACTGAACTAGCATATTTGTCCAAATGTTCTTTATCCTTTAATAGGGACTGTGAAATAGATGAGTTAAGGAACCAGTTGTACCGGATGCAAGAGGACTGGATAGAGGAGGAATGCCACCGTGTGGAGGCCCAGTTAGCCCTAAAAGAAGCCCGCAAGGAGATCCAGCACCTCCAGGGGGTGGTAGAGTCAGTGAGGTCCAACCTTGGTTACCGTGAGCAAGATCCCACCGACCATAAGCCATATACAGGACTGCAGGGTGCTCGGCCAGGGGGCAGGTCACGCTCCTGTGGCTGTTCCCCAGCGAGCACTTTGAGTCGCAGCACCACCTACCACCGACTGAGCAATGAGGCTCTGCAGCTGGAGCGCAGCTCAAATGCTCCTGAGGCAAGCGGAGTATCTCGCCCAGCAGGACAAACACATCTGCTATTGGAGGCAGCCCTCCTGTCCGAGCAGCTGCCACCCCAGAGCCACCTCCGGGGCCCCCCAACTATGCCACGCTCTTCCACTTACGAAAGGCTGTGCAGCGGGGGAACTGTGTTGCCAGTCTCACATTCCTGCCACACTCTCAGTAGCAGCTGCAGGTGCAGTGGACACACCTACCTCCCCCATCATCACTTGTTCCTGCACTTGCCTCAGGAGGAGGCTCCTGTAACAGCAACGTTTCCTGCTGTCCCTGTTACTGATCCCGTCCCTATTCCTTCTCCCGAGGCAAAGAAGAAGCCGGAAGTCCGCTCTCAGGCTTGCAGCCCCACCATGACCTGGCTGTGTGAGGAAAGTGCTGCTGAAGAGCTGAGTGTCATTTCCTTAGCAGCAGACATCACCCAGTCAGAACCACATCTGTTTCCATCGTCTTTACCTCCGGTGTCCCCTCCTGAGATTTCATACAGTGTAGAGCCACTACCCCCTGACAAATCAGAGGAGGTACCAAAGATGCTAGCTGAGCCCTTCACCTGCCAGCCCCACCCTAGAGCTCCGCTTCCAGTGAGGCAGGAAGCTACGTTAGTAGAAACAGAAGAGAACACAGAGGAAACCGAAGGGGCAAATGAAGATGGGTATTCCCCTCAGCTCTGCCACTGGAGCAGGTACTTCCTTGTAGATCTTTTGGCTTTGACAATGCCAGTGGTCCCAACTGTGGCGTGGCTGTGTCGAGGGGCACCACAGGAAGTCCTGCCTGTGTATCACATCGGGTCTCTGCTGAGAGGTTGCTGTGCTGTGGCGCTCCACTCGCTTCGCCGCCAGGGAGCAGGCAGGGGACGCAGGCCCACCAGCATGAATGGAACAACAGCTATTTGAGAGACAAAAAAGAACACAACTCAGAACCTCTGCAGGCACAGCCACAACAGTGCTGACTTTGCTTTATTACACTTTGGTCATCGCCATGTGTTGGATTTCTTCTCTAGACGTTTAGATTTTACATAATGAACCTCGTGATTTTGTGGCCATGCCTTGCCTTGGACAAAAAATAATGAGTTGTACATTATTAAATACTTTATTATACTTACTGCTACTGCCTGCAGTTTAAGTGGTTTCTCTTAATTGCAATGTGCATGTAAGCATTGTTTAGTTAGACTCTTTTGCTTGAATTGATAAGCCCCTCCCTGTTTATATGAATCGTGTCCTGGACAAAGATATTCTGCTTATTTTATCAAAGAAAATCACATTTTTAAATAATGCTTGTGGGAAAGAATCGTCCCACAACTATCAGACAAATCATTTACTGTCAGGACTTGAGGTCACTGTATCTGTTTAGGAACATCTGACAACATCATGACCTGAAAATAAAAAGAAAACGGATTTGGCTAGAGTCATGACAAAGAGTCAAAGATTTCACAGTGGACTTCATGCGAGATCCTAAATCATCTTTGAGAGAAAATCAAGACACTGTGCTTGTACCTTTGAGCAGGACGGCATTTATTGGAGTAAAGCCTCAAGGCAGGTGTGTGTGCACTGGGCGTTAATATGTACCTGACTAACTGTTCCAGTCCTGAAAGACACGGTCTGGTTGTGTCTCTACAGTTATGTATTTTTATAAAGGTTTTAGGAGATAAACATTTTACCAAACAAAGATTTAACATGAACTGTGACCCACACAGCTGAATAATAAAGGACTTGAATGAACAGCTTTGGTGACTGAACTCATAAGTTGATAATTCACAAAGATATACTGTAGGCATGTTCTGAAAGTGATTTACAAAGCCTGATTTCACAAAAAGTTCAGACTTTTTCTAAAATCCAATCGTGAAAACCACTGTTCAGTGTGTGATCTTCAAGCTCTCAGGCTTCCACGATGAATATAACTACATAGGCCTGGGAGGAGTTTGGAAAACTTTGCACAGTCTGCTGCAGCATCCTGAAATGCACCCGGCTGTACATCATTTCTGTGTTGAAATGCTGCTGGGTTCTCTGAGCTTGAGCTCATGTCAGATGGAGAGAAAACAAGTTTCCACTATCCAGACTGTTACCAGCAAAAGGTGCAAAGACCAGCATCTGTAACGGTTTGGGGATGTATCAGTGCTCGTGGCATGGGTGAAGACACCATCCACATAGAGGCATAATTTTACAAGACACAGAAGATCTTTAGACTTCTGCAAGTAAAGCTTAACACTTGCAGTTATTTTTTGCATTAGTGTAGGTTGCTTTCATACCACTTCATTGCAGTTTGTTAACACTCTGGTACCAGAGCAATGACAGTTACTTATAGTTTGTGATTATAAATTTACAACTGATTGTCATGTCACTTTTCCTTCTCCATGTATTTCTGCTTATGGCATGGCCCAGAGTCGACAGCTACACTTTCCATGAGTCTGTCCTTTACATGTAAAAGCAACGAAGCAGTGATTCACTGTGCTACAACTGCACAGGAAACAACTGAATCTTGCAGAATATCCGAGATGCTTCAGCTCTTCTTGGAAAATTAAAGATGCCTTTGTTCAATCATCCAAGTGAAGGACAAAAACAGTTAGTGTTAAAATTACTCTTTTAATGTGTTCAGAGTAAGGAACAGACCTTTTACAACATCCACAGCTTGTTACACACAACTCCTTCGAATAAAGATAATCGCAAACCCCATGTGCCTACAAATCTTAGTAGGGGAACTTACCATGCAAATTCAGAAACCTTTTCACAGAGAGCAAATATTTTTCCCGACATTGATTTTACTAAAAAAAAAAAAAACTAAAAAAAAACCCCAACACAAAAAACAAAACAGTTTCTCCAAATGTTTTCCAAGAAAGACCAATAATTTTACACTTACAAATTAAGAGCTGTTACTGCAGCGTAGACAAAGAAACTCCAACATCTGCAGAGACCTGTAGGCTGTTCATGGCAATAATGTGCTTGGTTCATGAGTCCCTGGTTATAATGTATTCCATCTTTTCTCCCAGTAACAGGTATCACAAAGGTAATTCGTAGAAATATCATTGTGTCAAACAACAATTTATTCTTATTTTTATTCATGACAACTCATTACCCGCAATCAATACAATTTTTGTGTAAAAGGCCACAGAGCCACAGGAATGAGATTGATTCAGTACTCATGACACTTATCTAAAACCTGGTCCTGATGGCAGACACATTTTCTAAACCTTAAGTAAAAAAAATAAACCAAAAAACAAAACAAACAACACCATAAAAAAATACACAACAGAACATTAAAAATACATGGGATGAGATGGCCTATGACTTATTACTGTACGAAATCAAAAATATAGTATGAAGGACACAGTTTTAAAGCAAGTGAAACATTATTTGTATCTAAATGGAAAGGAGAGTGAACTAGTGAAGCTATAGACAAAGGTCCTATGCAGGAATCAAGAGCAGGAATCATGTTAACATTTTCCCTCCATGTTCCCGAGATAGGAGTCAACCTGCCATGAAAAGAAAGAAGCGTCTTAGTGCTGTGATTAAGAGAGTGGGGCAAGAGGGGAATACAGGATATAAAGACAAAAGATTTTTATTTCCATAACATTAGACATCATGACTCATTAGCAAATGTAACATCTTGATTAAATGTAAGCATGGAGCTAAGAAAGGCTTTACTGTTGGGTGAAAACTGAATTAATGAGTCATATCATTACACAGTCGTTACTTTAACTCTTCATTGTCCAAATGACTAGAACCTCTCACCCTGAAAATCTGAGTGGAATTTAACAAAGAGAGTGCACATGTTTCAGGCTTCCAGACCAAGCAGCTCCACATCGAAGGTCAGAGTGGCGTTTGGTGGGATGATCCCTGGGTGCCCTTTGCTGCCATAGGCAAAGTCTGGTGAGCAAATCAGCTTTGCCCGCTGACCTACACTCATCTGTGGAGGAGGTGGACACATTACTTTTTCAGCTTATTTGTTTTCTCTATACAATGCCAGGCAATAATGAAAAAAATCCTGTTTTAATCTCACCTATCCCAAACAGACCTCTTCAGATGTCTTGGTTTGTCTGACTAACAAACTAAAACTAAAAGATATTTATTTTACTATGATTCAAACACATCGTTTAGGAAGCTGGTAGAATTATACTGCATTATGGCCAAAGCACACTTTCTGCATCCGCATGTTCACTACGGTGTCCTTGAAATAAATTTCGTCAACATCCCAGTCCGGACATATGCATGTAGCCCAAAAATTTGTGTTTGCACAAACTCTCCACAGCCCAGTGCACAGATGCTGTACATGTCCATAGTCTACATACAGATCAGTCAAAGGGCAAACAGAAAGTTTTTATAAATGAACCTAGATTAAGTAACAGAAACCACTCTCTGAATAATACAATACAGTTTAATAGCACAAACTACATCTTTCAGAATGATCATGAATCAACACCTCTCTACAACAGTTTCAACAAAAACTGAACATTATCACCTTCATAAAGAAGGATTTATTACAGGAGGTTGCAACAGTTATAGCTGAGTGTACCTGATTAAGTGAAGACTGAGTGTAATGCAGACTAATAAACTAAACAGAGTGGAGATTGCCAATGGAAAAAGCTCCTCCTTACCTGAGCTACTCCTTCTTCCCAACCACGGATAACCTCCTGGTGTCCAATCTTGAATTTGAACGGCTTTCCCCGGGACCGTGAAGAGTCAAACACTTTCCCATCTGCCAGTGTGCCTGATCAGAAGCAAGTAAGGGGAAAGATAGTTATGAACCCTACAGGGTATCACTCCACAAACAGCCACCTTCCTGCGTCCAGGTTTAGGTCCAAGTAATCAAAACCTTTATTCGAGAAGTTTAAATACCAATGCCACTATGTAAAATCAGTCTTGGGGTACAGCTAGTTTTGTCTAGTCATTCTAAAGATGCACCAGTCAAACGGCTAGAGGCCATGACCGACAACCGGCTGATCAGTCTCATATCTGACTCTGTGCAGGTTAAATCTTTACGTGCACGATTGTTCATGTCGTTGCTCAGTTCAACTGCAGTTTTGCGGGAATGCTTGTGATTTCACCAGGCTTGCTGGAGAGCATCTCAGCAGTGGCTCTTCACACCGCTAACATCACAGCCACACACACACGTTGTCAGTGTGTAAATTCTTTACAGTGACTGAGGAAACACAAAGCTTAATAAGCCGTAGAGGAACAACCACAAAAATATTTGGTGCCTTTTTAGTATTCTTCTATTACCTGTATACCTGTTCACATCTGTGCACAAATACTGCACTTGACTGACTCAAATAATTTTGAGACTTGTTTGAGTGAAAATGAGAGACAGATGTATACCTTGAATGTACAAGGTATTTGATAGTCAGGTTTGTAAATTACAATTTAATTCTTCATTAAAGAAAAGTTACAAAAATATCTATGCATGTTATTAATTATAGTTCTTAGAAACAAAAATCTGAATTGGCCAAGAAAATTGCAATCAGTGCATGTCTATGTGGTCCCCAAGCTAGGGGTCAAGTCCCTCCAATCGCAGGGGTGGGCCATCCTGGTCCTTGATGTTTTCCAAACATCCATGCACTTACAGCTTCTGATTGGCTGAACACACCTGATCCAGGTAATCAGCAGTGGGTTGTGCAGAAATAGTTGGAAAACAAGCAGGACAGCGGGTCTCGAGGACCAGGATTGCCCACCCCTACTCCAATGGGTTGCAGGTTTGTTTACAAGCGCCTATGTGTACGCCAGGGGTGTCAAACTCCAGTCCTCGAGGGCCGTGAAAACATCATGACTCATTAGCAAATGTAACATCACCCCCAGGGCCGTAGTCCTGCTTGTTTTCCAGCCTTCCCCTCCCTACATATTGCAGATTATCTGGTACAGGTGTGTTCAGTCAATCAGCAGCTGTAAGTGTAAGGTTGGTTGGAAAGCAAGCAGGACTGCGACCCTCAAGGACCGCAGTTTGACACCCCTGGTATACACAGACACATCACTGAGACACAGACTGACAAGACTGGAAAACTATTTTTGATAGACAAACCTGTTTTCACTTTTTGAACCAAGCGTTTTCACACGCAGGGCTAAAAATACAGACGTTTCATGTTTCAGTAGTTCTGCATTTTCAGGGCTGACGTTTTATAACCAGGTAATGGTGACAATTTAGTCTATGATGTGCACAACTTTATATCCAATGAAACAAAAATGTTGCTCGCTTGATAAATGTAAAATAAATTACATTTCTCCGGATAAAAGCAAAGAAAAACTATGCAATACTAATATTCGTCAGAAGTTAATCATCAAGAACTGAACTAAAATGAACCTACTCTGGACTGTGAATCAAATTTTCATCCAATGACTGTATCTAGCTGTAGTTACAGCTGCTAACACTGCTGTATTGTAAGGGAGCTTAAGCAGTAGTTTTAAGCTTACTGTGTGTTTTTGATGTAACATCTTAATTCGAGTTTAAGAAGCATGAAAAGTACCATAAAATGCAAACACTCAAGTAGCTACTGTACAAGTACCTCTACGTTTTACCATGAACATACATGAGTAAATGTACCAAGTTACTTTTCACCAGTCTGAGCCGAACAGCTTAGCAGCTAGCGTTAGCAGCTACTAGCATAACAGGGCCGGGGGAGCTTCCGGTCGGTGGCTGACAGCAACTTTGGTACCGTTAGCTCGACTAACTGCCCCGGTTTTCTAAATCCGTAACTCGGGTTCGTTTAAGTTACTAAGTCGACGATGCAAATCGGTGAGTAAATGTCCGGTTTAGCGGACGCTGAGCGAACAGACAGGATGTCTTCACAGGGCACTGAACGTTAGCTGAAGTGCTACACATAAACACAACCGGCCACTGTTAGCTCAAATAAATTCTTCACAATGTCTCCGTCTCCTGCTTCACACTAACAACAGGCTGTCACACAAACTTATGAGCAGCGCTAACAGGACACATGCAGTTAAGTAAATGCGAATGAAATCTGTGCTCTCCTTTCAGCAGCCTCTGCACCACTCCAGCCTCCTCACTCACCGACATAGTGCACCACGACGCGCTGCCCCTTCTTCGGAAATGTCCGTCCTGGGAAAAAAAAAAAGGACAAAACAGACACAGCGTGTATAATAATTAACCACACACCCTGACAACGCAGCGGAGCATTGTGCTGTTAAACAGTGACTATTATTCCCACCGTCTCCCGGAGTTATGGTTTCAATTTCTACTCCCATTTTCTGCTCCTCTGAATCCTCTCGACCACCCTACAATGCCAGCGGAAGCAGGAGGGGCGGCCTGCTGACGAGCGGCTTTTGCGCAAAAGTGCGGCGTTTTGCGCCACCTCCCGCAAGCACAAACACGCAGCGGCACTTACGTGGAGGAAACATTGCTATAGCAAAAGCAGAATCTAAAGTAAAACAGAGTCGTTGATCTCTATGAAGAACTTCATGCCAACATTTGATTGTCGGTGTAAAAGTGCTGAGAGACATTTCAGATTTGTGGAGGTGACGCGCTGCTTGTTTAAGCACACTAGGTCAAAGGTAAACCAGGATGTCTGTCTCTATACTGTATAGATATTTACAGCAGAAAGTCTAATAAATTATTTTCTATCTTTGTTGATGTATTTCATTTCTTCGGGAGCGGTCTGGAAAAACAAGACTGAACAGGTTTGACAGAGAAACATGAGGTGTAACTGTACTGAGATGAGCTGCATGCATTAAAGCTACAAAATGTAAACCACAAGCTTGTGTAAGTCTGAAATTAAAATAAAGCAGTGCAACAAAACGTCTGTCACACAGAGATGATATGTCTGGTCTGAAGGCGAAGAGAGAACTTAATGTATCATGTCTGTGTGTCTATGTAGAGCAATATAGGTTATCCAGCACATCTATGGGCCACAGCGTACTACTCCAACAACACACCCATCAAGCAGCCAGCATCTTTTAACTGCGTCCATGTTTTATGAGGGACAACCAAGAATGTACCAACACATAACCGTAGTGGCTATTTAATAGTAGTTATCTATTTGAGGAAGCATCCAAGTGTGAGAGAGCCAACAGCGGTTTGTGAAGTGATATGTTTGCTTTAGATAATTATATTCATCTTCTTTCTTCTTCCTCTTCGTCTTCCAAGTGGGGCTATTGCTTCACCAAATGCAAGCTGAGATTTCAACATGAAAAAAAAAAACAATGGATGAAGGATTTAGGTCGGCTCCATTCTCCAGAAAGGACAGGTAACTTAAGTTTTTTGAGTATTTATTTGCCTTGTGTACTGGATTTGCCTGTTGTTCTTTTCTCTCTCCTCTTTCCACTCACTCCAACCGGTCGAAGCAGATGACCGCCCACCATGAGCCTGGTCCGGCTGGAGGGAGTTTTTCCTCTCCACTGTCACCTAGTGTTTGCTCAGGTGGGACTGTTGAGTTTTCCACATTATTCTGTATTTACCTATATTCTGTAAAGTCTTAAACCTCGAGATGACTTTTGTTGTGATTTGGCGCTACACAAATAAAACTGAATTGAATTGAATTGAACATATACAGTAAGGCAGAAACTTTTCAGAGATATGGATCTGAATGAACCAAATTAATTTTAATGTCTCTATGTGGACATCCTGAATCTCCCAGAGGCCTGGGAAGTTCATATATTGATAACGACCTCCTCATGTCCACAAATCATAAACAATGTCCCAGAAAACCTTCTAAAGACAGAGACCTTATTCTGATTGTGCTCTCCTTGTGTTAAGAGTACCTAGCAATTTCCTTGTGGGTGGACTTTGCATTCAACCTCTCCCTTTCATTGTCCATTAGATCACTCAAGTGTCCTCATATGCATCCTCTCTGAAATTAGTTTTTCTAGAGTGGGATGTCTGCCAAAACCAATATTATTAATTATGAAATTGTGAGAACAGCCTTCTATAGCTTTTATAGCACAGGTATTTAGTTTGAGCTGTTTCGACTAGTAAGCCTTTTCATAGCTTGAATGCTATGAAATGAGGAAGAGCGCTTAACAAATGTATCTGACTAATGATCAAATAGATTGCGACAGTGTGGTTATGGAAAACATGTTAGCAGGCGGTTGCTTGTTTACAAATCTAGCTGTTGTATGGCAACACTATTTATTTGTAGGCATGTTCATATCTTCCTAATAAATGTAACCCCCTATATTCATTCTCTTTTAGCTCTGGTTTTGGTCTCTACCAATTCCAGAGGAAAATGTCTATCGTACTCTCTTTAAAGATGACATTTCAGGAACCATTAGTGGCTTCATCTGTTGAGAGAATAATTTATCCTAAAATCCACTTACTGGACTGTGGTCATTTGTCCCCAGAGCTGCAAACATTGCCTTTCATTGATTGGGTAGGAGTGAAAGCCAGAGCCATCACCACTCCATCACCATGGTTACACGCACCCGGCCTGTAGCCCGCAGACCTGCAGAGAAGAAAACCAAATGTGACAGACCAACAGATGTACAAACATAACACATAAAGTGAGTGGATGGAAGATTGACTCACTGTAATGTCATGGTTGAGATTCCAATAGACAGGCCTGCTGCAAGCTTACTGCACACACAAGCACAAGGCATAACAAGAGAAAAACACAGGCTCCAGGTCCTCGCAGGAGGGATGTCTCACAGTAGAATCGTCCACCACATCTGGAAGCATAGACCTGTAGCAGTGGACAGATTACATTACAGTGGGCCTTTGAGCACAGACATGTAAAAAGCCAGTTTAGATGAAGAGAACTGAGCAGTCAACAAAAAAGATTGTTGCTAGAATATTCATCAGTCAGGTAGAGGTAGAGGTAGATGAGAATGATTCATGTGCACTGGATTCAGATTGGATACTGATGAGATCTGACAGGGGGCCTTGGAAAGAACTGAGAACACTGTGTCCTAGTTGATGACTTACTCACCAGGGTAGCAAGAATACGGTGGCCACGCTGAAATCCATCAAAACGCACAGTCATGAAGACTGGCGGGTTAGTGGGAACACAGACAACTATGATTACAGCCGGGATGTAGAGCTGAGAGAGACATGAACAGGTCACGTTTGTAGGAAGGAGACTAAAGGTACAGAAAATCATTCCTACCATTTACATTAGTGTAAAAAATATCTTTGATTACCGATAATCCAATAAAAAGTGTGGCCTTTTTCCCAATTCTGAGAAGAACTATGTGCCACAGAGGAACTGCTACAGAGGCAGAGGTCTGTGGAAATATTGAGACTGTTTCATTTCATTCATACTCTCATGTGTCATGTTATTTAATCATGCACTTTGTGAAGCCTCAGAAGGCTATTAAAAAGTCCTAGTTTGTTGTATCTTACCAGTAAAACCAGTAGGAGGTGCTGGAAATGGGCTCCAAGCCCAGCTGCATGACTGCAAAACAGTGCAAAATTACCCAGGGACATCTGAGATGACACAGTTAGAGAACAAAAAAACAAAAACAAATGATGATTTGAAGATCGTTAAATGCATAATTGAAAAAGCATGAAAACAAAAGTAATGTAGTGAAGACTGGGATTATTATGTTTCATCAAGCTTTACCTGAAATGCAAGCACCAGTCACTGGTAAGGAGTGTGGCATATCAGCATCTTCAGTGATGTCAGATAAGATAGTCGTATTTTGATGTCAGAGGAGGGAGGTGCTGATGAATGAAACCAAAATGCCAAAGAAATACCAGAAATATACACAGTTCATACTTAAAATGAACATTATTTGACGGGTAAGGTTCTCACAGAGTTACTAATGGAAATAAAGATATTCATCTTAATTTTCAGATGAGTCAGATT
>JAUBNQ010000026.1:19834972-19845609 GCA_032353495.1 Ctenopoma kingsleyae | reverse complement strand
CACTTGCTTAATGTTTTGAACATGAATGCAAATACAGACAGAGAAGTATTTAATTTTGAAAACTTACCCTCTTACCCTGATCATTTTCACTGCGAGAGTTTCTGTCTGCGGTCTGTTGTGATAACTTATTCTAGATTTGTAAAATCCCTAAAATAACTCATTCTTTAAAGAAGACGTCTACTGTGTGTTACTGTCTTGTCTGACCCTGAAATCCTGTTGAACAAGTCTCTTGGATAGAAAGAGAAGCACAGTACTCAGAGTCAGTCCCTCTTCTCATTCAGATGTGGCTAAACAATACAATACTCTATTCTTTCTGAAAAGCTCTTCGGTCATGCCTTTATTTTGTGAATGAATACATTTATATATACTTCTATACATATATTTTTGTGTTCTTGGAAATATATTTTAAAACAGTTTAATCTACACATAGTCACATCATACAGCCCTGGTTAAAATGTTTGTTACTTAAAGCTGAAAGCACAAACACGTGCAGTCCACTAGTGGACATGTGAATAACTTCATGAAATATGCATTAAATAAGTCATTAAATGTTTTTTTTATTACCTCAGGAAATCCTGACTCAGGTTGTCATAATTCATGCAGGAAAATGTGCACCACACTGAAAATGAGCAAGAGAAAGACGAGAAGAGAGAAGTACAGTATTTGCCATTTCCATGTGGCAGCAGCTACAGCTGGAGCAGTTTGATCAAGGAGAACTACAACGTAACCTGATATTTTTTTATTAATAATAATAATAATAATAATATGTTAGTACATTAAAAGTTCATTAATGTATTTGTTTAAAAGTTTTTGTTAACTTTGCCTGCTGTAGGTGTATGCTGAATGTAAACCTAAGGCTGATGAACCAAATCTTACACCAGCACCTCGTGTTTAGTGCTCTTGCATTTCAGGTAGAGTTGGAGCTCGAAGCGTCTCTTACATCCCTCTAAAACTTCTCTGATGAAAAGGCACTAAAAGTAATTGACTAAAGTAGCTGGGATGGGAGCTCAGTTCCAGCACCACCTACTGGTTCTTCTGGTAAGTGGGAAGTAACTCCAGTACTGAGCATCCACACACCCAGCTACATGTTTAGAAATGTAACATTTCAGCAACTGTTAATGAGAATTATTTTGACTTCAACATGAAAAATGTTAAAATTTATTCAGTAGCAGTTCACTTGTAGCAAACAGTCCTTCAGCCATTTTTTCCCACCTATCAATCAGTATCAGTATATCATGAAGACAGAAAACTTTTCTTTTGCAGCAATTTCACAGTTTTACATGAAATTCACGTTTCATTCTTTTAAGATATATCATGGAGAGACATAAACCAGGATGCTTCTATTCATCGTTTTAATGTTCATTTACAGCTGAATTTGCTGACAACAGCTACATGAATAAAGCCTCAATAACAGCCTCATTGAAAAAAAACACAACACAAAAACATTTCTTTCTCAGTGAGAAAAATCATTACAAAATTTCAAATTCTGTTTTCAGTTTGAAAGTAAGAAAAAAATAACAAAACCCAGTCAGAACAGACAAATTGCATCCGTCATTACATCACATACTTCAGTTTACCACCAGTTTAATCAGAGGGTGCCATCAATTCATGTGTTAGGTTGAAATTTTTGTCTTACAGCTTATGAACTGTTTAACACCATCCTATTAATTGGTGCTCTTAGCTGCAGTGTCCTTGGCCTGACAGATGCCGTACAGCCACTTGATCACTCTTGCATTTCTCTCAATGACAGAAACACCATAGGGAACACGGTCTGCACAGTTGCCAGCGTTCACCTCATCGTCATCTTCATCTTCTTTACCGGAGCCTGCACACTCAGACCCTGGAGCGCTCACGCTGCGAAAACGGGCAAGGGACACAATGTCAGAACTAGATCCAGTCAGCTCCTGCAGGTCTGCTGGGTCCAAACCACACAGGTTGAAGAAACGCTCCAGCTCTGTCCCGGCTCTGGAGAACCGGTCACTCATGTCTGATTTAGATCGGGTCAGAGACGGGCGTTTCCTGGTGCTGGAAGAAGACAGACGAGTGACTGCAGGGGAGGGAGGGGGGAAAACAGGGAGGCTGGGGATAGGTGGAGCAGAGTCAGGGGTTCCAGCCGGAGGGGATGGCGTGTTGTCAAGCGTAGATGGAGCTACAACAGGTTTCAGAGGAGAGGGAACTGTTTTGGGCCTGGGTTGGAAAAGCCGCAGCTGTGAAGCAGCCGTGTGGAGGGGAAACTGAGAATGTAAAGGTGCAGGCTGAAGGGCCTGCCGGATGAACTGAGCTGGTCTACAGGGTGTCCTCACTGGGCTGGCCTGAGGCATGACGTCCACTCTACGTACGGTCCCAGCAGCAGGAGATCCAAGAGAGCCTGAGCTCTCTCCCCTGGCAGGTCCAGAGGCTTTTAGTCTCACCTTAGATGGACTGGACCACTCAGGACAGGGAGGTGGTTGTGGCCTCTCCTTTTTCTGTTGTGCCCCTGCAGGTGTGGGACGAGGAGAGCTACGTGCAGTGGTCGCACAGTTGGAGAGTTCACTGTTCTCTGAGCTTATAGTGGCACTAGACTGCAGTCCATCATTCACACCACTGATGAGGTTGCTCAAGTGCTCCAAATCCAGCTGGACACCCTCCTGCTTCGTTTTTATTTGCGTTGGTGTCTTCCTGGTGGTCCGAAGGGGAGTGATGGGGTTTACGAGAGGCTTCCACAATTCAGGAGGCCTGACTGGCTGCTGCTTAGAAAGAGCCACCTGACTCTTGACGTATTTAGCCTTGTCGGCCTCCAGCCTCTCCACTGCACTCTGCTTTGGTCTGCCTTCTGCTGTCGGGGATTGCCGAAATAAGTCTGGACCCAGTGGCCCCCTGGGCCGCAAGCGTGAGGGTGTGACCGCAACAGCAATCCTTGCTGGTTGCCTCACTGGTTGGAGAGTCTCCACAGGCATTTTGTGAAATTGGTAGCTGAATGTACCCTTCTCTGGTGAAATAAATGGCCTTTGTTGTGCAGAGATGGACACGTTTATCCTTTATTTGCACCTCTGTGTAACTGTCTCATGATCACTGCATTGCATGAAGAGACATCTCAGCTAGACAACTCCAGCTCCTTGATATTTTGGTTTCCTGCAAAAAAAAAAAAAGAGACACATCAGTCACTAGAGAAGGGAAAGACAACTCCATAAAGAACAGTCAATAAAAACATTAAGTAAGACACTTTTAGTGCTCTGGCACAGAGAAGACACAACTGACTCTACAAAGCAAAATCCAAAGCTTTCTGTCTTCTTCAAGACAACAGCCAATCACTCTCATTTAACCTTCTTCATGGTATAAGTACACTGGTTGCCAGCACAGAGAGATGTGAACAATTACTCGCAGCCATCCACAGCACAAGTCCTGTGAAAAGAGAAGAGCAGAAGAGGTGTGTGTGTGTGTGAGATGGGTGATGGGGAGGTGCATCAGGACATCTGTCAACAACCTATTGTCTGGAGGCAATACAGAGCAGATCACACACACACCAGCAGCTGCTATGGGAACAATGTCCCCTCATCTTTAAATAAACCAGCCAGTTGCCAGGTTTTGTAGCAGGCGTCTTTCTGAGTCTCTGTAGGTTAAGCACAGTCAAAACAAACTCAGCGTCAGTTAACCCATCCCTCTCTGCGTACAGCTTGGACTGTGTAACTGCGACAAAGGTCATAATAACAACTTTCTGTAAACAAATGCAGATAGAGATCTCTCTGCATTTCTGTGTACACTTAGGTGCATGTTTGAAACACAGCCGGTGCATCTCACAGACACATTCTCTACATATTTGCCATTCCAAACTGAGCCGGGCCAATCTCCTGCTGATAGACCTATAAAACATTTTGTATCTCCATTGTTACCCTCAGATCTCTCCAGTTTCCAGGAACGCCGCGAGCTCCCTTTACTAGCAAAGATAGCTATAGACCAGTGGTACATCATCAAGATAGTGTTGCTACTGGTGTATTACAAACCAAAGAGGAATGTGAAGAGGTGGGTCAGACAAACCAAAATAGAGTCACTAATTTGGTGTTTCTAAGTCAAGAGCCAACATGTTCAGCTGTGCAGAGCAAATGACAAACATGGAGCGAAGCAGGAAGTCAAAGACAAAAACACAGAAAGACAAAGAGGCAGGTAGACAGTATAAAATGTCCCACATGTCCTGTGCTGTAAACCCAAGGCCTACGCACTAGTCCTGCCTTGACAAGCTCAATCCTGCTTGTACTGAAGTGTAGATTAGTAGTTAAGACAGATTTTTGGCATTTCAACAGAAAACTCACCTCTGCTCTTCCTCATGAGATTGCCAGCCTCTCCCGGGTTTCTTGTTTTACCCCAGCACAGTGCTCGTCTCAGCGAGGACACCGTGTGTGTGAATGTGGCTGAAACCATTTAGCAGCACAAGACAAACCTGTTTGACAACTCATGTGTGCTTTTCCTGAGCCCACCTCTTCTTGCTGATTGGTCCATTCACTCTCCTACAAGGAAATAGGTTTAGGTTTAGTCATATGACCCTTTCATTGTTTTACTGCTGATACACAGATAAATGATTAACATGTTATCCAGTGGAGGAGAAAGAATTCAGATACTTAACTTTTGTAAAAGTGCCAATACTACACTGTGAAAAATACTCATTTGAACTCGCACAGTCCTGCACTTTTACTATATGTACAGACTGTAGTATTTGGTTTTTTAAAGCTATATAGGACCACAACTTCATAATATAATGGGGAAGGTATTTTCCTATTATCCAGACACCTTCACATTGCTTGTTTTATGCAAACCTCAAAATTATTAAAAATATATTCACATTTAGAAAAGAATTACAAGATAAAGTTGAATATGGTAACTGAGTCACAGTTTTCCACATATTGGAGAAGCAGAAGTTGATTAATTGTTTCAGTTCTACTTGTACTATTGGTAGTTTTATCAATAACAAAGTGTCAAATGTTCAGTTTTGTTTGAAAAATCTTTATTTGCGAAGTAACTAAAGGGGTGAAATTAATATAGTAGAGGAAAACAAGCAATGTTACGATCTGAAATACACAGTAGTAGCAGTATAAAGTGGTGTTAGAGTAGTGGAGTGCCACAAAAGATTCATAATCAATCAGCTTCTCTCTTCCCTGCCTCTGTACTACTTTTTTTTTCTGGTTTGTGTGGTATGTGTGAAGAATGAAAAACACGCATTTAGACAATTTAAGACAAATTTAATGTCACCATAAAACATTCTCACAATCAAACAAACTGCCATTACCATCTCTTAACAAGAAAGAACTCAGACCTGCACCAAGTGTATAAAAATAAATGACCTTAAACCACACATGATTCGAGACTTTAAAAAATACGTAGACAGACAGAAAACATCCAGAATTCACAGAAATTATACTTTGTGTGATATTTGGACAACCCTTTTCATAGTTGAAAACTACCACAGTTTGTCAAAGTCACCACAGCCCCTCACATAAGATTTGGACACTTAGTGTTATTAACTGTAACATAATTCAGTCATATAAACATTGCACATAAGAGCACAGAAAATGGTAACAGCAGGGTTATAATAAAATGTAGTTATTATTCTTTTTACAAACCATAATGGAGTAATGTGCTGTCAGTTGCTGGTGAAACTGGAGGTTTGCATACTATATGTAAATAATGGTAATGACAAAGTGCAGTTTCACTGCAGGGTGACAACAGTTCGACACAAGTTTGAGTCTCCTCACTGAAGTATAATCCAAACATAATGATAATCAATATTCCTTCAACATTCATCAATACTGTTGCACAGTGAGATGTTAAAGCCACAAATCGAATGTAGTGACTGTTCTAAAGTTTATTTTGCTTCCCAAAATGGGTGTGGTTCACCTTTGAAAAAGTCTGCACGTGTTGGAACTATGTCACCATCATAAAAGTTGAGCACCAGAGTAATGAAGGGTCATCAGTGCTGCTTGTGCACCATAATTTAGAAAATAACATGCTGTGTGCTGATGTAGCGAGTTGTTGGGAGTTAGGAGATAGCGCAGTTTTTATCTTTGTCCTTTGCACCGAGACTGTGAGCTCTTCTCCGCCTTATGCTGCCTCTCAGTCCCCAGTCTCTCTGCACCTCCTGCTCCTCCTCCTCCTCTTGGTCTTTCCCCTCCTCAGGTTGTTGCTTTCGGAGCTGTGGGGGAAGAGGAATGGGCTGTCCCAGGAAGAAGCCCTCCTCCTCTGAGTCAGAGGATGAGGAGCAGGTAGAACAGTCCTCATGTTTGTAGTGGCCCTGCTGGAGGGTTAGTGAGGAGGTGCTGGCGGATCCCCAGTTGTCCCTCTCTTTCTCGCCTCTCCTGTCCAGGGTGTCCAGTCGAGGCCGGTCGGGACGAGACCGCCGGGAGCGCCTTTCTGCTCCAGGGTGGTGAGTAGAATCAGAGGAGATGCGGCCACGATTCCACCCTCGGCGCAGACTGCGCTGGTGATTAGAAGATCCATCTGGTGGGAAATAAAAATTGTGACTCAGTTATCATATTTCATGTGAGTCAATATTCAACTTTCTGAAGGTTTCACTTACCCAGTAGATCCATCTGCGGTGGAATACCTTTCTGTAGGTGTAACCTACTACCAAAACCTCCCTCCACTTCGTCTCCATCCTCCTGGTTTTCCTCGCCTTCCTGTAACTCCTCATTCTCATCTTCATCGTCGTCCTCATCGACAGAGTAGCTGCTGCTGATTGGTTCTCTGAAGCTGACTCTAGCCGTGCCGGTGCGAGTCAGTGCGGGTGGAGAATCACAGGGTCTGTCCTCTGGTTGTGCCAGGTTCGGCGGGGTTGAATCCTGGGGCATCAAGTCTCGAGACTTGATGGGCAGAGGCGGCGGAAGCATGGATGGGTTGTTTGGAAGTAGGGGGGGAGAGTCAGGTGAAATCACTCGCAAGTTTTTCTGAGGAAAAACTGGGGAAATAAAAGCCAGGCATACTTTGGTTAAAAGACAGTGATATAATGATGAGACTGTGCCTTTTTCTTTTAGTAACTTAGAGTGTGTGAAGTATCAGTGATTTCTGATACCTTGCATAACCTGATTTGTCCTCTGTACCCAGTTTCTACAGTCTTTAGAAGTGGAGGATCCTCTTGAATTAAGACCAGTTAGTCTAGTATTTCCATTCAGCTCTCCTTGAAACTGAAGCCCATTGATTGGAGGTTTGATACCACAGTCCCCTGGCAATAAGCTGTAATGTGGAAGGTCGCTAGGCCACGATGGACCTAAACCATTTCCTAGATGAATGTGGGGAAGAGGTGAGTAGGAACCTCTTGGATGAGAAAGAACCCCAGTTGCAGGAGCTCCATTTTGAACTGGAGAAGTGCAGTGGACGCCTGGTCAAAGCAGATCAAATTAATGTGTTGGAATAAACAACAAAATAAATATTTTAAAAAATCAGGTCATGTTTTGACCTATTTAATATTTTAAATATAACACCAATGTAACATATTCACCTCTGTTTTCCACTGCAGTATGAATGCAGTCTTTTGCTGGTGCTATAGTGGGACTGATACCCTCTAGTGGCTTCAGAGGAGAACCACACTGTGACTGCAGCTGTTTCTCTGCTGTCCCACTGCGTTTACTATGCTGAGGTGGTCTGCTCTGCAGTGCCGAGTCACAGGAGTCAGAGTTATTGGGGTCCTCGCCGAGCGAGCAGGGCTTGGAGCAGAAGATGAGCCCCCCTCGAGGGAGGAAGGGTTGTCCCAGTAGAGGGAGTCGACAGCGAGCGCAGCAGAAACACGATTCCAGAGCGTGCCAGTGCTGACCCTCGTATGTCATCTGGCCCTGCTCGATACCTGAGAAGAAATAATTTCATGATTACACATATCATCTAGGTCATCTGCATAATTGGAAGATCTGTCTCTTAAGTCTGCAGTTTTGATTGGCTCAGCCATATTTGAATAAATTGTGCATTTTCAATATAACATAACTGATATTTCATACTTTTATATAATAATAAATATTAATGCATGAGTATGAGCAACATGTCATATAAGTTTCTTGAAACCACCTTATTTACCACCTTTTTAAAATGTTTCAAACATTTCAGACCTTTTCACACATGAAGAATGTAAAAATGTTTTCTCACAATAAATCACTTCAGTTCTGACATGTGGCGTGTCAGAAAAATTGCTATCTTACTACATCAGACCTAGTAAGATTACTGTCATGAGTTTTTATTTAAACGTGATTTTGAGGAGCTTTATTTACATTCACCATCAAGTTCTGATTAATGTATTTAATATTAATATTTGCTTTCTTAAAAAGAAATGTTTTTGGTGATGGCCAACAACACACTATGGTGTAGTTTCAGGCTGATATAAGTGTTTGTTTATGTATTTGTGAGCAGCTGTAACTTCTCCTGTGAGTCGCCACTATAAACAGATTATGACTGGCAATTTAGTAAAA
Organism: Ctenopoma kingsleyae; assembly: GCA_032353495.1. NCBI lineage: Eukaryota > Metazoa > Chordata > Actinopteri > Anabantiformes > Anabantidae > Ctenopoma > Ctenopoma kingsleyae. The sequence continues at coordinate 19,837,192 of JAUBNQ010000026.1, read as the reverse complement.
CACAATTGTAATAAATACCTTAACAAGTTTTAATTGTAAACAAAAGATGTACATTAATAAACAAAGGTTGGATATCACCGGTGTGAGGCCGATACAATACGTACATTATCTCAATCAGTGAACCCATACATTAAAGATAAATATCCAGTAATTACCAACGCGACACTGCAATGAATGATGCAGTGCAATTCACAGTGTACACTGCAATTCAATGTGAACCTTTAGGCATTTCTAATAATAACAGTGGTAGCAACATAGCTTAACTTTGGTGAGAACTTGAAAATAGAAAAACGGTGCAATGATTTTATCAACAGGACACCTTGTGGCCACCTAGAATAGCACACAATTACACATTGGTCAGTCAATCCACTCCACACTTAATGTCCTTGTAACTCACTTCAGATGAGTTATAAGGTTATTTGTACTGCCTGTGTACTTCACAGCAGCACGGCACATTTTGCATATTGCATCTGACTTGTCAAGCTTCCAGTCTCTCTTGTAAAACCTGTAGTGTTGCCAAACATTTGATTTATAGTTCACAGGTGTATATATGCTCAATCTCCACCATGTTTGTTCGCTCAACTGTGGCCCACATACATCTGCAGTGAATGCTAATGTAAAATAGGTATAATCAAGGAGTAGTAAAAATATCAAATTATTGGTTTGTTTACATTTCAAATTATTTGCATAAAACGTCTAATAATCAAATAGATAACAGATGCAAACATGTATATACAGTATAATAAACATTTAAATGTTTATGTACTACTTGCTAATGGTGGCTAGAGGGAGCCTCTTTGTGAATTTGTGATTTCTGAAACTGGGCTTTTTAAATAAAATTGGATTTTATGTAGTAAATCAATTCTATTAAACTTAATTCTGTACCTATGTGTTCTCCGCAGGTATCGCAGTACTCTGCGTACAGAGACTCGTAGCAGGAGCAGCAGTACGGTCGACTCTCTCTCATGATATAACGCTGACCGCCCAGGGCAGCCTCGCACTCAAAACAACAGAAGTGTTTCATGTGCCAGTATCTTTTCTCTGCCTCTGTACATTCATCTGCAAGAATAATCTAAGATTGAGAGACAACAGTAACAGAGAGATACAGAAAGGTTGGTCAGTACAGCAGATTCGATTTCATGGGTACAAAAATAAACAAATTACAACTGTACAAATACTGTGAGATACTGAGGATTAGGGTTAATAACACTGAAAAAAGATGATGCTATTGGCACCCTTCTGTTGCAGGCTTAGCCATTCTCTGGGTCTGAAGAACTCTTAGTCCGTTGTGCCAGAGACATTAGTCCACTATGTCAACTAATCTCTTAAATTAAACCGAGAGGCCATTAAAAACAAGAAGAAACTGCCAGAAAAGAATCCTCTACTGCTAGGAAATGATCAAATATACCAATAATAAAGCATCACACAGGGCCTGATGATGCATTTGAGGGTACGCTAAAGGATTTTTCCACACAGAGTACTGAATAAAAACACTCATCTCTTGACTCACAGGGGAAATTTTTAGGTACTGTTGAAAAATGTTGTCTTCAGTGGAAGAGTTAATACAAAGTAGAAGCAGAAAGAGTAAAAAAAAAAAACATGGAAAAAAACCTGAGTAAAATTAAGTTAAGCATACTCTTGGCTCATGCATGGAACTTTTTTGCTTTCTGGAAGCCATTACACTTTGCTTTTAGATCTAGTGTTGAAAAGTATTGGAAAAGTTGGGGATCTTGGTGAGACAGTCACCTCATCACAAGCCTGGCAGCGGGGCTTGAGCCTCTCAGCGTGGTGCCGGCCGCAGTAGATCAGTCCGTCCTGGTAGAAGTAGATCAGGTCGACCAGCAGCTCGCTGCAAGAGGCACACTGGAAACACTGAGGGTGCCAACAGCTGCCGTGCCCGGCTCGACTGGCAAACACAGCTATGTCTCCACCGCAGATCTGTCTGCCACACTGGAAAATTACATTTGGTTGGGTGGGTGGAGGTGTGGTGCAGAGGGAAGGAAGTTAGATGATACATCATTTAACAAATAGTTAACGCTCCAGGTTGCACAGAAATTTGCTTATACAGCCCTGTAATCATTAAATCCCAGTGTGCTGTGCCCCCTGAGCTATGCCTGCACCTACTTGCACCAGTACTTGCTCCAGTCTTATAAAAAGAAGTTCTTCTACTACATGGCTCTGATGTATTTTAACAGGCTTCATAAACTGTACAGTACATGT
>JAUBNQ010000026.1:19806734-19825925 GCA_032353495.1 Ctenopoma kingsleyae | reverse complement strand
AAAAAACCTACAGTAAGTAATGTTGTTTGTGTGACTTATAATGTGTCTGTGTTTAAGCAGCTTTTACAAAGAGGTCTGAGTTTAATCATTACCTTAAACCCAGCATAATGATGTTGTTTGGAAAAAGTCTAAAACATTTACTCTCTACACTTGTAATTTAAAAATGCTGCCCTACTCTGCACCAGACCAGCCACGTACTAAACTTGTGAGATGTTCACTCACTTTAGCACAGATAGCAATTAAGAGATCCGGGTATGTACTGTGACATAACGATTAATTAAGGATTAGGAATCCTGGGAAAAGCCTTAAACTTTCTTAATAGTAACATTTTGTCCTGGCAAACAACAAAAGAACATCCTAGACAGTTTTCACAATATTTGAGTTGACAAGGTTTATCTCCATCTAATCAGGCTAATTCTACCTGGAAATGATGTTATCTGTCAACATGCCCATGATGCATAAAAACTCGTCAGCTTGGTTCTAATTAACAACACATGTGATTATAAGATAGATTAAGAGCTGAAGAAAAGCATTAACTGTGAGGACTGAAAGCTCCCAGCTGTTGTTTCCTCCATTTTAAAATTAAAAGTTAAATGTTTAAATGTGCAGTGACCTTTCATTTACTCCCTAGTAACTGTGTTTCTGAAAATAACATAAAGGACAACTTCTTAGCCTTAAGCACTACATGCTTCCAGTTAGTTTTACATTTCCTTGAATGTTTCCTTATCACGATGAATGTGTCCTATGCCAAGGCAACACAGAGACTTTAGGGTTTCATGTGCGCTTCCTTTCAGTTTTCCACAAAAGATAATGTGTCCTGACCTGACGATGAGCTTTGCCCATTGTGCTGTGGGTGAAGGATGTGATGGGAGTGGTGGGAGGAAGTTTTTTCTAAACTAAGTGCGAGTAAAGTAAACAATACATTCAACTTCACCTCAGCTCACATGCTCACTTTTAGGCTGGCGTTAGACTTTTCATATCAGCTCCTTTGTTTTTCACTAAGTGGGTATAAGGTTTGATCACATGGTGCTGCCTGGGTTTGCTTGAGCTCTCTGTTGCTACCAAGTAACTGTGTAGCCAGGTAATGGACAAACTGAAAGTCTGCCAGCTTTGTTATCAGACATCAAAAGGCGGCTGTATTGGAGCGGCTCGTGATAATATGAGTGAATGGATAATAAATACACCTGAGTGATGCCCATTCACGGAGAGTGGTACTCCTCAGGTAGGAGAACAGCGCTCCAAAGAGCTCATCATACAAATAAGAGAAAATATTGTCATTCATGTTTTGCTCCTCTCCTCTATGTTGCAGTGTGGGAGGGTTTAAGCATTAACAGGACAAGCCAGAGGTCAGGGGACTTCACTTGTTGCTCTTATGGTTTGTGCATCGCTGCTTCTTGCTGCTGAGGTAAACTCAGACGGCAACAGTCACACAGAGTTCAGTGTTGATCTTACGCTGTTTTCTATTCTGAAATTCTGTATTACAAGTTCATTTTTAGAACAGCCTAAATCAAAACACTGTTGTGGAAGTGTTAAAACTGTGGAGCAAAAATGTGCAATGCATAATACATTTGAATTATATTCTAGTCTATTAGCAGTGAACAATAGGTTCAATATTCATTTCACTTGGCCACAACAATCAAAATAATACACTATATTATGTTAACTTATAGTAAAGGAGACACTTACTGTGCATTATAAATACATTTCCAGATTATACTTAATATGTTAATATCACAACATTAACCATAAATCAATATACTCCTTGCTAATAAAACTTTTTAAAACAACACACATGTATTTTATAGTGTTACAGATATATGACAGACAAACATATGAGCTGTAACATTTTAGTAAGACACATTTCGCTGATGTAATTGAGTGTTGCGTAAAATATTCATGATTTCATTAATATTTAAATGTATTTATTGTCTGTGTCAGGTAGGAACAGATGTCCTGGGTGTTTAAATGTCGTTAAAGTCCTTACATAACAATAATTAACCTGTAAACTGAGAAATCTAGATATGAACTATTTACACACTCTCTTATATAGTCTGACTTGCTATTAGAGCAGTAAATTAAGTCCACTTTGTATATAAGAACTCGAGCAGAGGTGGTGTGGTATAGTTGTAGTTAGATTCACATTCAGTATCTGGATATATTCCAAGTGTCTGCAGAGCCAGATGTTTCACAGCCTCACAGCTGTTCGTCTGCTCTGAAAACAAGCTTCATTTGGTCAGTAACCATGTGGGCTGCGATCTGGACTCAGTTCCAACCACAACATAATTCAACAGAGCACCAGTTGTTGTTCCAGTGATAAACACGTTCAGGTTACAGCTACCACATCCCAACCTGTACAGGTACTAATCTATGACGTAGTCCGAGCTCCCCCACTGACTGTACCTGGGGCGCTGCAGATGACTCAGGAAACAAAGAATGCACACCGAGTTATACACAGTATAACTTAACACAGTAAGATAACAAAGAGTGGGAAATGTTTGACGTAAAACAATTCGCCGACATAAAAGCCAGGTGGAGGTGGGACAAAGTTCCGCTCGGGCTGTTCATTACAACTTACAAGTTCATTTCGGGTCCACTACAGTGAAGCAGAAAAAGACTTAAACCCTTAATAACCACCGAGAATAGTTTATATCACAGGGAGTTTGGAGTATGAGACGTTACTCGAAGTATTTACGGAGTTATGAAGAAATAAATGTAACGCAAAGAGAACAGACACTTACCGACCGATTCGACCGTCGCTTTTTCGACCCGCGCAGAAACATTGCGTTAAAGTCCGTTATGACGTTACAGTAAAAACACAGTTGAGTTTCCAAGTGAACAAAGGGATGAAACAACGTGCTTTGAATATTTAAAGTTAAAAAAAAAAAAGTGTGTGTTAAACTAGCTACATGATATTCCGCTCAGGCTGCCGCGGACCGATCAGTCCGCCTCGGCGAACTACTTTGGGAGCTGCACCGACAAGTTGGTCTAAGTGAGAGAGGAAAAGCTTCCGGCCAACCTTTCAAAGTAAAACATGTGTTACACATTTCTACGGCAGAGGCAATATACAAGTCAAATTAAGAAATACATTTTTAGCAGATGCATATATCATTATTTTAAGTGCAGTACAGCTAATATGTCTACTGCAAGCGCTTTTAATTCAAACCGATACCGTTTCCGCTTTTATCTTGAAGGCATGATGGCTTGTTATCCTGTCAGTATATAAACAACTTGACAAAGCTCCAACTTTATTCTCTGCTCTCCATAGACATTACTTTAACACAGACAGCAAGCGGTCCTAAAGTTTGGCGTTTACTTCACCTAGGCCTCAAGGACGCTGACCGCTCTGCACAGACTCTCTTCTCTCTTGACTCCGTTATATAAATTCTATATTTAATTTAAGATATATCATGTTATTATTTATCAGTCTGCAATCTGGTTATACACACAGACCACGAGAGGAGTGCTCGGCTGTAACTTTAATTTATGAGTAAATATTTCTAAATAAATATATTGACGAGGAAATATGCACAAATACAACACATATGTGTGTGGGCGGGAGGGATTTATTGTTACACCCCTACAGCTACAGCAGCAGCAACATGGAGTATTAGTTTGAGAACAATCAGTATGACCCTAAACAAAGGATTATGAATCCACTGCACGTCTTTAAAAACTACACGAGTGATATAATGGTTATTGCAATTTAAAAGGCACAAGCACCAGAGTGGAAAACAAAGAAGGAAAGGATTTTCATAAACGCAATGTAATCTCAAAATGAAAGCGGGGTGGGGCATGTGTAACTGCTACACAATATTTGGGGATGAGATTAGAGATCACAGATGCATGCTGCACCAGGTCAGGTAAGATCAGTGCAAGGCCTGATGAAAACATAGTAATTCCTGATCATACCTGAACACCAGTAGAGACTGACGCAAACACCACTATAACCACTGGTGCACTGTTAACTCTTCCTGTTGATCCTAAAAATCAATGTGACAGGACCCTACAATACAGCAATTAAATTCAAATATGCAGCGCTCTGCTTCCATCTAGTGGCAACCTAAGAGAAGGCAGGTTGGAGCAATATGTGCAATCAAATGTAGTTAAATACACCTGTATTTAAACATCAGCATTATGCAGGAAGATTGATTTAAAAATGCAGATTTTCTTTGTAGTAAGAATGGCTTTTATTTCCCATAGCACTGTTCCTTTGAATTTTGAAATTACAAACCTCAGACTCTCATAAGGCATATTAGAAAAAAAAATATTAAGGCAACATTTGATGTGGATTACTGCCAAGGCGTTGAGCTAACAATTACAAAACACATTGAATTCCAACAAAACACTTGAAATATTTGTTCAGAATACATTTTTTTATCGTATTCCTCAGAAAAGGACAGAAAATGGACAGTGCTAGTGGACTGTAAAAATGTTAACAGAAAAGTATTCATAAAAATGTGTTATAAATGTAAGAAGAAAAAATAAACACACATACACACAACCTGAGCAAGAATGAAAGTAGACAGGTAGAACTGGATGGATGACACTGTGAATCTAAATAATGAACATGTGACTGATGGTTAATGGATGTCTACGGCTCCTCGTGATGCAGACTAACTTTTGATTAGTTAAAAAACAGACAGAACATTGCTGATAAATAACAGAAGGCCACTTCAAATGTTCAAGACTCAGAATAAAAAGTGAATAACATAATGGAACAAACAGGGAGCAATCCAAAGAGCAACTTTTAAATAACAGAGAAGGAAATGTTCAACTTGTTGGGAGAAATACAGATATCAAACACAGGAAGAGAATAATTATGATGTTAAACAATTTCCAAAGCACCCCTTCTTGTGTCAGTTACTTCATATGCACAAATGACACAGTTACTCTTCACTACAGCAGTTTAACAATACACAAATGTATTAGACAAGCTGCAAAGTTTTACACTGCCTTTTTTTTTCTTTACAGTTTTCCCTTTGTAAATCATGGTACATTGAGGCTGGAGTCATGATGCGTGAGTGTAATTCCTCATGTAGTCGACATGGTTTTGTGTGACACACAGGCACAGATGTACAGCACCACTCACTCAGGTTATGCCATCTTCTCAGGCGTGGTCCTCAAACAAATCTCTCATCTGTTCCAACCATATAGTGGAATTGATTAAACCGTGACCTGTTCATTTTACTGTCTATCATCCTCTCTGCTCCATACGTCTGTTAACTTCTGCACAAATGTCCTCTTTTTTTTCTTTTGCTGCATTCTTGACTAAGGTACACACACCTTGGAGTGTTTAAACTCCATCATCTGTAACAGAAAGAAGTCAGACGTGGTAAAAATAAAAACGTGTTGTACAAATGAAATCAGGTAGCTCGTCACATAGAGTATGTTCTGTTCTCACCAGTGGGTGCTCCCGTGTGGTGCCGGGTGCTCTTGAGTTGAAGGAAGGTGGTGTAGGTGTCATATGCAAACAACAGACCAGCGATTAAACCAAATACCTACGAAACAACAACACACAGTTAGAATCACAATAATAATCATATTTACTGGTCACACAGAACAACACTTAGACAAATAATGCTAACAGCTACATTGAATTAATTGCAATAAAATGCATGAAAGTGCTGTATAGTATAATATTATAACTGGGGCGACAGTAGCTCAGTTGGTAGAGCAGTTGTCTACGAATTCCATGTCAGTGGTTTGATTCCAGGTTCCTCCTATCGACGCCAAAACCCCATGGTAGCACCGGCATGTACTGTCTGGCAGCTGTATTTATTACTATTACCATTGTTATTATTATTATTATTATTATTATTATTATGCAAGTCTTTTGTATGGTACACAACAAAAGACTAATAGACTGCAAGACTTCTCTCCCCGGAGAAAATCCACAACTGGAGAAACTGACGCACAAAAACATACAGGGAGTCACTACGGGTCAATTATTTGAGTCAGTTATTGCACTGAGACCTGAACACATGGTGTGTGTGTGTATAAGCAAAAGATTATAAAAAAAAATAGTGCAGACTGAATTTACATAGCACCAACCAGTGATGGGGCAGAGATGTAAATTTACCTGGCACCATGTAATGGTTCTGAAACTGAGACCAAAACTACAACACAGACGTCCACAGCCTTGTGTTGTGGTTCCAGAAGACACATCCGTGACCACCCCCTCACACCTCCCCGCCCAACCCACTGCAACTCTGACGCGATCGAGCCTCCCACATATTAATAGAGGCTCCCGCAAATACCATAAACTATAAATCTGCTTTCTTCTCACAGGACCTTTCACTTGCCTTTGTGCAGTCTTTTTGTTTTAGGTAACATGGTGTCTATGAAGGGTGAGGCCTAGTGTGAGCTGTCTGTTAGCTGCAGGTCTGGTGTGCTACATTCAGGGACATTTTGTTAGGTCCCGCTCCTCTCGTGTCTCAGATTCATTTCTAAGTTGTTGCAACTACAAGCACATCCTGTTTTTGACTAGGATAAAATCAAACGTGTCTGCCTTTGGGACAGCTCAACAGACCTTTGTTGCAAATCTAAAAATTTGTCTCAGGCAGGCAAACTGTGGTCTGAACTGCTCTAAAACAGGAAGGAAGCATAGAAGATAAAGTTAAAGATGACAGTATCATTAGTGTTGCCTCGAATGCTTTCACTGATAGTTTGGGTGTAAACACAGGAAATGACTACGGCCGCCCCTCCTCCAGAATTTTCCCATCTATATATAACATAACATTTTCATAGATGATGGTTAATTGTTGTCAAAACAAACAAAAACACAACGTGATTCAGAACCGTTCCACTATGAAGTTGAGAACTCAAGCTGAATCACGGCAACTTAACTCACCCCGCCTGCGATCCGAGCGCCGTCCCCAGCTCCTCCGATGACACAGATCAGAGAGGTGATGATGTACAGGATAGCACCAATTAGAGCACGGAAGAGATCCTGCACAGAAGAGGGAAGAAGCAGATAAGGTGTTGTGCAGCTACGCAGATGTGTATGTGTATGTTTTCTGTTGGCGTGAGACTTAGCGCACTCACACTCCAGACCCAGTAGATCACATGGAACTGCTTGTCCAGTTCCATCATAAAGATGCCAAAGAAGACCATGGCAAAGGTCATCTCGCAGATGGCCACAGCGGAGTAGCCTCCATACGCAGAAGCAACATAGCAAATGATGATGATGAAACTGATGAGCTGTGGGGGGGGACATTGAAAACAGAATATTTATTTTACAGAACACATGCTGCCTAAATTCCCTCTCCTGTTAGACTCTGTTAGGTGTCTTAAGTGTCTTGTTTAAAACAACACGTAGATTAGATCGACTGCTCATCTCAGGGGTCAGCAACAGAGAACGATCTGTGTCCAGTAAATAGCCAGGGCCAGTCAGAAAGTAAATGACTCTAACAAACACAGCATTGTTTCATTTCCTCCAGCAAGTTCACCATTCACCTTACACATAATAACAACCATTATTGTCAAGAAAAATATATACTAGACAAAAATACTTTTTTAATGAAACTACTGGATGCATTATAATACACTGTGTCAAATAAGAGTCCATCAGTCTATCACATGCCGCTTCCCATCAAAATCAAAATTTTTCCATATGAGGAAAAAGAGTCAGTGTGCATTCTTCTCAGTCCATTCCACTGAAATGCTGCCAGCGGGGAGAAATCATAAACTTAGACAGCCTACAGCTCAGAACCAGTATCAGCCTCTTTTCAATACTGCTATTGTTGCTACTGTCAAACTGTGTGGGTAGATGCTTTCACACAACATGGACATATGAACGCCATGAGAGAGTCTTTTTAAGTCTAACAGTTTAATCTACTTACAACATTAAAGTGCGTTAATTTCTGTAAAGATAGAGATTCATTCGTTTATTTAATTCATTATTGCTCTGCACAGTATTGCATATTTGTACTCAAGTGTGGACATTTTCACTCGTACAACTTGAACAGTAAATCAGCCTGGTGAATACATGAGTAGATAACAACTTATTGCAGCTATGTCAGTGTAAGTTTATGTGCTGTCCAATATGTAACAAGAAATTACAGCGCTCAAATAACAAACTGTTACTATTATATGCACAGACCAGCCACAGCTTTAAATCGTCCTGGAGGTTTAAATGTTGTGCTGGACAGTGGTCAGCACAGGCCCTGTGAGTGGGCTGCAGATATGCAGCAAGTTATAACTCAGTGTGTGTTCTGGCATCTTTTTATCATAGCCAGTGTAAAAGTGTCTCCATGCTAACCTATGTTTACCACAAAAATGAACACTATATCACTGAGTGGTGTTAATGTTGTGGCTCATCAGTGTCTGAAAGCTGACAATTTTAATATTTTATGTATCTTTGTCACAAATACGTTATGTTTTGATTATGTGTTAAAATAAAATATTCAACAAATAATATCTGCTGATATATCAGTATTGGTACCAACATATAGATCATCATACATATCAGTAACATATACTATATATTCATCCTTGATCATGTATGATTTATATTTCTTTTTTATGTCCATCATTCTCATTCATTTTTTAATCTACCTTTTTAACAGAATCAAGAGCATACCAACCTGCTGTGTGATCTTCACAGAAATTAAAATGACTAAAGTTTCAAATTAATATAGATCTTTTGTCACATCTATTCATTAAACTTTGTCAAAACTATCTCAATTAAAATGATTTTCTTTGTAATGCTTACCAAAATACACTACCAGTCAAAAGTTTGGACACACACAGGAAATACCATGTTTTCATAAAAAAAACATTCATGTTATCAGCTGTGTTTCTAATGATCACTACTCCTTTTAAATTAATACATGTGCACTAGCAAACATACCTGCTCTACACTGTATGTCTGATCAATTTGACATAAAATATGCTTTTCTTTCAAAAACATTTACATTTCTATGTGTGTCCAAACTTTTGACTGGTAGTGTAATTGAGCTGTGATTTTGACATGCATCTTAAAAGAAGCACGTTTCACATTGCAATGTTTTATTCTCAGACACAGACAACTCAGTAACCCGTGTCAAATCACGGTGGTCTACATGATACACACATGATGTAACTGACTCAACACCAGCCCTACATCTGTCACTGCTGCGTCCCCTCCCTTCAGCCGCAACTGTTACACAAACGTGCAGCCGGCCAGATGTATCAGTAGTTCATGTGTTCTCGAGACTGGCACAGACTGCCTCTGTAGAGCAGCGGGGCGGCTGAGGCCAAGGTCCAACACAAAGGGAGCGCTGTTCAGGCCGGAGCCGGCTGCTCTGAGGGCAGCACCTACTGAGGAGGCCGTCACACAGAGAAACACCCACTACACAAGAGTCCCCTTAGAACAAGAAAGACTCTGAGATGTTGACACCTTTATGTCTTCTACACAGTGGTGGATCTATTTGACGGGGCAGCTTTAAAAGATCACAGCTAGAATCTGTTCACATCAGTATAGTGAGCTGCTCTTTTAAACCGACTCGAGGGAGAGTGTTGTGAATGGTTTGCTAATTATAGTCAGCAGCAACATGAGAGCCAGGAGCTAGTCCGTGGTGCACAGACACACCAAACAGCAACGGTTACTAGGGAAGTCACTTACGCTTTGGGGCTGATGTAGCACTTGCTGTGGCTCACTAAAGTGTATACCATGTGTGCTGAGCGGGAAATGGAAGTTCAGAGTCATTTCATCATTCTTCTTGCTCTCCATTTAGTCATAACCTCTGTTTTACACAACTTCCCTGCTTTCTCTTGCCTTTTTTTTCTAAGAATTTTCTGACAGCAGATAACCAAACAACAAAAACAGTGCCTTCCAGGCACAACATGATGTGATCACTTCAAAACTGTAATATTAACAAGAAGGTGAAAGATCAGCTTCGTGCATGACTCACCTTGACGTATCACTGCCACATGGCAAACAGAAATGTGTGATTTAAGGGTGTGTTACTGGGACCTGAATGCTATTCTGCAGGTTCAAACATGTTTAAAGTAGCAATGCCTTTGACAGGAACACAGAGGAAGAAAAAAAGCTCTACATAGGTATATGTATAGGTACTGATAGGTAACTTCATCCACCAAAGTTTGTGTATTGATTTTTTTTGATTTTCTGCAACTATGTCGTGTACAGGTAACTTCCCGGACTTGAATCAAACTCCAGTAAAGTCATGCGTGGGACAAGAGACGACAAACACCCGCGTGTCCGCTGAAGTGTAAAGCTATGGTTGATCGGCACACTGGAGGCATGTGCTAAGCAATTAAAAAATCCTTTGTTCCTATACTGACAAACTTCACACACAGCCTGGAATTTCCACAAACTCCAGAAAACAGAAACTTAACAGTGGGTGGACCACTGACCGCTAACATCTCACAGCCTGCTTTATAATGAACTGATCGAGTTATGAGAGCAGAGCTTCTATCACTGACATAAAGTGCTTTCCTGACTAGTAGGGAAAAACTTTTAACATGCAGGGTGGCAGAGAAAATATTCAAACAATTAACTATAGTGAAAGTGGGGGGGGTTCATGGCTGTCAAATATGTGACAGTGCTGCTGGCCCACTGCTCCTCTCATACCAAGGGTTCACCCCAGTGTTAACAACTGGCATGTCAATATGTTTCACTCACAAACACACACACAAGTTTCTGTTTCGTGCATTAGCTGAAACAGACTGTGTGAGTGTAGGTGGGAATGTGACGGAGCGGGGCGAGAGGGAGGGCTGGCAGGGTTTGTGTCTCATGCTGGCACTGGCTTGATTGGTTTAACCACATCTAACTTCATGTATTGTTTGGTGGTTTCATTTATAACTCCATCATTTCTATAAGCCGATCATCATCATTTAAGTACAGTATGTAAGTACATGTACTTAATGTTACTTCGCATCAGAGAGAATTCAAAGCTTATGTAAAGAATGAGGTCTGCGTGACTCCCACGCTGCTTTGAAATGCAAACAAAGGCAATTATGTGAGAATAGTGGTCAAGGACAGTATAAATATAAAGATTTTTTCAGACAGGATGTGGTTTTATCTTGCCACAACATATGCTTTATTATTACTGAGGCATTACCTTCACGTTTCTACTTCCGTGGAGGTGGGTTCAATTTGAGCCAGATGTGCAAAGAAAAATCACTTTATGAGCCTTTATGCTGCTAAGAATGTGATTGATGCTGCATTTTCTTGCCACCGTATTTGGGCTACTACTTCTCTGCCTGCAAATAGTCTGCAGTCTGCGGTGGTGCCCTGCTGGACCAAGTTAACCCATATGACCTTTCATCTGCCATTAACACTGAGCATTTGGCACTTTGGTGCCAAGTGAGAAAACAGTGGAGCACAAGTGACAGGTGGGAACCCTTAACCTCTGCTCATGATCCCTCAACCCCCCCCATCAGACGACATGCCTTTCCTTTCTCTGCTGACCAAACTGCCTTCAACAAAACCACAGAAATAGTCTGAAAAAGAAAAGAAGGGCAAAAACGAAGAAGAAGAAGAATAGTGTATATTTGTAACAGGAAGTAAAAGGAAATAAAATGAAACAATGTTCATTTACATCCTGTATCCTAAAAAAATCAATAACACAAACATGTAGGCTGCATTAAACCACTTTACTGTCTATGAAATATTGATTAGAGGCAGGCTATTTAACACACAACATTATTTTATGCAGTTCTGTAAACAGCTGTAGCCGTAACACAGCTGCCAAACATGACGTGAACATGAGGTGAACAGTGAACTTACTATTTCTGCTGCGAGAATGAAACCTTTCTGGGTCCTCACGTAACTTTTCATCTTCTCCAGGCAGTTCGCAGCGGGACTGGTCGCGGTCGTATCAGCCATCCTGTAACAAACTAACTTACTCTACTCACACGGTGTTTGTAGCACAGCCTCGTCGACAACACCGACGAACAAATAAAATGACCACAGCTGTTTCGAGCGAGGCGGAAAAGAAAGTTTTACTGTCCTGGTGTTGACCGCTGCTCTCTTGAAACTAGCTCAACTTCTCCGATGGAAAGTCTGTGTGAAAGCCCCTGGTTGAGCTCAGACACGAAGGAACCACTCCTCTCTCTCTCTCTCTCTGTGTGTGTGTGTGTGTGAGGAGGAGGAGGAGGAGGAGCTCACAGAGGGGCGGGGCCTTTTCACTTTTCTCGTGGCGGACTGTCATGCTGCCTTCAGGTGCTCCTCTGACACTCCACGACTCGTTGGAGCTGTTGCAAAAGCCGGCTGAACTCGTTGATACATTACTGAGAATATATTAACAGGTTTGTATATCTAATGTATATATCTAAATGCATAAATGTATAATGTTTATAAATGCACGTCTTCATTTTAACCTGATTATGATTTTTGTATGACTAATCTCTAAGGTTATAAAGTAAGTATAAACTATAAAAGTGACTAAAAAAGTGCCCTGTTTGCCTCTGAATTATTAAGCATAATTATAAAAAAGCTTTTTTTTTTCTTTCTTTCTTTTTTTTTTAACCATGGTTACTGGTGCATCCTCAGCAAATAGTAACGTATCAGTTGTGCTTAGAAATGGTATGAAAATGAAATATCATGATTAAAGGGATCAGTATGACCACTGCCTTCTGGCGTGTTTCCACTGATTTGACATTTGACTTCGATCATTTTATCATCAGACATGCACACTAATAGCCTTCAATTCACAACCATAGAAGTAATATCGATTCATACCAGTATTAGAACCACTCTATTAAACTATCTCTGTCGAAACATTGTCTACTCTACGTTTTTTAGTCTACTTTAACTGTTTTTTTTGTTTTTTTTTACTGTACTTTAATTGTTAACTGCTAAAAGGATAAAAAACATACATGCATGTACTGCAATATGGTGACAGAAGAAATCATTTCAGTTTTCAGTTCAACCTAGCCACAAAACCAAAGAGTGGGTCAAACCACATGCTGTACATTGAGACTTTATATAATCACATCACCATAAACATTTCAAACTACACTCAACCAAGTAAACAAACAAACAAAAAAAGATAATCCTATGAACAGAAGTAGACATTTTAACCTTCAACAGAATAATTTCAACTTTATTTCATTTAGTTACACATGGATCCCATATAATAAGAATACAGCAGAATTCTGGGGAGTCTTGGGTATTTTTTTTACTCTGACTTATCATAAATACTAATATGAATACATCATACACAATAAACACAGCACTATCCAAAGGCGTAGAGAGTATCACAAGACATCATTCACCACTAACAACAGAGTATATTTCAATTCAGCATATTTATAAGAGCTACAGTGAAAGAGAGAAACAGAGAAAAATAAACAGAGGTGGGGGTGACTAGAGGAAAAGAGAAAGTACAAGTACTTCTACATGACCTGAATCAAAAACCCTGATTAAAAAAAAAAAGTAAATCCAAGATTGTGCAGTGGATCAATATATTTGAGATGAACAAACAACTCATTCTGATGAGGACTGGAAGCAAAACTACCAATGAAGACATATCTGTTACCATTTGGCAAACCCGATCTTGTACATACAGAAGACTTGCAGTAGGACAGGTGTATTTACTGTATATCTGCAAAGGATTACTGTAATTATTGCAGCACTTACTGTACTGTGTTCTTACTGGTATACGTGTTGTGCAATAACCACTACCATGGGGCAAACATGCCACAGTATTAATAAATAGCCTAACGCTTTCCTGCAGCTTTGAGCCTCAGCCTCTCATATATGTGTAGGGATGCTTTAACGTATAATGAATAAGTTACATGCAGTACATTTGCTTGCCTTCAGAAAGAGAAGGATTGAAGATGCAAGAGATGTATATCTGGAGGCATATTGTTCAGACTCTCTCATAATAACATGTGTTTACTGTGTCATAACTAAGGTCTTTAAAGTGTAATTAACTTTATGTAGCTAAAGTTTGTCTTAATGTGAGTATGTACTGGTAACAATGTGATAGAAACACAGTTAAAAAACTATATAACTCTGTCTTACAACTTTGAGGACCACATAAAAGGCGATCATAAACAGAATGAGGTTCATCGACAAAACCAATCTGATGCCATTACACAAAGCTGAACAAATAAACACAGACACACTGCTAAAACTGTTCTCCACTGCCCCAATTCACAATTTTCATACCGATAGCACACTATAGTAGTTTCTGAAACGGCACAGCAAATATGAGATGCTACCATGCTCGCTAAATTTCTTATGCAATTCGTTTTTATATGTCAGAATGTAATATTTTGTTTAGCACAAGAGTCCATCCTCTCTTGAGATAGATAGCCTATTTGATCAAAAAAATACATATAAAAACATAAATAAAGTTGAAACAACCTACTTATAACCCATTATTTTGATCTATTCACTGCTCTCACAATACATAAACCTTTCTCTGCTCACATTTGATATCAGTAATTCTCTGGTCTTTCATTGTTGTGGTACCAATCATTTAAGGGAATTAAAGGGGAGAGGTTAAACTATGTGAGCTCCTAAACAGAACTAAAATAAATGCAATTGAATAACTCTGTGCTCAACATTTGTTGTATAACAACTATGGAGTGCACAATTATTCAACTGTGTACAGTAATTATATATATTTAGATCAGCATGTTGATATTTACACAGCACAGACAAATACATTCTCCCAAGTTAAATATTACTACTTTTTTTTCATAAATGTAAATCTTTTTCATAGCAAGATTTCTCTTAAATGTTCGTCAACGAATGTTTTGGTATTTGTATTCAAGTTTTTCTCGCATAACCAAACAGACAATTCTCGGTTGTCTTCTACAGTTAAATACATCACGAGAATAAACATCATGTTAACAGCAAAGACCCATTTTCCCTCCTCCACCCCCCAATCCCCACATCTCCTGCTTCCCATCGGTGTTCCCCTCCCCAGGCCTCACCCGTTTCTGCCCCCAAACGCCTCCCTGCCTCCACCTGTCGACTCACAGATACACAAACAGACACACAGAAGAGTGTGGAAATGCAGATGGTCATCGAGAGCCACACTCCAAAATCACAAGGGCACCCTGGGAAGAGAAAAGAGGTGGGGAAGTGAGAGACAAAGAGAAGGTGAAATGGGAAAACAGACAGCAAATGCAAGATCACATATAAACCAAACTAAACCTGAGCATATAATAAATGTGGGATCAATATATGTAATATCTGTAAATGTATTTCACATAATAACCCAAGCTGATTATTATGTGTTCATCTCTTTGCTCATAGTAAGAAGGTGATTGAAAAAAAAAAAGATTTTCGTGTATTTAAAACCAAAAATAAAAATAAAGCTTTAATAGCTTTAATAACGAATCCTACCCATTGATGCTAAAGGCTCTGACATTTCTAAATCTTTGAGGACTGAGTGCAATTTTATCCGGTGCAACAGAGTATTCTTCATTCTCAAAACACCAAAAAGCTTTTTCACCCAGGCTTTCAGTTTATTCCCAAGGATTCCCAAAGAACAGTGGAACTCAGGAACAAACAGAGTCGGTGAGTGCATGTACTTGGATGAGGTAAGAGTTACTGTGAAAGCCGTACCACACACTGCTTGGCAAGTCAGATGTCATGTATTAACATCCCGCTAACATAACCATACGTTATGTCAACGATCAACCACTGCTCACTCAAGGCAGTCATCATTTGGAAGAGTGCAATTGTTTGTCAGGAGAATTAAAATATGGGTTGTTTTTAAAGGACTTCCCATTAATTTAAGTTCATGTCAAATCAATACATATTTGCATGTATTTTAAAGCTGCAAAAATAGTTTTTAAAGCTGCAAAAACAGCGACACAGCACTGACATATCTTCACCTTTTAGGCTGATCTGGCAAATATTTTGTAAACAGTTCAGCTTCAGCGGAGTTCAAATCAACTGATTATCTTCAGAAGTCACAGTCTTTTCAGTGCAAGCCTCTTTTTGTGTTTCCCCAGGTACTGTTTCCAGGGATGGTAACACAACAGAAGGAATTCCTTGTAAAAAAAAAGGAAAAAGACAGTGACTTGAAAAAAGACTCTTTTATGGCAAACTCACACTGATGAAGCCCCAGTTTTTGTCTCCTAGTCCTTTTATGTCAAAGTGAAAACATATCTCAACAAAATAAATTAATTAAAAATATAAAACTTAAAATAGGTGAGCCAGGCAACTGTTGCTACATGCACAGTCTCCCCATTTCAACACACAGGATTCCCCATGTAATTCCTTCAGAAGAGTTATAAGCTTGGTGGCCTCCCTCTCTAGTCCCCTTCTTGCATGGACGACCTGCTGCAGGCAGATTTACACGTGTGCTGTATTTCTACCATTTCTTAATGACGGATTTACCTGCACTCCAAGGGATGTTCACTGACTTGGGGGTTTTCTTGTATCTATCCCCTAACTTACTTAGTTTTCAATAACCTTTTTGTCTTCATGGTGGAGTCTTTGGCCAAAATACTGATTCATCAGTAACTGGATGTACCAGATAAAAGGAATATTTATACTAAAATCCTTAAAACACATTCACTGGACTCAGATCATCTCCATTTAACTAACTGTGTGACTTCTTGAATCGATGGCCGCACCAGTGATGATTTAGGTGAGTTAATTTAATTCAGTCACATATTTTCCGTTTGATATTTTTAAATTTTTTATATAACTTTGTAGAAATCTGTAGCCCTGCGATAGACTGGCGACCTATCCAGGGTGTTCCCCGCCTGCAGCCCAGTGACAGCTGGGACTGGCTTCAGCAGTCATGCTACCCTTACCAGGAAAAGTGGTGGAGATAATGGACAGATGGATGTAAAAATTTCCCTCACTTTGACACAAAATTGTCTTTTTTTGTAACTTCCAAGGGGGGAAGTTGCACAAACAAAACCTTCTGGTCTCATTCTAAAAACAACCTCAGAATTCACAGCTGAGATGGCAGGAATAATTGTAATATTAATGATATTGTCATGGTGGAGCTTCAGCCAGGTTATGTACTGATCTAGATAACTTTATGTTTAGAGCAGTTAAGGTAAGATACTTACGTTACACTGCATCCAAATGTGAATGTCAGTCAAGGGAGCAAATAGACTGTTTCTGTGTGTATTTGCATAGCAGTAGTATCTTAATTCACTGATGACCATGTGCTCAAAGTAGCATGTATGATGCAACCAGTGGACCAAAATACTGAAATCAGCTTTTGGTTGATATGGAGCAGATACTGTTATAAACATAGTACAGTAAACTCAGCCACTCAGTGTGTAAGGATCCTACTAAGATGTTTACATCTAAACTGTTGCTGCAGCTGTCAGGTCATGTGTCGTGCATTAACGTGTCAGGCCAGGCTGGGTTCATAAATGTACTAAAGACGTCAGACTTGAGCTTTACTGGGGTGTTATGGAAATACAAAGATTCAGGAGCCTGAACAGAAGATTAAACACCTTTTTGAAGCACAGTACAGGACCTTCCAGTGGGTTTTAAACAATGCTGCAATTACACAATGAGCTCATAATATGTGTTTAAAATGAAAGATGAAATTATCTCTAAGATGAATAATGTCATTTATTCTATCCCACTGTATCAAGTCCATATGTTCTACTTTTGTCTGCACTCACCATCTTGCAGCTGTGGTTTGGCTGGACAGGCTCACATTTGATTAGAATAGGAAGTGGGCTGCTGGTCATAACCCTGGCTGTAACCTCCATCCTCATTGTAACCTCCCTGCTGGCCGTAGTCGGGTTGGTATCCTCCCTGGGAGCCGGCATAAGGGTCCTGCTGACCGTAGCCTCCCTGGCTGAAGGAATCAGGAGCGGGCTGCTTTTCCTGTGATGGGACGTATGTTCCAGCAAAGGCAGCCATCCAGCCAGTCTCCTTGAACACAAACCACAGGTTCCCTAGCCACAGGATCAGGTTGATGAAGCCAAAAGCCTGTGGAGCAGCAATGAGACAGGTGGTTATTGTAGTAGGGGTAATTACTGTTGATGCTCTCATATCAACACTTCATACGGTTTGGTTCATCAGGGACCTACCACAGAGGTGTTGAGGCCAGAGACCTTGGGGTCATAGACCTCACGGCACTGGTTCTCTTGTTCGTCACAGGCTGAGATGAGAGTTATTACTCTCTCTGGATCAGTGGCTGTTTTCACATCTGACAGGCCTTTAGCCCAAGCACATGAAGATACCAGCCACATGAAAGCAAATACTGCCGTCACAACAAAGTCCTGGGGATCAGAAAGATAATCACTTTTACTACTACCAGTTAACAGCTGCTAAATTCAGTTATTTGACAGAATTTAGGCCTCATTTGCTAAGTATTTATAAAAGACAAAAAAAGCTCACAATCCGGGCTCCCTTGTTGTTTTCACGGTACTTCTCGAGTATGAAACAGTATACAGCGAGGGCAGCCATAGAGTAGAGGAAGGAAAAGACACCGATGGTGACAAAGAACTCTGCTGATGAGGAGTAGTCCCCAACCAGGAATAGACGCTCAGGATTCCCGCCTTTACAGGTGGGGGCATCAAAGTAAACCTGATGGAGCCTGAGAATAGCAACAGACACAGAAAGAGACACAGAAATGAACAGGTGCAATAGGACCAAAGATAAAGAATGGGTAAATGATGATGCAGTTGTAGAAACACCTTGAGACACACATTTCTCTTATATATAAAGTACTGTGCTAAAGTCTTAGGCCACCATTAGACTTGTTGTATTGGAAGTGCTATTATGACCGTATACATTTATTTCTTAGTTGCTTTATTAGAATACAACTAGAAAAAACAGAACATATATAAAAAATATTAAAAAACACAAAAATATACAAAAAAACAGCTTCTTTAGATTAAAGTGACAAATATTGAGTGTGATCTCTGTAAAGAAACATGGAGAGGTTAAGGACAGGAGTGGAAGACCTGTTAAAATATGATGAGAAGTTTCTCAGAGTTTCTTCTTTGAGACGCCGGAACAAGTCCAGCAAGAACCTGACTCAGCATCTTGCAGCTTTATCTGGATCCTAAGTTGATTCTTCCATAGCCCAAAATAAACCTGATCTTTGAGAAAGGAGAGCAGAAACCACTTTTTGTGTTTCTAGTTGTTCTAATGTAAAGACTGAGAAATAAATTTATATGGACATCATAGCATTGCTGAAAAACTAATCCGAGAGTGGCCTAAGACTTTTGCAGTGCTGTATTTCTGATATTTGTGTTTATGTAAACACAATTAGAGGACAGGATTTTTTTTTTTTT
>JAUBNQ010000026.1:19791383-19802453 GCA_032353495.1 Ctenopoma kingsleyae | reverse complement strand
GCTCATTACGGTGTGGAGCTGCTTTGGCACGCACATTTTCATATGGGCTGTGTTACGTTCTCAAGCTAATGATCAGGGGTGTAGCTAAGAATTATGGGATGTATGCACAGGAAGGGGTACCGCCAACGAGAAGGAAATTGCATCCATGAATAAATCTAATCAGTTATCAAGAATATATGCATCTATTGATAATCTATTATAAAAATGTATGTTAGGATTTTCCACTGCTCAGTGTGAACGCCTCAGATGTTTTCTTAAGGTACAGAGCAAAAATATTGTATATTAATTATCATCATTATCATCATGACAAAGAAAAACATCAAGTCTGAGAGGTCAGAACAACAGTAAATGTAGGTATTTTTGGTTGAAACAATTAAGTGAGTAATCACTGCAGCTCTAGAGATGATTTTCACCGCTGGGATAACGGTGCAAACTAGCTGTAGTAAGCATAGCCTGAAACCAGAACCAGAAAAATAACCTAAGAGATGACACATTTAAAAGGTTCTCACTTAGCCGCGGGGCCTCACTTGGTAATTAGTATCGCTATTCCCACCACTGTGGTGCCCCAGCTGTAGAGAAAAAAGCTGGAATAGAGAGGTACCGCTGTTAACCCTGAAGAGGGAGCATGCTGCTGCTGCTGCAGGACAAGCAGTGTGGATGGCAACTCGCTGTAGGAGAACATCTGGGACTGTAATATAATGTCCTTAATGTGGAATCGTCTAAAACTGATAAGAATGCTCTTGGATAGATTTGAATAAGGTGAAATATTTTTTACTACCAATTTCTATGTCAGCTGTTCTGCCAAACCAGCAGACCACTTCAGAAATCAAGTTCTGATAAAGGCAACGCAGGAGGTAAATCGCAACTGAGGATAATTGGGTTTTGCATGTTTACTTGAATGATGACTTGAATAATTAACACATTTTTCCACATATTTGCCCTACAGTTGTTGCTAATAGCTCCAACTGTTTTAATAACACATGAACCTTCATAACTTTTCTGAATCTTCTAAATGAAATCATTCCCTAGATAAACTAATAAATCAGTAATAGTTTACCAGCTCCATTGTCTGGTGGAGAACTGAGCACATCAAACTCTAAGTAATAAGAACTGTACCAATGTGCAAAGGTCATGTCCTCTGAGAAGGATTTGACAAATTGTCATTATATTCCACAGTGGGCTGCCACAGTGTTACTACAGCAGTGACATAATCCATCCTGCTGGTGTCTCCTGCTTGGGCCTGCTGGGGAAGTATCATCACCATCCACCATCTGGATACAAGAGACTCCTCGGTTTACCTCACTCTTTACGTGAATGTAAGTAAGTGAGTGAATATCCGACATGGGGAATTTGTGTTTCTGTCATGAAATAGAAGTGGGTTTAACTGTGAACCTTTTGAAGAGTGTTTCAGTCACATCCATTATTAAGCAGCATGCAGCTTTATGACCTCTGTGTGACAGAAGGTCATAAATCCTTTAGTAAGGAACATGTCTTTATTAGTTATGGCAAACGAAAATACTAGTTCTCAGCGGTTTATCTGTGTTAACATGTTCTCCTTCTTTTTTTTTTTTATAAATATGTAAGATTAATGACTTACCCATTGTAGAGCTTTTATGAATCCCAAAGGTTGTTTGATTATTGTGAACTGCCCTTGAGCCACCAACTGTCAAACCACAAAAAAAAAAAAAAAAAAATCAGAAATCAGCTCTGGGGATTAACATATGACAATTAACAGTTTCATAGTGAGGTTGGCTCTCAACTGTGTGAGCCTCCCTCAGCAGACCAGGACATTCATGAGGATGACAAGATGATGATGCTGATTAAAAACCTAATTACTTTAGCCTCATAACCCACAGCCCTGGTCCGCTGCTGGCATCCGCAGGTGTTTGTTATGTAGCAAATATCTTCCAGTCAATAAAGTGAGTCAGCTGGCATCTGTGTGGCCTGTGAGAGGAGTAACTATAGTATTTCTGATACTGACTTCAGGTGCTGCGATATGTGTGTGTGTGCGCGCCTTACAGCATTACAATAAGACGAAGATGATTAACTGACTGGTCTTCTCTGCTCTCTTCCTCCACATCATTCTCATTCATTTATGAGAAAATGTAAACGAAATGTGTGTTAACTGGGGAGGCAAGAGGTGCAATCATCACAGTTTTGTTTGCAGTTGAATGCGACGCAGCACAGAAGGTGGTGTGTCCCTGTGTGCATCAATAAATGGCCGCACAGGAATGAGCAGCCGTGAAGGTTTTGTGTAGGGCCGTGCGGGGCCACTTTCACCCTGACGCTCACGTTTTCTCCAGCAAAGCCAGCGCCGCGGATGACGCACGAACTGACAAAATTCAGGTGCGGAGCAGGGGAGACTGCCTGATGTCCGCTCTTTCTCCAGGTAAACCCCTTTGTCACGGGCTACACAGCTATATGAGGGATGAGCCACAGAGATGCAGGACACCGTCCTCCTCTACTGTATGCGGGGCCTACTGCGGCTATCCGAAACACACAGACGGCCTTGGAAATTAATCAGGTTCCCGTTTGTTATCTTAGCAACAGCAGGCTGTTTGAGACGTGAGCGATCTAAATCAATTAGCTGAATCTCTGGAGATAATAAGCTACATCCTCTCCTTCCTTTGCTAAATGCCATTGCTGCAGCAATCTCTGGTCATCCTACACATCTCTGGCCTGTCACCGGGCCGCTCCATCACATCGACTGCAGCATCAATCTGTAGAAAATTGTTCAGTTCCGTCTCGCTCTGTCGTGCCTGTACACCAGTGCATTTTCTGATAAATTGATAAATTGTAATTTACCGACGGATCGATAGCGCTGCATTGAAACAGAAATATCCGCGGTCTATCATTAAAAATACCGTTATTAAAGCGCACGATGATGGAAAATGAGGAAAATAAATAAACATCATCTGCTGCTACAAACTGTAATAAAATAGATGATTTTCCACCCAAAGCCTTACCTGGTTTACAACATCCATCTTGGCCGCTTACTCGCTGATAAGAGGATCAGAGGGGCGGAGGGAGGGAGGCGTCTCATCCGGAATAGTCCAGGGGAGGAAGACGCCCAGGAGGAAGAGCTGGACTGCGTCACCAACCGGTCGAGGACGTGTGAAGCGTCGTGACGTCAGAGACATCGCTGGACGTGGAGTAAAGACGAGCGGAGACCGTCTGACCAATCAGAGCGCTGCTTTATTCTAAGGGAGCTGAGATTGCTCGGGGGTTATGATGAAGATGAGAAAGGCACAGAGGCTGTTCACGCTTTAGTAGACAGAAGGAGCGATGCAGAGGGGGAGGAAACACGTCAACAAAGATTGGTGAACTGCTGCTGGTCGTTAGCGTGCAGCAAAATCACCTGACATCAACAAAGACATCAACTATTTTTTTCTTTCTCGCTTTCTCTTTCACCTAGGAGAAAATACTTATTCTCCATAAGCTGGGGGAAAGTTCAGGGAGAGATGAAAAAACATGAATATGCAGCACGTAATTTAGCACGGTACAACAGACATTCATTGTTATTGTTTTGCATGATTTTCATTTTTGAAATGGGGAAGTGAAACCCAGATGCTACCATCTGCCGGTCCATTAATGGCTGATTATGTAATTCATTCTTTTGTATTTTGCTGTGGTTTTCAACGTCCATTATAGCACCACTGTGAGCAAAATAAACATATGGTAAAGGGCCTTTTGGTTGGAGCTCGGCCCCACTGCTGAGTGGCATATTGTTATTGCACAAGAATAACTAACTATAACAGATTGAAATATGTGAGAAAACATGTTTTATTATCCACACTGGACACCCCCCCCCCTCACCCACCACCACCACCAGCACCATGATACAGGTTGACAACAAAACAAAAGACACAAATTCATAAACAATGAAAGTTTTTTTTGCTTTGAGTTTGCATGCATCACCTTAAAGATTGTTCAGTATATCAAAATATTTCTCTAAAATTGTGAATGCTGCACTCACAAACGGGATCATCTGTGTCAGTATAAAGGTTTTACTGATATGATACTTTAACATATTATAATTTTTACACATATTTAATTTTACATGCCGCGATTGCAACTGAACACACAGATGTATAAAGAGACAACAATTCGAGTACAGTACAAAATTTACATGAAATGGAACAACAGTTCTTTGTAATAACACTAAGAGCCATTCTTTACTGTCATATTCAGCAAGATCCTTTACATAACACTAGTGATGTGGTGTTCACAGGAGACACACTTGTTAAGTCCTGCCACATTCTGACTGCCCTTAATATATATGTGTGCGTGTATATGTGTCACTGTGTGTGTGCTTTGGCATTCACAAACAAAACCATATCATAACCACCAACGTTTTGCTTGCCAGAGACGACATACAACACGTAAATCCTGTTCTCAAAACATCACTTGTATGAAATATTTTTCCTCAACAGACATAAACACACACCATTTGAAAAACCTCATACTTCACTTTCTCGCACAGTTATTTCAGTTTTGCTGATCTCAGTAAGAAATCACACAGTTCATTTCATCGGCCAGTTCGTCCTCAAAGCGAGA
Organism: Ctenopoma kingsleyae; assembly: GCA_032353495.1. NCBI lineage: Eukaryota > Metazoa > Chordata > Actinopteri > Anabantiformes > Anabantidae > Ctenopoma > Ctenopoma kingsleyae. The sequence continues at coordinate 19,797,896 of JAUBNQ010000026.1, read as the reverse complement.
GATCGACTGAGCGGCTCCGCGAGCTATCAGGTCGGCAGCAGCGCTGTCCATTTCATCCAAGCTCATGTGACAGGCTTCAGCAATCTCCCGCTTGGCAAAGTTCACAAACTTTGGGTCCCTGGCGTAGACACCGAGACCCTCAGAGATCAAGATCTGATGTTAGAGAGAAAGGGGATAAAAAAAAAAAACCCAACAGTGTAAGACGTGATAATGTTTTCATTTGTTCCCTGTGATGAGAAACGGATGACAGACACAACATGCACGTTGAGCTGATAATCACTGGGTCCAGTGTACAAAGAATTTATCAGCTTAAAGAGTCACGTGCCCTCTGGTCACAGCGTAGCAAATGGGTTTGGATTTGCTGTGCACTTAACAGTGTTAAACATTTATCTAGGAAGAATCTCTCCCAGTGGTACACCGATACAGATAATGGTGAAACTAAATCAGTAGACGTCAGAATAAACAAAAAAACATCTATATCGTCTTTTTACTCTAGATATTTGGCTGTATGTGGAATTGGATTGTTTTGTACCATTTAAAGAATATAAGAGCGTGTATTTCCTAATACCCTGATTAAAGGTTATCGCAGTTTAAACTGATACAGGTTTGGTTATTGTAATCATTCATCCATTCAGAGATCCTTTTTGTGAGGTCAGTCCGTGTTTTGTGCGGTAATGTATTCCAAAGATTATTAGTAGTAACAGTACGAGGCTTTAGCACTCAGGTTATTCCAATCAAAAGTTTATCTTTAGAAGTTACAGTGTTTTTATTTTATTTTATTTGTAGATTAAGGTGAAAAAATATTGGTTTCAGCTTGAAAAACCCACCAAACCACTTTAAAATAAGTATAAAGTTTGATTGTGCTGGTTTCCTCTACAGTATATTGACTTCTCGTCCAAAAAGATAACCATATGTGTGATTACTCACCGACTCAACCAAACTGTCTGCACTTCCTTTGTCTATGAAGCCCTGATTAACCGGAGGCATCCTCATGCTGGTAAAAGTCCTCGTCTGACCGGGGTGCCAGCCGGGACGGCTTCCTGTGGGGAGGCTGGCAGATCCGTCGCTCCACAGCGGCTGGCTGTTGCCGGTGACTTCGTCCACCAGGATCATAGGGGTGTAGATGAGCTTGCCCTTGTGCGGTGACGGGGCAATTATTCTTGGAACTGGAGTGGCGCCAGCTGCTGTTGTGTTTGCCCAGGAGGCTGATGACAGCGAGGACACACTGCTGCGCCGGGAGTCCAGGCTGTGCTGGGTCTGTAGAAACACAGTAGAAGAAGAGCAGCGAAAGAAGATGAGAAAAGTCTGGTGTTTGAACACTTATGTTTTAAGACCATGTGAACCTGTTTTACCTGTAGACGAGATCTGGATGGGGATGTGTTCCCAGCATAGCTTCCCGGGATGGGGAGATCATCCACACTGCTCTGTGGCCTCAGACAGTGGAAGTTAAAAGCAGGCTTACGACCTGAAACAATAAACAGAGACATGTTAGGAAGCACAGAGCATTTACTCATCCACTAATGGGCTGTGGGTACATACATGATTTGTGATTTGATTATTTTTCTGTATAGTAAGAAGAAAAAATAAATAGTTGTTTTCTAGTGAACATAATTTTATTACACTAGCAGCATCCAGACACTCTTAGATAAAGAATAAAAAGAAAAATATAACCAATTCAAGTGTCTCACCTTTTGGTATGGAAGGAAGAAGTCGTCTCCTGACAAACTGTGTGCCACTATTTTCATTTCCGTTGTAGCCATTCTCAGTGTAACCATTCACAGTGCTGCCATTTTCATTGCATCCGTTGACTGTACTTCCGTTGCCATTGGTGCTGATCATGCTACCGTTCTCATTGTAGCCTGTGTATTCATTCCCATTATATCCGTTCGTGGTATAGGGGGTGGGGCTTGAAGCAAAATTCTCTCCATTCGTGGTGTTGTTAGTGTAACCATTGCTAACAAAGCCACTGGCATCTTGAGATTCATATGGTATCTCCCCAATGCTGCTAGCTCTGTCCAGGCTCTGTCCATTGTACCCAGTCTCAGTCGGGACAGGAGAAACAGCCTCTGGATACACATACCTATAAAATCCATATAAAAGCTTTTAGTGTGAATTAATAGTTCTACTATTACTAGTAATTCACTTCTCCTGTTCATTAAACATAACTGATTTCCTCTGTTTGTTTATGCTAAGCTAAGCTGCGCAGTGTTAGAATGGTACTAATTACCATTAATTACATAATTGTAAACAGTTTCTTTAGCCTCATTGTGGTGGCTGTTTCATTACCTGTCTACTGATGCCAAACTTGTAGCATCTCCTTCATTGTTATAAACATGCTCAGACACTTCAGCTGTAGCCACCACCGCTGGTCCTTCAGCTACAACGTCTCCCTCCTCTGCTAACTCTGGAGGAAGAGGAGGAGGAGGAGGAGGAAGAGGCAACTCGCTGATGGAGTCCATCCTGTTTATTGAGAACAGGCACATTAGGAACTAACTAATCACCGCATGTACCAGTGAATGAATTTTGGTGTAATGAACGTGAACGTGGTGTAATTTGAGAAACACACAACACCTTGGCAGTGGCTCAGACTTCACAGGCTGCTCTGTTACAACACTGAGACCCGCCAGCTCTGATCCTGGTCTCTGATGCTCATGCAGGCCCGTCACCTGCTCTGTGATCACTTCCTCAATGACTATCTTGGGCTCTGGTTCGATTATCACAGCTGTCTGCTCTACCAGCGTGTCTATGGGTGGCATGGGCGTGGTGGCGGGCGTGGAGGCGGGCGTGGTGGTCGCCGATGTTCCAGGCCCGCTGTCGAAAATCTCATCACCTGTCATCTCTCCATCTGCACCCTCCTCTTCCTCTGTATCACAGACCATCGCCAGACGCATCTCTGGAGCCAGGTCCTGCAGCGTCCGCAGCCCTTGCTGACAGACGCAATAACACAAATACATATCACCAACATACAGTATCACCGCAATCAAAAATATTCAAACAACACATACATGCAATGTGATAACATAGTTAAAGCTCTACTGTGTATGCAAAACCTGACAGTAGAAACTTGTTTTCACATTCATCTGTTGAAGGAAGCTATAAGTTTCAAGTGACATCACAATTAGCGAAGTGTTATGTGGACACATACACATATACTCTGGACTTTTAGTGAACTACAAAAACCCTGTGTATAAGAGCTAAACAACACAGATGCTGGATTTTAATGACGGATATTTCAAGGATTTTAGTTAAAATCACATGAGACCAGACACAAATTATTATTTAACATAGGTTTTTTTTTGTTCAGGGTCGTTAAATTAAAAACTTAAAGTCACCTGCAGAGAAGCCGCCTTGTCCTTCCTCTTGGATTTCCTCTCCCTCTCCTTCCTCTTGCGGAACTTTTTAAAATAGTCCTGAATCAAGAAGCTGGCATAAAACTTCCCACAAGTCACCTCATCACCTGAGAAGGAGAAAGAAGACAGAGAGAAATAAAAAAACTGACTGTGGTTATAGGAAAGGAAAAACTAAATAAATCATACTAATGCAGACATTTATTTGGATGATGACATTCTTTTTACAAAACTGATTTCCCGGCACAGGGATTTTACTTTCAAAAGCAATGGCAGTCTCTAGGCAAATGCTTTATTTAATATTTGGAGTGGTTTCTCTTTTCCCAGTTTTTCATCATGGCTGGCAGCTATGTCATTTTTTAGTGTACCTCTAGGTGGAGGAATGACTTCATCGATGAGCTTGGGCTTAGTGCGCTTCCAGAGCTTCTTAATAATAATCTTCAGCTCTTCATTCTGCTGGTCGATCGGCCCTGAGGGGGACAATAAATCCTTTAACAGCACCCTAACACCACTCTGTGAGGAAGTGTTAATGTGATGTGTTAATGATTCTGTGTTTGTATGTGTTCAAAGATCAAACCTTCAGTCTTGATCTTGAGTGAAGTTCGCACAAGAGCGAACAGAGTAGCATTGAAGGTGACTGTCCCATCCGGGTGCAGTGGCACATTCATAGCAACCAGTCTCTGACAGGACGATATGAGGCAGGAAGAGTGAGTCCTATTTAACTATTCCTGTTGCTTAGACCTCTTGTGAAACACTGGAAGTGTGTGATTTACCTTGCAAGCAACACGATGAGGACATAGTTTTCCAAAACCAAGAGGTGGCTGAATCCTCCGCAACATTGTGACGACATCGATGTGCTTTATGCGACCGCTGCATAAGCAAACAAACACAAAACAGACATTTTGGACATTCTGGAAACAGTGAGAAAGAGAGAATGTCTGCACAATGCTGCACAACGCTCTTTTCATTTCTGCTGATCTCCAATAACCTTGCACCTGCATGTGCAAGGCTAACTATGCTTTTAAGTGAGAGGGGACAAAGACAGGGAGGCAAAAGTAGCAGAGGATGAACAAGAAATGAGAAATGAGTCTTACGTGGCCTCTGGATCATAGTCTGACCAAACTCTCTTGAACTCGTCCAGGTGGTGAGTCCCGAGCACGGTCCAGTCTCGTGTCAGGTATTCAAAGTTGTCCATGATGACAGCAATGAACAAGTTGATGATCTGACAGAGAAAAGGATGCTTTGAAAAAGATGCATGTGTTTATTGGCAACTATGTGAAGGTCAATCCATCCAGTTGTGTTAGTACAGCAGGACACAGAGGCCTGGGTTTATTTTAGCAGCCAGGAAAGGCTCAGTGGGTTTCTGCTAACGGTCAAAGACCACACTCAGACCACACTGCAAGAGAAGAAACCATAGAAGGAATGCAGGACACACATGATGAGATGGGCTGAATGTGAACCTGCACAATGTGGTTGTACATCAGGCTTCAAGGAAGAAGAAAACAAGGAAACTGAGAAAATGGACTAATAAAAGAGGAACTTGTAGACTTGAAAAGAAACTAATACTGGGATGTATTTTGGGTTTTCTAATTTAAGATTCTGTGTGGGAACTGGTTTACATCGTAAGTGGATATCATCAGCAGCATACAACATTACAATCTGAATGACACTGCTGATCATTTAAAGCAGGTAATCTATAACAGGATGGACTGTATTTCTCTCACTACATTCACCACTGACAGCGCTGTGAAAAGGTATTTGCCCGCATCCTCAATTTTTAAAATCTTTGCAATCTCAGCTTTGCTCACCAGGTAAGCACAAAGCATGAAGAAGCTGATGAAGTAGATGTAGGCCAAGTTGCTACCACAAGTGAACTCTTCACCAGGCTCAATGTCGGCTTCTGGGTCACAGCGTCTGCCGGGCAGAGCTGCCAACATGATCTCCTGCCACTGCTCTCCAGTGGCACACCTACAAGGACAAGTACAGAACATGCTCTTTGTTTAGATTACTGAGGACTTCAACCTAAATCCATTTCAAAGCAGGATGTTTGGACTTTTCTCTAGTTGTTAGAGGAAAGAGGAAATGTTGTGTGGGAGTGTAACCTGAGCGTGCTCACAAACATTTCTATGAAAATTCCAGGCGATATCTGAAGAAATACTATCGTATTATATAAATACAACATTATTATAATTGTATTAATTTTATTAAATTACACTGCTGTTCATTTAAAGGAAGCAGGTAATATTGTATATCCATTGAATTCAAACTATTAAAAAAGGCTTAATTTAGTTTTTTATTATTTAGATTTTCCTCAGATTAATTGAGGAAAGTAAATTTTTGCGTTGGGCATCCATTTCTCATATATGTGGAAAGAAGAGTGTCACAACACATTCAGCATCTGAATAAAATGACTCACCTGAAAAGCACTAATACAGCCATGAAGAAAGTCTGGAAGTTGCAGTTTCTGTTTATATGTGTGTCGTCATCAATGGCCACTTTCCCAAATGTCTAATATGAGAAACATGCAGCAGGAATCAGAAAATCTGTTTTTTTAATCATTTAATAGTAATTGATCAATGTTAAGTGGTTAAAATGAAAGTGTTGCTTTGTTAAAATAATCCTGGATCACTCACTTGCATGCCAATCACAGCATAGATGAAGAAGATCATTGCGATGAGCAGACCTACGTAAGGCAGAGCCTGAGCAGGTAAAAGCAACAATCTGAAGTCAGTCCTTGAGTTTATTATTTTAGTGTTAAGATAACAATCTGTTTTGGGCTGCACTGACCTGGAGGGACTTCACAAAAGTCCAGAGAAGAGTTCGAATGCCCTCTCCTTTGCTGAGCAGTTTGACCAACCTCAAAACTCGGAATAATCGAAAGAATGTGATGGATACTTTTCCACTTTCTCCTTTACCCCCACCCTAGAAAAGACGAAAGCACGTCAATAAATACACAAGTTCCACTGCTTGCACATGTTATCAATCAGAAACCTACAGTGGCTGCATTTAGCTCTCACCTCACCGTGGCCGCCTCCTCCCTGGGTCGATATTTTGGGTAAAAAACAGCAGGCAGAGACACCGTGTAGGAGCAAAGAGGATAAAAAGCGATTCAGGTCAGGCACAAATGATTAAATTTTTACATTAAGACATCTGTCAAAGAAGTATT
>JAUBNQ010000026.1:19780173-19791283 GCA_032353495.1 Ctenopoma kingsleyae | reverse complement strand
GGCGTCAAACGAATTCCAAGGATCTATGAAATAGTGCTGCAAAGAAGAAACAAATAAACTGAGCCAAAACCGACGGAGACAGTTGTTAATGTTAGTTTCTAAGGTAAAATGGTGAAACCTCACATGAGCCCGCAGAGCAAGTAACTTGATGATCATTTCTATGGTGAAAACTACAGTGAAGATCATGTTGAGGATGTCCATGATGGAGGTGAATAGTTTAGACTGTTCATAATGCTGAGAGAGGACAACAACACAAACGTTCACACCTCAAAACGGAAACAATCTTAATGTTTCTGTGTATTTGAGCGATACGTGCGAAATGGTACCTGAACAGCCAAAGTGAGGGTGTTTCCCAGAATCAGCACAAACATGACATATTCAAACTGGCTGGAGTTGATGATTTTCCAAAATTTGAGCTGGGAGGGGTTTTTGGGAATGTAAATCTTTATAGGTTGAGCTTTGAGAGCGTAGTACACACACTGACGCTGGGGCAGGGCAAAAAGAAGAGAGCAAACGTTATTCACTTTGTGAAACAAAGAAATTGTATGAATATGAATGTAGATATGAATAATAATAACACCGAAACTAAAATTATGAATCAAGGGTTTGTAAAATAACTGACTTGATTTTTGTTGAGTTCACAGTTTTTGAACTCAGCCTCTCCTTGTTCTCGAAATGTGATGATGACAAAACCCACAAAGATGTTCATCATGAAGAAGGCAATGATGATGATGTAGATGATGAAAAAGATGGAGATTTCTACTCGGTAGTTGTAAATGGGTCCCCGGTTTATGGCATTGGCGTCCACAGCGCGGTAAAGGAGCCTTTATAGAAAAAAACCCCACAAAGATAATTAATTAGTTATAATTAATTGTGTTAGGCATCACTGAGCTACACTGTTAGGATGGGTGAAACATTCCCTCATTGTCATTAATTCTGTAGTACAAAAAATAACCACAAATAAACAAAAAAAAAATTACAATTTTTAAAATATACTCAAAAAAGTAAGAAATTATTTAGCTTTCTTTTATTAAACCACCTATTTTAAAGACTGATACAGTAACTAATGGACTTGAGGCAGAGTGCTCCCTTTTTAAAATACAGTATGTAAATTTATAAAAAAAAAAAATAGAATCCAAAACTTGTTTTATGTGGAGAGGTGCTGCTGAAACCACCAGCAGAACAGATAGGATTAGTTTGTTTCTGAGCGAGGCTTACCTTTCTAACCAATCAGAGAATCTCTGCTTGATTAGTAAGTTTAGGAGGATTCTAGTTTATTATAATTTCATAATTTCATTTTACAGCAGAGTGTAGTGGAGTGTAGCAGAGCAGGAAGAGGGACCAGGATGGTCTGGTTTTGACTTTCATGTTCGCCTTAATTTAAGTTACATATTGTAGCTTTAAGATAGAGCTGCTGTTGTTTTTCTTTTTGTCAGATTTGTTGTCAACAAAAATTACTTTAAATACTTATGGTATAAAGTTGCTACTCACTGTGGCCAGCCTTCAAACGTCGACACGGTGAATAAAGCCAGCATTCCCATGAGCACATTGTCAAAGTTGAAATCACTGTTTTGCCAAATCCTCTCTCTCACCATGGGGTGGTTCATGTCTCCGTCTTTATAGACCACAAATGATCCCCTAAACACACAATTTATGACACACACAGCATGTTCAGAGACTGTCAAACATTTTATATTGTGTAAAGAAATGAATAAAGAAAACTGACTTGCACTCCACTGGAGTGTGTTTGGCTTCATCTGTGCAGCTGTAGAATCTGCCCTGTAACATGAAACAGAAAAAAGTCTCACCAGCCAATCTCTTTTTTTAAACTATGGGCATAGAAATCATAAAGCTGAAAACACGAGCATGCACCTTGAAAAGCTGCACTCCAATACATGCAAACATAAACTGAAGGAGTGTGGTGACAATGAGGATGTTGCCAATGGTGCGGATTGCCACGAACACACACTGCACCACATTCTGTGAACATGCAAACAATAAAGCCCATGTGTGACAGATACTTTATACACACTTAAGACAAATCTAATATACACAATATACAAGATAAACAAAGGAACTGACCTTAAGTCCCTTGGCTCTGTTAATGGCTCGAAGGGGTCTGAGCACACGTAACACTCGAAGTATCTTCACCACAGATATCGCACTTGAACTGGGAGCAACGAGGATTTAGGAAAGTAAAAAAGATGATAACAAAACATAATAATTAGTAATACTGCTCTACCAGTCAAAACTATATTAAGAAAATGAAATAACTTGTTTGAACTGATCACGAAAAGTGTTCAGACCTCTACACTTTCAGGAGACAGCACACATCACATCACTTGCATAAGTGTGACTCCTATTGATTTTCCTGTCAGAAGAGAGCAGTTTGTGTTGGGCGGTTATCTACTCACTGCAGAAAGAAGGACGTGAGTGACACACTGACAACCAGCAGATCAAGGAGGTTGAAGGCATTTCTACAGAAGGAGCCAGTGTGCAGAAAAGCTCCGTAGACCGTCATCTAGACACAACCAAGGAAGAGAAGAAAGATGTTAGAAACTTTCACTTAATGTCCAATTATACTACGTTTTAGCAGTGTTTCTCTTACCACTCCAACATTACCTTTAATACTATCTCCACTGTGAAAACTGAAGTAAAAACATAATCAGCATATCCAAGCACCTGAGGTAAACAGAAATTAGTATCAGTGTTTATTGTTCTCATCATAAAGTTGAGTGTGAAGAGGTGGACACGATGAAGGGGCAGTCTTCTTGCAAAGAAAGACACGGTTCTCATGTGTTCGGGCTTACTATGTTCCTGAACGAGTGGGATTTGATTGGATCCTCAGCAGCCAGGGAAATACTGCTGAGGATGATGAAGATGAGGATGAAGTTGGTGAAGTAGGGGTGATGGATGAGGTTGTGGCAGGCAACTCGCAAACTGACAATAAGAAGGAAGTCACAAGGAAAAGTGGATTATTTTTAGCACAGTTATAGTCAGTTTTAGTTAGTAGAACTGGGCACATGCTGTACATGTTCTCAGATTACCAGTTTTTCTTTCCTAGAATAAAGAAGGAGCTTCCATCAGGGATTGGTACGATCTTCTCTTTAGGCCCGGAGAACTCTGGCTTTAACGGGGCAACTCCTACATATAAAAGAGAGGAAATACAAATAAGGCGAGAGTTTACATCAGCATGTTTAACTTTTCTCCTGGAAGGCGTGACATCCATCACACTCACCCTCCAGTCCCTCGATGGCCCTCAGCTCCTCGTTTTCCTGCCAGTCATCGTCTTCATTCTGCAAACAAGATCAGATGTTGTAACTTTGGCATCGTAATTATCATAAATGCTCGATGTAGTGCATGAAAAGATGAAAGATTCTTTACCCCTGCATCTTCATCCTCTTTCTCTTCATCCTCATCCCACTCTTCTTCCTCCTCCTTCTTCTCTCTAAAATTAGAATTAATCATTGATTAAGATCATTTTGTCTAATGTCATAAATGTGCTTGAAATCAGCTACAAATGTTTCTGATACCACGTCTCACTGTCACTTTTCTTGCTCCTAACTTACTCCACTTTTTTCTTGCCGCCGCCTCCTGCTAAGTTGTCCACAGCGATAGCCAAGAAGACATTGAGCAGGATGTCTGATCACAAAATTAAGGAGTCTCCCTTGTTCCACTGGGAACAAAAAATATATATATAATGTCTGTAGACTGCAATGTGATCAGAAAACACTGTTAATATCGTCATGGAAAAAGGATACAGTTACCACAAACAAAGAGGATGACAAAGTAAATGCAGACCACCATGTTGGGGAAGACTGGACCTCCATAGGCCATAATGCCATCGTACATCACAGCGTTCCAGTCCTCACCGGTGAGGATCTGCAAAGAAAAGCCATCAGAAAGGAAAGGAACAAGACGCAAGACGCAAGTACACAGACAAATAAAGGAAAAGATAGGGTGGCTCAAATCACCTGGAAACAAGTGAGCAGAGCCTGAGGGAACGAGTCAAAGGTACTTCTCTTCATCTGGGTCTCATCGAAGTTGAATTTGCCTCCAAACAGCTGCATACCCAGCAAGGCAAAAATGATGAGGAAGAGGAAGAGCAGGAGCAGAAGGGAGCAGATAGCTTTCATGGAGTTTAGCAGCGAGTTGACCAAGTCAGACAACGCAGCCCAATGTCTAGAAAAAAACATCAAAGAGAGCATGGACACACCAGGTCATAGACTAGATAAGATGCATCGAAGATCTATAAAGGTCATGAAATTAGTGTAAACGACTGAAAACCTCCACTATTACTAAACTATTCACTCTGGTATCAGTTACCGAGTCATCTTAAATATCCGGAGCAGTCGGATGCAGCGCAGCACGGAGATGCCGATGGGTGGGACGACATCCATCTCTACGAGCAGCGTCTCAAGGATGCCGCCGCACACCACGAAGCAATCAAAGCGGTTGAAGAGCGCCATGAAATAGATCTGCAGACCGAAGGCGTACATCTTCATCAGCATCTCCAGAGTGAACAGCAGCAGCAGGATCTTGTTGGCTCGCTCTGAGAACGAAGCAGAAAGGAAATTCATGTTGGGAATTTCAGCGTACAGATGGTTGAAGGTTGGGATCCATACATATAGATAAAGGTTAAGACTAAAAGGAGTACAGTGCTCTTACCTTGCATTTCTGTGAGCCACTTTGGCTGTCCGTAATGCTCTGAGGCACTGGCCACTGTATTGAGAAACACCAGCAGAAGCACCAGCCAGTAGAAGTTTGTGGTCTTGACGGCTACTCGACAATTCTTCCTTAATGTATGATTCAGCTGGCACAACTGGTCACTAAATAAAGGGTGAACATGGTTTATAGAATTAAAGAAACAGCTTGCTAAAGGTACTGTTCTTTAAAACTCAACTAGTATAATACTTTTCTTTATAAAAAAGCATCATATTCAAGGCTGTAGATAAAGTATTGCACCAATGAGAATGTTTCAGTTTAACAAAAGCTGTAATAAAACAAATAACAACAGATATTACAAATAATAAAGAACATCCTGCGGACGTCCCTCTGCAGAGAACTTCTGAAACTCTGTTAGCTTTACTGTTCCATCACCTGATATTTCCAAACTTCTTTCATTTCACAATTATTGAGACCACTGTGTTCCTGAGAACACTGAGTTTTCAGTTTTATATCTACATGCTGATCTTGTATCATTGAGGTCTCCAGAGAGTTACTTGCCCTTAACGGCTTAGTTTATGTCCTGACCTGCAGCGTGAATTGTAGGACCTCGCAGTACATAAAGTGTATGTCCAAACAATTCAATTTGCCACAGGTGGAAGAAAAAGTAAGGCAAACGGGATGCACATGACCGTAAATTGGACTGAAACAGCAAATGGTCAGATTTATTTTTAGTAATAATATATAATAATAAGAATGCTTTGTTCAACTAATTCCGTCAATTGTATTTAATAATAATTGTAATTAACGTAATCAGTTGTGATGTCTTATGGAAGAGTAAACTATCTCTCTGAAAGCTTTTGCTCTTCGTCACAAAAATATTTGATATACTATGCGTCAAACTGAACATCTTACCAAAAGCTATTGGCCATCATCTTTGCCCTAAGAAAGGAAGAAAAAAATAAAGCGATTAATGACTTTCCATCTGCTAATTAAGTGTTGAATGTCAGAATGTCATTTCTCTGTTGCCTTACATGAGAGAAGCACAGCAGCCATTGTCATCATCGAGGTATGCTATATCATCATCAGAGTCCGACTCTGTTCATCAGAGAGACAAGTACGGGCTGTTAAAGAGTATCACATAAAACAAATGCAGTAACTGACAATGACAGCGGACATACCTCCACCGTCCTCGCTGTGTTTGTACCAGCCAAACTTCTTCATCATCTTTTTCTTCGCAATTGCAGCACCTTCGAAGACGAACACAGGCAGTTTATGTGAGTGTTAAGTGGTAATGTTTGGGTTTGTACTCTGTGTGTACAGTGTGACAGTGTAAGCGTGCGTTAAACTAACGTTTGTTTCCTTCTTCATCTATATCCTCGACCTCTATGAGCCAGTCCATGTAGCCAATCATGTCTTCCTCCATCTGCTTGCTCTCTTGTGCCTTCTGCAGCTCACCGCGTGCCACAGCTTTCTCTCTTTCCTTGGAGAACTCTCTGTGTAACAAACACACAGGCACAAATGCAACACAGAATAAAAACGTAAGGGATTTGTTTCTCATAATGCTGCAAATGTACAGAAGGTTTAGACTTGAAGTGCAGAGACTACCCACCCGCTCAACACACCCAAAACGAGATTGATGATGAAAAACGATCCAAATATGACCAGAGAAACAAAGTAAATCCATGGAATCTCGTAGCCAATGGCATCATTCATCTGCACACAGAGATAAAGTGTTGTTAGGAGTTCAAAGCAAACAAACATAAGCGTGGGAACTATGGGAAACATGTCTGTGTACCCAGTAGAGCACATCTGTCCAACCCTCCATAGTGATACACTGGAAAACAGTCAGCATGGCAAAGAAGATGTTGTCAAAGTTTGTGATCCCGCCGTTGGGACCCTCCCACTTGCCCCTGCACTCGGTCCCATTTCCTTCACAAAAGCGTCCATTCCCAGCAAATGCGCAAGGTGATGGGTCATCCTCTAGCATGAGCCCTACAGCAGGGAACAGCAGGATAAAAGCAGGCAGTTAACTTACACATCTATGAAATATGGACTGTGTATAAGACAAACGTTAGTCTAGAGAGCAGACACCTGTGGTGACAGCGTAGCACGTCTTGTGCATCCTGCCGATGAAGAGCTCCAAACCGATGATAGCGTAGATGATGATGACAAACATGACCAGCATACCGATGTGGAGAAGGGGGACCATGGCTTTCATGATGGAGTTCAACACAATTTGTAAACCTGATGAGAGAGTGAGACAAACACACACTTATAGTGTTCTGGGCTGATTTTGTTTAACATTACAAAAGCAATTGCCCCTCCCTCGAAAAACAAACCCCAGGTGCAGTCCCACCTCAAGCCCCACGCTGCCATGCTGTCAGAGGGTTTGTGTTACAGTCTATACAAATACATGAGATCAATATCCAATAGACTGTGCAAAATAAAGCTTGGTAAAGCAGGACAATACAAAACACACACGTTTCATGGATGTGGGCCAAAGAGCAACACATGTAAAACACAGATAAACTGCAACAAATGATAAACGCACTTGGCACTCCAGATACAAGACGAAGTGGCCGTAGCACCCTGAAAGCTCTGAGAGCTTTGACATCCAGGCCTCCAGGTTTTCCTGCAGCATGATGGGCCTCCCCTGGCTTATGGTCTGTCATGGCTTCTGCTATTACACTGAATAAACTAGACACAGAAAAGAGCTAATCTTAGTGATAGAACGTATGTAGGTGCACACTGTGACTACATGAAGCATCAGAATACCCAACAATGACGATAATGAAATCAAGCAAGTTCCATCCACTGCGAATGTAGGCGCTGGGATGCATGACTAAGCCGTAAGCAAGAATTTTAGTGAAGGTCTCAACGGTGAAGATGACGAGGAAGATGTACTCAACTTGTTCCTGTGAACAAAAGACAAGGTGATATAAGAATGGTTAGACAAAATTGATATGACCTTTTCTAAAATTTATCGAGTGCATCTGAAGGAATAAATATAGAACAGTACAGAAGAAAATGTCAATTTTTTTTTATCACAGTAAAACAGAGAGATTGAGAAACCTTATTAACAGCACTACTCTTTCCTGCATGCACTGAGAAGTGACTTTATCTGACTTTTTCATGCTTCTTTCTTCAAATCACGTGGATTATCATTAAGGTGTGGTTGCAGTGGCTTTCTAACCTCTTAACCCACTGCCTAAGACACTGTTAAGCCTGTCAACAAATCTCTTTTCTGCAACCTTCATCTTAATGCGTCTAATCACTGCTACCACTGTCACTAGGACCTAATGCTGCCACAGTAATTCATGCATAATGTGGTTTAGTGTCAGATGACAGGTATTCACGAAAACAACAACATTCACATACACCTGATGCAAAAACTGAGAATAACTGATATTAAGTCTCTGGAAACGTTCAGCTTAGCTCCTCTGTGAAATCCAATAAAGAGATCTATTAGCATCTACCCTGCTGCAAGTGTGTGCATGTGCGTCCCTGCTACAGATTTAACTGAAATCAGCCAGAATGTAAAGATCGTATCAAACCACACATATGCAATAACAACAATGTGAATTACTGTAAATAAATGTGATTCTTTACAACTATGAACACTATTACTATTGCTACCATCATCTAAATACTTACTGACTACAGTCCACATCATGAACATTTTTCCCTAAGAGACTAAAGCTGATGTATTCTACACTTTACGTCACAAATCATGCATCTGTTAGTGTGCTCCACTGACTCCTGAGGAAGAAAATGATCTCAGGATAGCCACGCTTTGAAAACAAGAATGTGGAAATACACTAAATATAAACAGAGCCCAGATATACTTCATGTGATTTTAGAATCATAAACACACCTGTTTCTGTTTGTCTATGTATGTATGTTATCTAAATGTGTTATATTATGTAATGTCTTGAACCTTACACTGTAAAGTGCCTTGGCATTACTTTTGCTGTGATTTGGTGCTATATAATTAAATGAATTGAATATATACTGTACTATAATACTAATATAAGACTAGATAATAAGTATATTAATTCACTATCTCACATAATCTGAACATCATCATTAGTGGTTCTAGATACAACATTTTCCTCAAAGTCAAAAAAGGTAGGTAAAGAAAACAAGCAGCATTAATGTATACTGTATCTCTTCACTGGAAACTCACCAGTTTGTGATTGGTAGCGTTGGAGTCATCATCTGGATATGGCTTGGTAACACCCATGGCCACGCAGTTAGCAAAAATTGCAATTAAAATAAAAATATCAAAGGGCCTGAGGACTGTGGTTAAGGGTACCATAATGCCTGAGAATGCAGTCTTACAGAAAAAAGTGCAGAATAAACTGCATAATAAAGCTCATTAACACGTTTGTATCTTATGCAGGACTGTTTGTATTAATATGTATTAACATACAAAGCAACCTGAAAAAGGATATTTCCACTCCACAAGGGCCAGAGCTGCCATGCGGATGGGGTTGCTGAGAGTGAGGCAGCAGAGGGCTCGGGGGGCCCTGAGAGCAGACTTGTTCGCCTGCATCGCCTTCTTGGCCCCCCCTCCTCTTTTTCTGGAGGAGCCAGTTGACCCCAGGGTGTCTGATTTGCCTCCATCTCCCCCGGGTGGGGCATCTGCCAAGAAAACACACCGTAAAAAGGTAAAAAGACTATAATATGGGTGTTGTGGTCTGAATTATTGTCTGAGGTAACAAAGGTAGGTCTGACGCCTTCACATGTCATTTAATGATGGTTAATAAACCAAACAACAAAGCTCTGGGTGGTGTACAACATCCAGCCCTCCTCCACATCATTTAATCAGTTTTATAGTAAATATCAGCCCACATTTTATTAACCAACACAGTTAGGAAAGGATTTCACACGTGACCGTGGTAACAGGCAGGTATTCTGTCCTGAAGGCCTCATATTATAAGACCAGATGTGACCTACTTCTTTGCTGGGAGCACTGTACCACTTACCCAAGCACCGTCCCCAAGTAGGCCCCGTGAACACCTGTTGACAAAGCCCTGCACTGCGAATAAGCCTGCGGGTACATTCATTACCTCACCCATGTAAAAACTACCAATATCAAGTAGCCAAATATTATGAGCAGATCAGAGCTAAAACTGACTGTCCTAGTTTAGAAACTCTGAATATGACGTCTGTTGTGCATTATCTCGTGTTTATAAAAGTGGACTTGCTCTACTATGAAGGTGAACAATGTTTAACCAGCTTTAAACTACAATATTAAAATGCGCATAATGTGCATCTTCATGCAACACTTATATGTCCCTACCTTTCTTTGCCCCATCCATGTCCGCAGTTTAACACCACGAAATCACCTCTGGAAACCCACCATCAACTCCTCAAGGGATATGCAATGCGTAATGGATTACACATATATAAATGCGCCCCACAAAAACAGAGCACTTTCAAGGAGTTTTTTTTTTTTAAACGACCATCTGCAGCCTGTCATGTCATATCCACACGCAGCGCGCCGGAGAGGCTGCGGGCCATCCTGTTCACCGCCTGCTCGTAGCCCAGAAATCCAATTAAAAGCCGCTTTCTGGAAATTTCTGACCGCGTGTAAATGAGCGCTGCAATTGCTTTTCATATATGCAGGCACATGACGGCGAGGGACATTAAAACAAACGCGTCCCCATAAACTCGGTGGTCAGCCGTCAGGATTAAAGCAGCTGAGCCGTTTAAAAAGGATGACAGTGGAAATCTGTCAAGGGGAAGGTGGAGGTAAACTCAGGAGAAACTCTGTGGCTCTGTAGGATTTTTGTAGTTAAACAGAAGACAGTCATATTAAGAAGTTAAGTCTGGGTATAGAAGATATGATGGTTCACTTCAAGTTGGAGAAATCTAGTGCAGGACCTTGGCCAGAAGCAGCGGATGCAGTACATTGAGAGAGACGGCAGGGGGCGCTCTGTGATTGAGCCCAGGTGCATATAACGTTTACAATGTTACAGTCAACTGACACGATTTTTTCACTGCCAAGTTGCAAAGGATCCTGCTGCTGCTCATAAAGCAATATTAATCTGATATGTTTTTCAATGTTAAATCATTGACTGAATTAGAGTTGAACAAACAATGATTTTATTCAAGCGATTTTTCATCACTGACATAACATTATTTCAGAGTGCAAACCTGATGGAAAATCAGTGTTGTGTTTCAACATTTATTCAATGACAGGTACATTATGATAATTAAACATTAATCCAGTGTTGGTCTGCGATCTGGGTGATCTGCGATTATTATCCTCCATACAGGTGTCATTTTAAGCTCATGAAGCTTAGAGCAAAAAATAAAAAAAGAATTACAATTCAAGTCAAAAACATTTGATGCCTTTATTTTTTTTTTATCAACTTTTACATAGTAAATATATTAAGATAAAACATTAAATAAACATTCTTTCATTCTATACATA
>JAUBNQ010000026.1:19752468-19765388 GCA_032353495.1 Ctenopoma kingsleyae | reverse complement strand
TGTGTGTGTATGTTTTCCCTCTCTCTCCTCTCTCACTCTCACTCTCTCTCTCCACAAGATCGCCTCAGCTCTCTGAGCATCACTAGTGTCCAAAAATCCCGTCAGCCGCGCACATCGTCTGTGACTTTCTCTGGGATACGGTGGTGCTATCCACTCCTCCCTGCATTCCCACACTGCTTTTATCATACACCAGTCTGCTGCTTTTTGTTTTTTGTTATTAACCAACTCATATTTATTCAAGTGTAGAGTTGTTATTTAACCTCAGTCGGGTCAATGTATATAGACGCGTTCAAACGGATCCTCTTTGAAAGGCTGAGCTGCTTGAAAAGAATGTGTGTGTGTCAGCGCCAAGGCAGGTCAGTATTTTTGCCTAAATAAGAGAAATCTGAGAATCTGTTGTTTGTCTGTGTGTGTGTGTGTGTGTGTGAGAGAGAGAGAGACAGAGAGAGAGTGTATGTGCATGTAAACTTGTCAGTTTGTGTGTGTGTGTGTGTGTGTGTGTATAAGAGAGAGTGAAAAATGTGGGTTTTTGATGGTGGTGGCAGATCTCAGGGATGTGTCATTTTGACAGATGAGGTTTTACTTCCTCTGACAGCAGGTGATCATGTGTGTTTGTGCGTGTACAAGTCAGGATTAGGTCTGAAAAGTTTCTTGAGATCTTTTTCTCAACGGTTGTTCACCCTCTTTTATTTTTGAATATGTCCTGCTCCTGAAATCTTCACGTTTTTTTTTAATGGGACATTAAAACACAAACCAAAAGCACACATTAGTTGCACCTGTGCCTAATTTTGCCCTGAGAAACTTGCAGAAGGCACCCAGCAGTTCACAGCCAGGTTTGTGTGCATGCATGTGTGCAGGAGTGTGCAGGAGTGCCCCCCGGCTCTGTGTGTATTGTTTGTTTGTTTAGGGTGGGTCCCTGCTTGATACAGGGAGCTTGTTTACAAGTGATGGATGTGTGACCCTGACTTAATAGAGTGCGTTGCTCTGGGTTTGGAGAGCTGTCAAGGTTATGCTGTTATTATGAATCATTAATTTGCTGGAAGAGAAGGAGAGGCATGTGGTGTCCGACTGTGCACACATGCTCTCATGCTGCTCTGTTTCTCACACTCTTCATTTTGTCCATCAGTCTATGAGCCCAGCACTTGTTCAGCACTTTAACAAAGCACAGTGTTATTGGTTTTATTCTGCGTATGTCCTCCTTTGATTCCACTTCTCAGCCTGAGTTTGAAGCGCCACTAAGTGGAAATGCATGTCGATGTACAAACATGACTGTGCTTTCGCCGCTAACAAGAGGGGAGGATGAAGTGAGGTGCATTTGATCCTCTGTCATAGTAATGCGTGTCATCTGGGAGTTGCTTGATTGTCTAATTATACCTCCTGTGTCCTTCGGCATCATGCATATTCATGCTGCTGTTTTAAGGTGTGGTGAAAACAAAGTATGCATGTGTGTGAGCTGTGTTATGTGTGTGTGTGCAAGGCTGTTTACCCTTGACAGGGCAGGGATACGCAGGCACATTCTCCCATCTGTGGTCCAAAACCTTTGCTCCCAGCCAGTTCATTTGGATTCTGCAGTTGTAGTCTGCTCTATTCTTAGTTCTCAACGGTTCACATAGTGTCTGATATGAAATTTCAGCAACAATAACAACACTCCCATGTTGGGACTATTGCATGTGTGCCATGTCTAATTATAATAAGATTCAGCTGATTCAGTTTGGATTGGATAAACCACTGTTAAGTGGTTGGACACTGACTTATAGGCAGCAAATCAATAACTAATCAATGATTTCGTGTGATACAGTTTAAACAGTGCCATATTTGAGATGTCAGGAAGGCAATGAATCTGTGTATCCTTGAGTCAGATTTGAGTTGTGCAACTGGGATCAATATCAGGTGGTGAGACAGGCAGCAGGAGCAGGCAAGGGTCACCTTCATCTATCCCTACTGAATCAGCAGTATCTCTCTTACCCACACAGACACACATTCACATATATACACTCGAAGGCACACACACACACACACACACACACCTGAAGGCCTGCTGAGGTTACCAATCTGCGACCTCACACAAATGCTCATTATAGTGCTTTTGAATAATTAACTTTGTTATTATGATTTCACTCAGTTTTTCATAAGGTTACTGAGCCTTTCTCTCTCTGTTGATTCTGTTATTTTATTTCAACTTTTCCTTCAAGGCTGGCACTAGCTCCGTCTTCTGTATTATCCACTTTTAATTTCCCTAATTTTCTTGCAGCTTTTCCTATTCTTGGTCTGTCTTATCCATCATCATTGTTGAGGAGCTGATCGGCTCTGTTTAATTAAACCACTCTGCCTTCCTGATGAGAGCTCATCTCTGATCGCAGTGCAGGGTGCTGTGACCCGTTGTCACATTCAACAACATACAGCATTCACACACTACACGCCCCCTTCCTCTACTTTAATCCCGTGACGTTAGAGATACCATTTCACCACAGGTACCATCACTGAGCTGGTGTTATCCTGTCAGGTGTGTGTAACTCCAAGGCGCAATAGTGTTTTAATCTTACACTAAGTCCCTTTGTATCCAGTCAACACAACACAAGAGCAGCTTTAATGCAATAAATTTTGGATTTATTGATGGTCTGCAGAGAATAGTAAATGTGCTTTTTTATCCCATAATCTTATGAGCTATTTCATATATTGAGTTTATATTGAGTGAATGTGTAACAGAGAAATGTTTCCGTGCATGTGCACACCACCATGTATGACAGAGGGAGATATTTTATGTTTTTCAACTCACAGGCATTTAATCTTTTATTTTTAAATCGGCCACTGCTGTCTGTTTTGTGTCGAGCACTCCCGTGCCCTAGTTTCAAAAGCGAGCGTGAGCATCAGCGAGCTTTAATACACTCCGTGTTGCTTGCACAGTTTGGTGTAAATGCTCGGATGGGAAGAGGTCAGGGGACAGATGTCAGATAAGACGGTGAAGTTGGAGACGGAGCAGAGCTCTTGTGCATTTTCCGTCAGCATGCAATTCCAGCGGTCTATTTAGCTGAATGAATGAATCTAAGGTCGCTGGTTATTTAAGATGCTTTACTTGGCTGACCTCCAACTCCACCCATGGGAGAATGGTGTAAGATTAGGAGCAGTGTGCTTCACTACAGGTTAGAGGGAAGAGATGAGCTTGTGTTTCATTTGTGGGACGGGTTTATCTGAAAGGTTTGTTTTCTTTACCTGTTCTACACTTTGGACAAAGTGCCACCTTTCCAACTAGAGAGCCAACATGGCCCAAAATGTTTATGTCATTTTTGTAATTTTAAACAAAAAGACGTGTGGACGTTTGATAGACAACATGCAAAACGAATGAAAACACTTGTGAATATATCAACGAGCCATTTAATGTAAAAATAATAGGCAACTAATTAAAAATTGACTGTGTAATTTTCAGTTCCTCAGCTGTGGGAATTGTCTTTATCTTATGTGTCAGTGAAGTCTTTAGGTTCTGGACTGTTTTCTGAGGAAACAAGACAATTAAAAACTTCGGTGCGGGAATTTACATTATCAAAACAAGCAAAAAGAAAAATATGTAAAACTATGAATAATAATTTACAATATATTTGTATAAAATGTATTTGTAAGACTCATTAGTGATTAGCCACTAATGTTTTGATTGATAATTTAGTTTGTTTTGAGGGTGGCCGCATTAAGTTGCTTGTTTAGTCTGATGATCAGACCAAAACCGACAACAATTAGTCAGTTAATCGATTATTCAGTCAGCAAAAAAGTTGGCAGCATGTTTTTATATTCAGTTAACCATGCCAGTCATTTTTAGATTAAAAAGTCCACTCAGCTGCAGTTTACAGCTTGTCCAGTGTCAGGATTTGCCCCGAATGATCGATTTTAGTCATTTGACAGATGCTGATATTCAAAGTGACTTAAAAGTGCCACACACTGAATGACATAAGGTTTAATGTCTTACTCAAGAACACTTATGTAAAATAGGTAACAATGAATTTTCTGTGGATCAACTCATCAGGATTGTCAAAAATGTGTTTAATGTTAATCATCCTGGTCACTGTGTATTGATTGTATTGATTGCACTGTGGACGTACAACAGTGAGGTTGGTCAGTAATAAATATAGAGTATTATGCATTGATCAGTCCTAAGTTTGTGCAGACTTATGAAGAACATTGAGTCTTTTCAATAGTTTTTTTCCCGTGTGTGCTTGCAGAGGGATAAACAAACTGAGCCATTAGGCATACTGGTCACATTCTAGCTGACAAAACACACAGTCAGTCCATCAATATTCACTGAAATTCACATTTAGGAAAGACAACTGTTCACTGCCTTTTGGTGAGCATGCATAAAATACCAAATAAGTTTACATAAATTCATAGAGCATTCGAGCTGAGCTAATTGAACAGGCTAATTTCATTATAGTAGACCTCATTTAGAGCGGAAACACAGTGTGGACATCAGAGCAAGCATGGCTCCGACATTTCAAACCAACAGAATCTGTTATGATCGCAAACCGACTCATGTAGTGCAGAAAAGCTGTTCACTGATGGGAACAGTTGCAATTAGACAATCACGCTGAACGCGTCAGAGATGGATTAGA
Organism: Ctenopoma kingsleyae; assembly: GCA_032353495.1. Lineage (NCBI taxonomy): Eukaryota > Metazoa > Chordata > Actinopteri > Anabantiformes > Anabantidae > Ctenopoma > Ctenopoma kingsleyae. The sequence goes on along the minus strand of JAUBNQ010000026.1, from coordinate 19,760,793 downwards.
GCAAATCCCGCGGCGAAAGCTGGTCGTGTTAAAAGTTTCTCATCTTTGCAGAAGTTTAACAAACTCTGCACTGGTCAGAGCCGATTATGTCAGGGAGCGATCTACCAGCTGAGAGACGGCTTTGATGGGGATAAGGACCGGCACCTAGATATATACATCAGGAGCACTGGGAGATTCATGAAAGCTGACAGTCACTGCTTTCACCATGACGCCTTGCTCGTGTTACTGTGTTACTGATACAGAAGGAAAATTGGAATATTAGGAGCTCAGACGTGCCTAAATGAACCTGAACATCATGTTTAATGTATGAAATTGAAAGTGCAGTTTCTAATGGAAGTGTATGCACCCTGGACCATAATGTGCTGGAAAACTCTGTCAAGACAAGTTGTTTTCTGAGCAATTCAATTATCCTCTCGTCTTAATTGATGTGTTTTGTTTGCACCCTTTTCCTTTGTCCTTCAAAACACTCTCCGAACTAATGTCAAGTTCCTTCTTGTCCTTTATTCGTTGCTTTAAGTTGACTTTGAATTATTGAGCACCATGGCAAAGCTCATCTGTGTAACTTTAATAAATGAACACCCTCGAGATCCAACCTGAAGTAACTGCTTAGTTAATTTGTCCTGTAATAAAGATATTTTGCTCATCACTTATGAGCTGCCAGGGGTAAAATGGGCCCAGCTTTTTAATCACTGGGAAGAATTTAATTGCATAGGGCCTGAAATCTTAGTATTAGTGCTGCTGCACCATGAGGTATTATTACAGTGCAGAAATTGGGATGTATGTTACGATGAAGCTTAAATTACAGTTTGACTCCCTTTTAGTGGGAAAGTTAATTAATGTGGTTTATGAACTAAGAACAGTGAATGTTCTTTGGATAATACAAGCAATGCAATGCAATTCAGGGCGAAAAGACATATTTCAAACAGAACGCTGTGTGATGCAGCGGGTTATATGATACAGAGTCATACTAGCCTCGAGCACATGCTTTCTGAATAAACAGATATGATACAGAAATAAATAAAGTGACTTCTAAGAATAGCCTCTAAGTCAAGAGGATGTGTGTTTTTCCATTGACAGATCGCTGTGGTTTGAAATTACACTGGAAGGCCGAGGTTGCACACTGCAGAGATCCTGAGCAGGTCGCTGTTAGAGAGGAAGTCAGTGAAACAGGATATGTGTTGGTCAGCTCTTTCCTGACCTAAAGGTCAGAAATCTCAATACAGCATTCTTTATATAGGGTTAGATATCACTGACACTGTGTATTGTGTCCTCCTCTCTGTGTATTACTTAATCTGGAGTTGTATGCAGTATATGTTGTCTTATTGGCTGTTGCTTGGTGCACCACTTTGGACCGACTGAAATATCTCAACAACTATTGGGTGGATAACCATGAAATGATGCACAGATGTTCATGGTTTATAGACAGTGCATCCTAATCGTGTGACTTTTTTTTGGTGAAATAGCTACTGTATTGGATAGTTTGCTGTGACGTTTGGTATAGACATTGATGTCCCTCTCAGGAAGAATCTTTCCCATCAGCCTCAGCTTCCCTTTTTTTTTTATTAATGATTAGCCAATGTCAGCATGCTGACATGCCAACTAAGATGGTGAACACAGCAAATATGATGTGCTAAACATCATCATTGTCATTGTGAGCATGTTAGCATGCTGATGTTACAATTTATTAAAGTATCATGCTGAGTGCATACTACTTCACTGAGCCAGTAGACTCAGTTTTAAATTGAAACAGTGCAAGTGAATGAAGAAACCGTTTCTCCTTCTCATAGAGTACGTGACTCCCTGTCCGTGATGGCAACCCAGCGCAGTGTTTTCAACAGACACAGTAAGATGAGTGTGCAGGTCCAGTTTGTAGCATCAACAGCGGAGCAAGAGCAAAGCAGTGTCGAGGGTGTGTGTCTGCGGTGGGACAAGTCCAAGCTTCAGCGGACCTGACAGGCTGTGGCTCATTAAACCCCCATCAGACGCGCGAGGTCAAGACAACAGCTACACACTATGCCTCCAAGCGTATAATGCAGACATACAATGCGACTGTGTATAGGCTGAACAGGATAGGATAATACGCCAAACCTATCACGTTTTATTTTTAGCATTTTAATCATTACTGTTGAGAAGTTCTGAGAAATCTTTAGATAAAGCACGAAGAGACTAACAGCTTATAGAATTATTATTCAGGATTGACGCATGTGGGAATATGTTGTGTATGATTAAATGAGAGAAGTTGTTGCTTTTGTTTTTATTCTCTTCTCACGACCCACTTAATGCGTGTTGTATTACTGTGTTTTCTGTGTGGGTGGATGGCTGGCCGGCTTTGGGGAAGCAGGTCGACGTTGTTCCTGCAGAAGGTTTCACAGTGGGGTAGGGAGATAGAGGGGGTGGGGGAACGTTTTGGCAAGGATGAAGTGATAAGCATAATTTCAGGTTGAAACACGCAGCGCTACTTGTTTGATCGTGTTTTATTCAAATGTAGTAGAACAAAAGTGACGGCCATTGGCTCTTATGTTACGGCAACTAGATCAACCGTATCCCAAACTCTGACTCATGTTGCCCGAGCTGAAGTCCTGCAAGGTCAAACAAGAATCCTATGCCAACCTCAGGCTGTGTGGTACCTCTCCATCTCTATCTAACTTCCTTTATTTTCACCCCTGTCCCAGCACACTCACAATGTTGGAGGAAAACATGCACCATCTGTATTTTTTCATTCTCATCACATTTAAGCTTTTTTAAACTTTTAATCTCTCCACTTCTTGCTTCCTCTTACTCATTTGATCATGTCTGTACACCAGGGACCCTGATTCTTTAGCTGAGCAGTAGGAAAGAGGATGGAAAAAGTGAATCTCTGTCAGATCTGCCATTTGAATGACCAGTCAAGGGGAAAGGATTACTTATATCCTGTCTTCCTCTCACTGTTTAAAGCAGTCTCATTAGGGCTGCAGGCCCAGAGAACCCAGGGTTCCCCCTACTAGGGCTGAGCTTGGCGTTCCACTGAGGGAAGCCCTTAGCATGTTGTCCCCACCCAGTAGAGGGTCATCACGGTCACTTAAGAGGATTGAAACTTGTTGAAGTGTAATTGCTAATCTCCACACTACAATGGAGCTGGAGATCAGTGTTTTCCATTAGCTTTATTGTATTTGTAGTGCTGCCAGGAGACAGCAAGGCTTAGAATTAAGACTGGAAACAGGGCAAACTATAGGCTCCGAGGCCGGGGGAGGCAAGCTGTTTCTCCGTTTCCAGTCTTTATGCTATGCTAAGCTAATGGTTGTAGCTTCACATTGAATGGACTGACATCAGTCTCTTCTTATCTAGCTTAACTCTTGGCAACAAGGGAAGTAAGGGAATTTCCCAAAACGCTGAACTAGTCCTTCAACACTGAGCTTTCACTGTCACATGTTGGTTGTGTTTGTGTGATTTCGTTACCCTTGTATGTCTCTGCTGTCCTGGGTGTCAAGGTGACAGCGCTGTTCTGATAATGTCAGAGGAACATTGTCTGCTCTCTCTGGACGCCACCGCTGTCACATCACGGACCACTCAAACAGATCTCCACCGTGCCAGCTACATCTTCAGCCCACCCATGCGCAGCTGCTTACCAGAACACATTTTGCAGTAAAACATATTATTTTCAAAGCTGCTTTGCAGTAAGGATTTTCACCTTAGCTACAACGAGCTGCTATTTGTTTGCAAAAACCATCCTGACACTCAACAGACCATAGGAGGACATGTCCTACAGTATCAGTAGCAAACAAACAGCGTATTTATTCATTCAATCATCAAAACTATAGAAATCTATATTTCTGGGAAAACATCATGTATCTCCATGAAAATTATTCTTCTCAGGTCCAAATCTGAACCTGCATTTTCAGTTTTCCTGTCAAAACGTATATGCATTCAACGAGCTGTACCTATATTAAACACAAACTAGATTTTCCCATGTGTCTGAAGATGTGCTGTAGTGTGCACTAACCCCTGTGTTGTGTGTTTACATGAAAACATAACGCCTGCAGCAAGCACCCTGAACATTATGTACAGTCTACCTGTTTCCTTTGGTCGGACAGTTGCTTAGGTGTATTTGCATAAAACAAAGGCAAAGTTCCCATGTTGTGTTTTGCCTGACGTTCAGACTGACATGTTTACTGGGAAAATATCATAACCTATGAAGCTGGAATTATTCATGACTTTTATGCATTCTGATGTGAAACACTGCAGCTCCCCAGACTTTAGACCTCAACATCTCACAAAGGTTAAATGACAAATCAACTTTGCTGCTGGAAGTCACAGTCTCTTTTCTCAGCTTGTTATCTCACACCTTCTGCTCACCCTCCAATCCTGTTTCCCTGTCTCTCCAGCTCTTTTGCCATGTCTAAGACGGCGGTGAAGAAGCTGCACTGGCGCTCCAAGGTGCAGGACAGCTTCGTCCCCTTGCTGGGCTCGTCGGGGGAGCTCGGGATCGCCATTGGTGGAGGAGCAGATTATGGAGAGTTTCCCTTTGTCACATCGGCTCCGGGGGGCGGATTCACCGTGGGCGATATTATCCTAGAAATTGGGGGAACACCTGTATTAGGAATGACATTAGGAGATGTCCGGGGTGTTCTCAACACCTGCCCCCATCCCATCCGCATCAAAACTGTGTCACCAGGTATCATTCGCCTATATCCCTTCTATTAGTCATCAAAAGGTGTGAACACAGGCATGTCATTGCTTCTGCTAATGCCATTTATGTAAATCACATTGGACATAACGATGCATTCAACCTCTTGTTGTCTCCCTTACACTGCAGACAGTTTAACTTGTTGTTGTTTATGGTGCACACCATTGCAATTGCTTCATCACACTTCATCCAAACAGTCTGCTACATTGGCATCCAGGGTGTCACCCATGATAATCTTGCTCAGCAACCCTCCTCTGACTCTCACAAGCCAAATCTGAAGCCTGTAGCATTCTGTGCTGATTTGCACTCGTCAATTAGTCTGGATATGTCAAGGCGATCGGTCAATATGTGAGTACGAGGTCAGAATCGCTCGTGACACATGACAAGACTGTGCCAATATAGTTGTCTGTCACTAGCAAGAGGCCTTGATGTTTAGAACAGGGAGATGGGGAAACGGATGTGTTTGATTGACTCTGAAAAGAGCAATATCTCACTTTAGTGTCACCTGACAGTGGAGTCCGATGGCCTTGCTAGCTAGATTGATAGCTGATTTAGCCATAAGGGGTATAAATGGGGACCTTTGCTTCTGGTCCATCTGCTGCTGGTGGAGCCATTATCATTTCTGTACTTTGCCTGGTCCTCTGTGGGAAACATGACTGCATGTAGTGTGGACAGTGATGGATGAGCTGATGCGCCGGGTTGCTGTGCATACCTCCTCCTATTCCTATACTCCTACTACTCTAACTCTTTCTGCTCCAGCCCTTAAATACAGGACACCAGGCCACATTCCCCAGTGGCAGGCAGCAGTTTATAGGTTTTAGCACTAATACTGGTGCTCGATGGACAAAAACAAAGAGTGGTGATATGATCTATCCATCAAATGTTTAAACATTAGTTCAAGTTTCTTTCAGTGTTTTCTGAAGAAAACAGTGCTAGGTCTTCTTTGTATTTCAGTTAACCTTAACATCTGACTGCTTCACTTCGGTGGTAGCCCATATGTCATATCTTTGCACAATGTGCCACAGATTTCAAATTTGTTATGGAATCCAAGCATGCTAGACATGTTCAGTTACAGAGAGCTGACATTCAGGTCTGAAATTTTCTCTTCAGCAGACTAGAAAATAGCAACTGTTTCATAACATGATGAACAAAAGCCCATCACTTCTCCTAAAAAGGCAGCTGGTTCGATTCATTTCGCTTTACAGGCAGCTGCCATATGTGGCCAGTCATCTCTACGTGTAGTTGTCTGCCTTAACTAATAAAGCTGTGGTGTTTTTTAATAGCACGCAGGAAATTCAGTCTGCTACCGGGCAGAGCCACTGTAATAGACGCAGGTGGGGACAGGGGGTGGCAGGCGTGTGCGAGGAGAAGCACCAGCCGACTGGTCATTTGTCTGAGTGACAAGCTGAAAGATGCGCTCAGCCGATCCGTAACAGCAAGTGGCCTGTCATCAGAGGCTGCAAAGCACTTAAGATGATATTAAGAGATCAGAGAGAGAAAAGTGTGTCGCGGTGATCAGCTCAGCCTCCCTGGTGATAGCCTCGCCTGTTTTGTCTGGAGCTATTAACTTCAGTAGGTTATTATATATGCATGAGGTACTCGGAAAACACATTTTATACTCAGGATCTACGCATGTGGTAATAAATAGAGATCAGTATGCGCAAATGTGAAAGTAGTAGTATTAAATCATTACTGCCAGGAGTAAATATAAATACTTAAAATAAATTTCAGTTACTGTTTGACAGACTACAAACAAATCTCATACTAAACATACATCATCAGACTGTTTATGCTTACTGAGCTGTTTTATTTATGTGTGTGTGTGTGTGTGTGTACGCTTCTGCTTACATGCTCACACCTCTCCATGCCGTACTTGTTTTTTTGCCCTTCCCTTAGGCTACACATTGTGCAAGGATCTCAGATTGTATCTGAGTAAGTGCTTCACACCCGGCTCAGTGGACAGCCAGTTTCAGCAGGTCATCCGAGAGAACCTCTACCTGCGTGCTGTACCTTGTAAGTCCCCTTTTGCCTTCAATAGGCTGTGTTTCACGGTATAACTTCTCTTTATATGTCTTCTCTTATGTGCTGCAGTTTTATGTTCGTGCTATAATGTATGTTTAAGCCTAATACTAAGTTAATTATCACAGTGGCCATAATATTAATATATCCAGGTATAAATAACTCTTTTAAGTTATTGATCTCATTAATTCAATGATGATACACCTCATGGCTGCTGCCATGTGAACATGTTGGTGTTAATTGGTGTTTAAGCCTGCAGAACTGTTTTCCACACTTCCTTGTGTCGAGGAGAACCGGGGTGCTTTAATGAAATAATGCAAAAAGGAAAAAGAAAAGGTGACACATTATTGGAATTCCGGTTACAAATGAAAAGTGTGAGTGACAAAGAAAATACAGCAGGTGCAATCATCCTGGACATTTGAATAGCAACAGTTACAACACTGGGCGTGCTCTCAGTGGTAGTTATTCCACTTGCAATCAACAATCTTATGCTCGAGGCTGTTCTGTTGTTTGGATGGTGAACCTGATGGCAGTTGCGTTCGACTGGTTCTTTTTATTTGCACAGTTTTTGCATGAACCCCTGAAAAAGAAACCTATAGTAATAAAATCAAGCACAATGTCAGTAGTACATCAGTTGCTGTCTTAATCCTCTATAATATGACGTCACCGGAAATGGCTAGGGTATACAGGAGCCATGCAGGCTTTTCTGAAACCATGTGCGTGTTTTTATGATGTGATTTTCTGGCATGCCATGTGTCTGATTTTTTTTCCTTGTTCAGGTGGTGGTTTGGTAGCGAGAGACCACCTAGTGTCTCTGTAGTCTTAACCTTGCTCTGACTGTGTGGAGTTGTTGCTAATCTCTCCTTTAGTCCAGGAAGTAGGTCATATGGGACAGTCTGCCACCACGCCGCAGAACAAGGCGCAGGTCAAAACTCCCACAAAGATGAAACTGTCTCTCTCAGTACACCATATGCATGTTCATATCATAGTATAATTATGCTTTCAGTCCTAATAAGGTTTCACAATACTTAGCCGTGCCTGTGTGCATCCTGTTACGTGGACAAACATCTGCTCAGAGAGGGAATCGTCCAAATTAACAGAATGTTTTTTTTATTATTTATCATTATTTTATGGTGTCAAAATCAAATGAATCCAATTGAAGTTTGGATATATACAGCATACATTATATTTATTAACAAGATATTGTAATATGTGACATAAAACAGTCCAGCCTTCCCCTGATGCTGATGCTAGACTTCGGAGACAACTTCCCATCTATCAATGCTTTAGTTTAGTGAGAGTGTCAATGAGGCAGACTCAGCCCACACATGCCGGCCTGATCAGACCACTTATTGTTATATAGAATCACAGTCTTCTTCCTTGTTTTGTTTTCACTGGAGGAGGCAACTGTGTGATGTAACAGGAACTTAAAGCTGAGGAGTTTTCATCAGTGGCTCACTGTGGCCCCCTTCAGGATCATATGTACTCTCCTCCAGTTCCAGGAGACTCTTTGTAGTACGGTGTTGTTTGTTGACGATTACAACTTTGAATATAAAGATTACTTATCATCAGAAGCTTTGTTTGCTGTAAGGAAGCAAATATAGTATGATGAGTCCTTACTTTTGATTTGTATTTTTCTATTT
>JAUBNQ010000026.1:19726897-19742171 GCA_032353495.1 Ctenopoma kingsleyae | reverse complement strand
GAATCTCACAACCGATCAAGGGTATCAGCTCGGTTACAACATGTCAAAACTAAGCTTTTCTTGTCAAATTAATAATGGTTTACTAATTTCAAGTTTATTCAATTAGAATGTCTAGTTTTGCAAAGTGGCACTTTCTTATTATCATGAATTGTTCAGATTTGAGGTCTTTCAATTGAGTTGAACTGTTTAACATTCTCAAAACTCATAAAGACAGTTAAACTTAAGTTCAGTTAACTTATGTCAAGGCACCAGAGGATCTTACATTTTCCAGCAAACTTAACTTAATTAACCACAATATGTACATGTACGTTTGTTCACAGGTACAGACAGTTCTCCAGAAACACACCAAGCAGGGTGAAGTCATCTTACTTGTTTACAGAGGAGGTAAATTATTCACAATGTAAAGTCTGAGACCTTTGTAACCAAAAAGAAAGTTTTATTCTTATTTTCTCATTTTATCTATCATTATCAGCCATCTATCATTCAACTGTCTCTCCTGCGTCCATTCGGAGACTCCCGCCTCCTCTTCTCCGGCCCCCTCCTCCACCTGTTGGCTCAGATGACTTTTCTGTGCTCCCAGAAGCACTGCCCATGCCTCGAACTTCCATTAGCACCCCTCCGTCCCCAGCCCTGACACGTTGCTCACTGATCCAGAGCACTAGTTTCTTGGAGTCTATTCCAGTGACTCTGACCATGGAGCCCAAAGATTGGATCAACACAGGTCTGGAGGACGAGGCGGGCAGTGTCACAGTGCCAGACTCAGGTCTGAACAGGCAAGGTGTCGAACGAACACGGCTGCTTCGAGGGTTTGATGTGGAGCTGAAGAGAAAACCAGGAGAGGGTTTTGGGTTCGTTATTGCTTCTCAGGATGTGGAGAATGGCAAAGGTGAGAGCCAACATGTGACACACTGTAAAAAAAACATTGTTAAAAAACATTTTGGTTTGTGAGTCTGTATTTTTTTCATCTAAGGACCTGAAATAGGATGGATGAGCATTACGCTGCTTTCACTGAACTTTTCTGGCCCAGTAGACCCATTTGGTTTCCTGCCCACAAAAACAAGTTTCATTTGGATGCCCTTGCGGGCAGGTGAACCATCAGGCTATTACATATTAAAAAGTCGTCACATGGCCACATGCCACCAGATGAGTCATGATGTGTCATCAGCCCTTTTTTTATAAAGTGTTTTTTTTTCTAGGGTTGTTTTATTATCATTGTTGAAGGAGATGACCTTCCTTGGTATTCACTATTTCCAATAAATAGTTTAGTGCACTTTTGGTGCTTCTCTGTGTTTAGTTTGCTTTCTGGGAACAGTCAGCAGTGCTCTTTTTATTTCCGTTATTTTGCCACTACTTTGATATGATGCTATGACTCTATGTCTCTCTATTCACTCTGACATGACAGGATGTTGACGCTTGTTTATGTTCTGCCTGGGAAGCGAACACATCTTGTCCTATTAGCTTTCAGTGTTGCGTTTATGAATGTCAGGTTCACAGGAGCAACCCCATGATGTATTACCACCTCTCCCCTTCCCGCGTCTTGTATTTGCTGTTCTGTTCCAGGTTGATGCTCTTCAATTTGCTTTATGGCCTGAGCGAACACACATTTGTGTTTTCACATTTGTGCCTGTGTGTGTGACACAGGTACAAGTGTCCTCCTACGTGCTCCATCTCCATTTCTCTCCTGTTGTATCACCAAAAGAAGTCACATATCTTCCTTTTTCCTCTTATATTTTCTCTTCCCATTTCTCTCTTTCTCTTCCTCTCATCCGTCTTTCTATCCACTGCTCTTCTCTCACTCTGTCACAAGCTCCCACCCCCTGCTTCCCCCCATCTCTGGCTCTCTCTCTTGCCCTTTTTATTCTGCAGTAAAGGCATCCGGTCTGTTTTTCAAAAGATTAAAAACTCTCTCTCTCTCTCTCTCTCTCGCTCTGTCCCTCTCTCTCTCCAACCCTCGTCCTGCTCTCCACATTGCTCTCTGGATGCTTAAGAGAAATGCTACGCCAAACATTTTCCTCTCAGAGGGGCAACAGAGGGGATTAAATGTGTGTTTTAGCGCCTGTTGACCGTTACACCTGAATCTCCACATCTTTGAGCTGACTGACACGGAATATAGGATTTTTTGTTTGTTTGTTTTTCTGCACATGCTAATCAAGAGCCATGCTGGAGAGACTACAATCTGCTTTGAAAACTGTGAAGGAGTCTAAACGTAATTATTTGCTCTATTTCTTGTTTTATGGTTGACAATAACTGGGAGGATTCGGTCCTGTGTTTCACCTTTGGTGTGAGTTGTGCATTAGCGAAAATGTTTTAAAATTTTGTGTTGCACTCAAAAAGTTGCTCCGTCAGATGTGTTGACTTTGGTTAGACTCACAGGCTCATAATGTCAGATAGTTCGTCGAACTGATGCTGTGATAAATGTGTATTATGTTTATCATTAGATTTATACTGACTGATGAACACAGCAACTACAACAAATGAAAGAAAATCTAAAACGTTTTTAACCCAGCCAGGCTCAAAGCAAAAGATGATATGATATTTTGAAGTGGTATTAGTCTGTGTATTAGAGCTATCATTGAGATAAATAGGCAGTAAAATGAAGAGACAGTGTTGGCAGAGTTCAGTTCACCTGGACAAACACTACTTTATGAAGGATCTTGGTAGAAATCAGCAGTGCTCTCTCCTCTTGTCGCTGATATGTAGCAAGCATCTGCAGGATTCTGTGGGGATGTCTGCCCCGGCTGATGCATCCGGGCTGCAGAGGGGGATTTTACAGTTGCGGGGGTGGGGGGATGCTACCACTCCTGAGCTGTGATCAGTGCAGCACGTCAGAGGCTGGCTGGCTGCTGGGCATACTGCAGTGGGATTACTCTGGACAGGGGAACATGGAGAGCCAGCGGAAAAGACGCTATGATATAAAGTAGTCCATTTGGATGCATCTGTGTGTAGTTTAAGTGTGTGTGTGTTTGTGCACGTGTGGCTAGTACATCTGTCCCAATCACTCTGCGTATGAGTCACTGTGTGTGTGTGTGTGTGCGTGTGTGTGTGTGTGTGTGTGTGTGTGTGTGTGTGTATGTGTATGTGTGCACCTAATGGTGAGTGTCAGCATGTTCATTGCATGTGTATTCATGTGTTTGGCAACTGTTAATGTTGGACTGATGTATTATGCATGATAAGAAGACTATTTGCAAAGCTGCCTTGGCTTTGATTTGACCTGATTGCCGTTTCTGCCTGGGTCACTCAGATTAGACCCAGATTGGAGATGTGTCTCTGGGCTCTGAATTACAGGGTGTACCTTTTAACATGATCATCACTCTAATGTGACATTCACTTCATTATTCCATATGACATAATCCTACAGCTCTAATTACAGTGTAGATGTGTTAACAATCATTTAATTTCACACTAGAAACCAATTTAAACATGCTATTTTTATCCTGGAGGGATATAAACTGAAGGGACGATTATGTACCTCAACTGAATGAGAGTCCCAAAATGTTTGTGCCTTTTACATAAGGCCGCTGGCAAGACTCTAGAGGAGCCAGCTGTCACCAAAGCACAGCATGCCCTCAAAGAGGGGTCATGGAGAGCGTAATAGGGAGTTTACTAAGATACAGAAAGAGGAACAGAAGAATTAGAAGTCTGAGCAGAAAGAGACAGACTAACCAGCTAAAAACTGTAAGAAGCTTTTTAGTTGGTGCAAGAGATTAATAGAAGCAAATTTACTTTTAGGCTGCTCAGTGTTTTTCTCATCAGCCCTAGACACTAATTGGAGTTAAGCTTAATTGTGAGCAGTCTCCTCATACAGAAGATAAGACAAATTGAGTTCATGATACCATACATGAAGCTAATTGTTCACATACTCGCGTTGTTTTTTGTGTCGTCACTTCAGTCAGTTGAATCGAACTTGCACATTTTCTGTGACCTTGGCTTCACACTGGAGGTAATAACTTTCAAGGAGTGATATGTGGTGTGTTTTCTATAGGTGTGAGTGGCGTAGGGGTTGGGAAAAGACGAAAGATATTTTGTGGTGCCAGCAAGATTTTCTGTGGGTGTGCTTTGTATGCCAGTGGCATAGCAATGCAGGCAGTCTGCAAGTTTGGGGATTTCAGAAGAGCTGAGCATAAGAATTACTGACACTGTATAACAAATGTAAATATCTAAAGTCTGTTGTCATGTGAAGTTTGGAAGATTTGGGACAGAAAAATATTGCTGGGAAAGCTTGTGCAGCAGGACAGTTTGTTCTTCAGGAGACAGACTAATTAATGAAAAACAGTTGATGGGAAAATGAAGGAGAACAGGAAAATGTTTCAAGGAGAAAGTGGAGGAGGTCTATGGAAAGGCTTCTATTGGTGGTAATTTATAAAGTCAGCCCAGCCAAAAACGATCCCAAGCTTGGCTTATGCATAGAGTAAGAGAGATAAATCTTTCTGCTTTTAAACTTATCTACTTTTAACCATATTTATGTATTTTAAAGGAAAGTTGGATGTAGATATGTTCAGTATGAACAACTCATCAATGCAAGCCACAAGTTATTTAAGTAGTGATTAACTCTTCTGCGTCTTTTCTTCTCTCCTCAGCTGCTTCTCTTCTTCCTCATCGGTTTGTGACTGTCCGTCGAGGCAGCCCAGCAGCAAAGAGTGGGCAGATTCGACCTGGAGATCGGTTAGAGGCAGTAGAGGGACGCTCGGTTGTGACTCTGCCACATCGGGAACTTGCTCAGATACTTCGGCGAGCAGGGAATACGCTGCGCCTCACGATCATCCCCCGTCCCAGCACATGTAAGTTCAGGCGTACTGTCATCTGAGGAACTCACACACACACACAGACACACACACAAATACGACACCTAGTTCTTAATTCACAATGTGTTTTCAAACGTTCTCTCTTCCAGACTCGTCAAGCCTTTCAGAAACAACTGACTATGACCCCCACAGAAGCAGAAAAGGTCAGAGGTCACGTCCAAAGGTGAGTGCATAATCATCAGCTCATTTTATCCATTGCCAGAATTAGATTTTTCCTGCAGTGATGATGATGATGATCAATCTTCCCAGCGTGACTCCAGGTATTACAGTGTAGACCTGGATCGTGGCCCCTCAGGTTTTGGCTTCAGTCTACGAGGGGGCAGTGAGTACAACATGGGGCTCTACGTTCTGGGACTGATGGAGGGGGGGCCAGCCTCCCGTAGTCAGAAAATGCAGGTTAGTGTGTTTGTAACATTTACTATATTTTCTGGAAAAATTGTAGGTCAGGTTATGGTAAGTGAAAATATTAAAGCCCCTGAAAAGAAAGACTAAAGTTATGTTCTTCCACGTTCTTAAATGCTATTTTTTTTACAAGGTTAAGACTCAAACGGTCAGACAATCTTTGCCATCAGGAATTTGTAAATGTGGTTTAATCAGGTTTTACACTGACATTAAACTGTTAGCATAGAGACTGTAAAGTAAGTTGTGATACTGAAGTAATGATGAAAGTATAATAAGCCAGTAAGTAACATTTTTGGAGGCATTTTAGCCTTAATTTGACAGACAAAGGTCTCCAGCTGGACTTGAACCAGCAACATTGAAGTTACATGGTATGTGCACAAACCATTAGGCTACCAGTGCACTCCACCACAATGTAATTTTGACATGTCACAGTAGGAATGATGACTTACATACTTCACCTGTGCTTTTCCCACTATGACAAGTCAGGGTGTCTGATTAGTTACTTTTACAACATTATATTACTGAGTGTCCTGCTGCTTCAACGATTAGGAAATTTACAGTAATGTGGATGTTGTGTTTGTGCGTCGCGGCTGCAGGTGAGCGATCAGCTTGTGGAGATCAATGGGGACAGTACAGCAGGGATGACCCACAGCCAGGCTGTCGAGCAGATCCGAAGGGGAGGCCACCGCATTCACCTGGTTCTCAAGAGAGGAAATGGCTATGTGCCTGACTATGGTAAGACACGTTAGGAGGGTCTGTGTATGATTTCAGGATGTTAATATCGTGTGTGTGTGTGTGTCTGTGTGTCTGTGTCTGTGTGTGAAAATATGAGATTTCTGTTGTGCATTTGTTTTAGCTGTGTAAACTCCTTTCTCCTTTTTCTGTGGCATTGATTCTAACTAACTCTCCTTTGGGATGTTTTCTCTCTTTCAATCCATCCTCATTTCTGGTTCATTTAATCGTTTTTTGCTTTTACTCTACTTACGCTACTTTTTCCCATCTCAATTTGGCCTGTCTCTGTTTGCCCTCTTTGGCACTTTTCCCCCTCTCCCAAATATTTCTCTCCTTTTTTCTCCACGGCTTTTCCATTTTTCCTCTCTCTCAGTGGAACTCTCCAGTTTGTCTCTATGTATGACCAACTCCAAGCTAGGCGAGCCTTGCTTCTATGTCATTGGACGGACAGAGAATACGCGGTTGGTAATGGTTCCTGTTAGTTCTCCCATTTTCTGTCTCTACATTCCTGTAATCAGTCACCACTGCTGTCTGTCCTTTTATTGAAAGAAGTGTGCGTTGTACGTCCTCATTATAAGATCATCTTGACAAGTAGTCATGTAGAGATGTGCAACATTATGCTTCTTGTCCACAAGTGATCTCTAAATGGAGATTAGGATCAACCTGCTTCACAATTTATAAGTAGAATTATTTAACAGGAAAATTGTTTAATTGCACAATTATAAAGCGGACTGATTATCATATACTGTGTGTGTCATATCTGTAATGAAGGGTTATCCAAAGGTTGAAAGTAAAAAGCAGCTGGTGTTACACAAGCTGACCTGATGCACCTCTTGCAAAAAAAACACTTTCTAAATTTCAGAGCTTTTTAATAACAGATTACATAATGCTCTCTGCTAGAGATTTTGCTCTTACTTTCTCATACCTGCTTATTCAGTCTGTTTTCTCTTCCTCTCTCGATTTTCCCTCCCCATACAATGTGTGCCCAGGCCATGAGCACAGACTCACCTCCCCCTCCCGCCTGCATCACCCCAAGGAGCAGGGTTTGGCTGCAGTAGACTCCACTGGGCGGAGGGGGCACGGCTCAAAGCAGAGGAGGAGAAGCAGGTCTTCAAATGGACGAGAGAACGGAAGAGAGCCAGGAAGGAGAAGAAGAAGACGGGACTCAGTGGGAGGGGGCCACTCCAATTTAGAAAGCCCTACTTCTGAGCAGGGAGAGAGGTCTCGGGAAGCCAGGGCCAGGAGGAGGAAGAAAAGAGAGTTTCAGAGTTTACCCAGAGACGCCCTCAGGAATTATGATGATAGTGACACGGAAAAAGCAACAGAGAGGGGAAGAAAAAAGGAGAGGGAGAGGGGCAGGAGCAGAGAGATAAAAAGCAGGAGCGAAGTGAGGAGTAGGATTGTAGAGGGTGAAGAGGAGCCTGAGCAAGAGGACAAGCAGCAGGTACCTGCTCTTCAGCCGAGGGTGGAAGAAATGGCTGCGGTGGCAGAGGAGAAAGTGAATGTAGAAAGAGAAGAGGATATTCACTTACCCATTCCAAGTCCAATCCAAAAGCTTCCCAGACCCAAACAAAACTTGGAGGCAGTGTATGAGGAAAACTGGGACATGGGAGCGGAGTACAAGAAACTGAGGCATGAGCAGGAGCAGGAGAGGTTGTGTGGTGCTGACAGGTGTGAAAATAAAAAGACAGAGCTGAATGAGGATGAGAAAGACGATGAGGTAGAGGGCGAGCGCAACAAGAGGCTTTTACCAAGTGTTGCTGCAATAGACCCGGCGTCTCAGAGAAATTGCTTCTCTTTCCTCACTCCCACACTGCCCGTAGAGCAGCTGGGGGACATTGAGTCAGAGTCTGGAGGCAGTGACGGTGAATCTGACGGCAGTGTGTCTGCTGCCAGCATCTCAGGCCTTTCTCTGCCTGCAGCAGTGCTGCCAGACCCTTGGCTCACGCCCAGCCAGCAGGAGGTGGCTCAGATCTCAGTGGGGAACATGCAGCCCGGAAGCCCTGTCTCTTGACTTTGGCCAGCAAATAGAGCATGCAGCAGCTGAAGGATACTGCATCAGATTCTGCCCATCTTACACTGTAAGACCTCGACTTGTTTTCTGCAGCTACCCACACTACCAACATTTTCTCTCGGTCACTTTTATATCTCCAGTGGTATGAAGTCATATTCTTTGTGCCTTTTTACAGCTGAATTCTGGCTGATGTTAAATGTCGATTTCACATTTTAACGTGTAAATGACGCCTACATGATAACGTTATGTCTTTTTTGCTGGTGAAACATCAGTGACATTGTCTTTTTCTGAGGCGCCGTTGCCATCGTTATGTTGCACTCCTCTCTTTATGTTACGATAGATGTTTCCAGGACAACAAGGCACTGTATTTCAGCCTACTTCCTCACTCTCACTCACCTTTCTAATTTTCTCTGACTCCTTCAGCAGAGTGTCCTCACTTAAGTACCCCCACCCACTGTACACAGACCGCATAAACATTCACTTATACCTCATGATGATACTGAGCAATAATAATGCAACTGTCCAAGACTATCAGCCATCCACATCTCCTGCACCCCATCAAGCTGGTCTGAGAGGAAACAGTGTAACGTGTTTGTACAGTACCCTCTTTGTCTTATGTGGACACTTGCCTTGACTTGTAATGTTGTTCTATATAAATTGAATATTTGACTCTAATAATGCAAATCCCTTTTGACAGACAGTCAATCTATATTCTGTAAATATTTGTAGAGAGATGAATGACAGAACCTATTGCGAATACAGAACTAACTAAAGCCAAGCCCTGATTTGTATTACTATACTGTAATACTGTACATCATCATAAGTCTATATATATATATAAATATATGCACTATATCTATATATTATATAAAGCAGCTAGTCATTATATATTGTGTGATGAGAAATAATGTGAAAATTGGTATGTAGCTTTTGTGAAGGCTCAAAATGTAAACACAGACTAACAACTATATTGTACCTGCCCTGTTCATAAATGAATGTTTTGTAATATGCTGCTTGAGTGTGGATTAGGATACTCTGTGTCGTACCATAATTCAGAAGTCAACAAAAAAAAAGCCAAAATATGCGTCCTGTGTGCATATTTCAAGTACTGTTAATATTGTGTATGTGGGTTTAAAACAAACCACTGTCTAGTTTCTACAGAGTGCTGTGCCCGTCGTGCCACGTACAGTTGCCTTGGTAACATAAACCAGTTTATCCTAACCACTGATTTTTCTTACTGTGAAAACCCTTGCTCTGAGGTCTCTAATGCAAGAGGTGGGCAAACCGTTTAATAATTTCAGTCATGCCAAAAACAAAAAAGCCCTTACTATAACTAAATTATAAACCTCTGCAGTGTGAGATGGCAAAATATTGTATGATTTTATTTTGCTCTGTTTCTGAGACAAACAGGAGCCAGGCTAAATGGATACTGTGAGATGTTATTTTTCTATGAAATTATTTTTTTTGAAAAACTCAGGTTTTCAGATGCTTTGCTCTAGACGGGCCATTATAGAGGAGGGAAAGCTGCAGAGTGACTTAAGAGCATTTCATAACACACAGTGGATTCGCATGATTGAAATGCTAAAGCAATCTCATGTTGATTTTTTTTTTTCTTTATGGCAGCATTTGGACATGCAGACTGTTACAGCTGTTTGTCACCAGCCCGTAATTATCTAAAGGTTGATGCTATAGGTGAAGTCAGTCCTTCATTTGTATCCATGTATGAACAAACCACAGGACTGAATGAATTCCCGGGTATGCGCTGTTTGCATTGATGTGCTGCCCAGAAATAGTAGTAGCCCACAGTGACCAAACCTACATACTGTATTCCCCGACCAGTGACCATACAGAGCAGCTTGGTAGCCTATATGTGAGACTATTATTATCATTATTTTATAACGTTTGCTAATATTCTTTTTTTAGACTTTCATTTCCTATGGGAGGTTGTACGGCTGAACTGTAAACACCTTCTAATAAAACTGCAAATAAACTACTGAAACAATTTTCTCTGTGGTCATGCTGTCATTCTTTGATTGCTTTTTTTTTTACACCGGAAGTGGCACAGTAATGGACAGCAGATGGCAGCAAAATTATAGGCTAGAGGAGATTTAGGAGAGATGGGATTTGGTTTTATGGTGTGTGTGTGTGTGTGTGTGTGTGTGTGTGTGTGTGTGTGTGTGTGTGAGAGAGAGAGAGATTATTTTTGAGGATCCCATACAAAAAGATATCAGAAAGTAAATCAGAAGACATTAACTGTCAATCAATTGTTGCAGATGAATTAAATCCATCATAAAAAGTACAAAAATCACATAATTTCCCACAGATCAATTATTTAACCTGCTTTTTGCGAGAACAGGGATTTTACATTTTCCATGTAAGTTCACCACTCAGTCTAATATTAGTTTTCAATATTGTACAGCACAGGCAGGTTCACCTGTGTCATCATACGCAGTGAGGAGCGGGTAAATTTATAGTGTCTCAGCTCAGATATGAGTACTTAAGTACTGCATCTAAAAATAACATCGCTCTGAGGCGCTGTCTTTCTCTCATGTTGTCCTAAGCCTTCCGTCTGTTCAAGTCATCTCAGGCGCAAGAAGAAAATATAACCGTAGTAATAACAGCACTAATCCCTTTCTGGTGCAGGAGATGTACTTTAGAAGTGGAGTCCGACAGTTCAAATGACAAGCTTTTTAAATTCAGTTGAAGATGAATTAGTGTGAGTATAATGTGATAGCATTGCATTGCATTTTATAATTTATCCACCTGTACGCCACGGATTCATAAGCACTCAATTGTGTTTGTAAAGTCTGTAAAGCTGCGATCAAAAGATGTAAAATGAGAGTCTGGTTGCACCTTCAAAATAAAATAGCATCTGTAGGTGTTCGTGGTGCATTTATTCTACTCAGCATCTAGAAGTTGAGTCAGGGCCTCAGGTCCTAACAAGACAGAAGTCCAGTTGCCATGACGTCAGATATCTTCACATGGATGTTTGAGTGTGCTCATAGACATTTTACACAGTTTTCACTAACAGTTTGGATGAAACTGTAAAACTGTAACTGGATATAACTCAGAGTTATCTGTCGTTTTTTGAAAACATTATTTCTGCTCCTCGGTCTGCAATAAATGCTAACACTTTTAACAGATACCTCAATATAGCCACTGTTTATAGGGTGATACAGGGGTAAGTTTTGAGAATATTGAATCCCATGTTATGTTAACATACTGTGATGAATTAAAAGGTTCAAACCTCCATGAAATAGATCATCAGAATCCTGAATTATTCTGATGTACAAATGATAGACTGGCTAATTCAATGATTATTCTTATTTTTCCAGTTTCCTGTACATGCACAGAAGAAAAGAACTGTGGGCCCCAACGCCACCATCATGTTTCTGTTTATTGCGTTTATGTATGTGCTCTTTTATTTTGAAAGTGCCGGAGGCGGACGTCCTCGATCACGCAGGGTAACTTGACAGTGATGCGCTCCGCTGGAAAAGCCGCACTCATCGCTGCACAACACACGCGCAAGGAGCGAAACGTCTGCGTCTCTGCGCCAACGCACAGCGGCGGTGGAGGCAGTGAGGAAGACTTGCGGAGACGCCGCTGCTTGGCTTAACGAGCAGACACAACCGAAACTCGTCTCAGATAAGTAGGAAATATATCTCAACCTGTTTGTTTAGGCCGATTTCACATCATGCGTCCAAAGAGGCAAAAACAGAAAAGTGTAGTTTAAAAGGTTTTGTGCCGACCACTGAGACTTTCTGACTGTCAGAAACATTCCGGATTGTTGTCGGCCTTTAAGTGGTGTCAAGTTTTACCTCCAAAGTCTATATATGCGTGATGTGGAAGTAAACTCTGCGCTGTCTTTTTTTTTTTTTTTTTTGGATGAAAAAACCCAGAGACTCGTATTTTGGGAACTAATCTGATTTTGAAAGCACTGGAATGTAGTTCTGGGGCAGCGGAGGGGAGTATTTGGACCTCAGAAATGAACTTTGGCAGCTACTTCTGCTCACTTTCTGTGCTTTAAACACGCACAGAGCCATGGGTTGAAAGAGACGATGCTAGATTGCGGGGATACTCAACGTGGGAGGGAGCAGAATTTTCTGTGTTATGTAATGATCGACAGCGCCTGATAATTAGTGGAAGATCATTACTTGCATCACCCCCCCATTACCCCCACCCCCCTTCCCCTGTATATCGAGGAGGCTCGAGAGCGGTTCGTGCATATGAGATGTTCTATAATTAACTAATAATAATGAACTAAGACCTCTTAAAGTAAATCAACAGGATATGTCAGGGCTGAGTGGATAAATTAATATTCTACATAAAGACAGGTTTATTTTTTTACCAGATCTTGGCACAGCATCTTTTATCAAATACCTCTGTCCCCCCCAGTCAATATCAGTGAGTGCTTTTGAAGATTTTGGTTAATGAATTCAACACCATGATGCCCCAACCTCTTGAACTGCTCAATGCTGATTTGGCATGGTTGAACAAGATGACTGTGACTTTAGGAGATGTGACAGTCGTTGATGTCTTCAGCTTCTTTTTGAGCTTTGTACTCTTTTCTTGGCTTTGCAATATTTTTAATGGCTACTAAGATGCTATAATGCTCACTTTTTCCCTCAGCTTTGGGGATATGTAGTCACTCTGAAATTCTTAACCTGTTAATCTCTGTGACTTCCTGTTTCTGAACATCTGAAGCTCATAGTTTATCTTCACCAGAGCTTTTGTTGATCCCTCCCTCCCCCCCACTCATCAGGGCTGGTGGGGGGGGTGGATCTCGGCCCCACGGGGTCAAAACTGTGGTGGTGGCTGGTGGTGGTCATACCCTCAGAGGCAGGGATCCCACCATGGAGACCAGCCCAGAGAGCCCCAACCGGGCAGTGGAGTACCTCCTGGAGCTCAACAACATCATCGAGAGCCAGGCCAAACTCCTGGAGACCCAGCGCCGGCGCATCGAGGAGCTGGAGGGCCAGCTTGACCGGGTCAGCCAGGAGAACCAAGACTTGAGGCAAGAACGCAGCCCGCGGACACCTGGTTCAGACACCCCGGAGCAGAACCACAACCACAGCCAGCCTCTGTCTCTTCCCATCCATCATGGCAGCGGCGGCGGCGGTGGTGGTGGTGGTGGTGGTGGTGGCGGCAGCGGGAACAGTAGCACCTCGACGCCTCAGGCGACATCTGGATCGGCCACAACTCCAGGGCCAAGCAGGGAGAGGAGGACCCACACCAGGCTGACCCGAGGCCTCTCGTGTGGCTCCTCCACCACAGAGCGAGACCGGCTTGAACGCACAGACAGCACAGACACCAACACCAGTTCCACCTTGCGCAGGAAGTAAGTTCTCCTCAAATACAGAAGCCTCCACTATTGGTTTGATTTTCTGTATCTTAAGTGTGACAGAACATTCACATGCTAAGCCGTCATAAAGGCAGGTGCACAGTGTGGTGTGTGGTGTATAGTTTGTCTCGTCACCAGAGAGAGTTCTCACAGTAATGAGACTGAACCTTAGAAGGAATATTTTAATACACAGACATATGGAAATATCGAAAATGCTGGAGGATTACAAGTGATAAGTGTCCGAAGTGTCCATGTCATCATGTTGTTTGTAATTTTTGGGTTTAATGTGTGTAATTATCACAGTCTATTATGTGATGTGTGTAGGAGTTGCTTAGTAGTATGCTGAGGAAAACCAGGCAGGATATGGGTTATGGATCTTTATATGGTGATGTGAACTTTCTGGACCCGTGAAGCCCTTCTGTATGAAAAAAACCCACCCACTGTTTGCTTGAAGTGTGTTTTTCTTTTTGTCTTCACTCTGAACTACAGGCCGTGTGAGAGAGTTTTGTTTTTTTTTCCTCAAAAACTCCAGGCTTGCCTGAAGTTAGAGTGCTGCAAACACAGCTTTGGCAAACAGCTAGTGCATCTGTCCTCGCTTTTACATTTCAGCACACACGCGCACACACACACACACACATGCACGCGCACACACACACACAGATAGAGGTAGCTTTTGTTCTGGAAGCATTAAGCTTTGTGAGTAGGCAGCAATTCATGTGAAAAAGTACACAGTGAAATATATTGTTGCAGTCTTAGCGACAGAAGCTGTTGGGCCTTGTGCATATGATGACACTCTGTATGCACAATTATCTTAGAGATTATCTCTGGATTTTTCTGTTTTCTTATGGTCCCAGTCCCCTTAGTAGAGGTTGATTCAGACATGACCAAATCCCTTATTGATTAGAATTGTCTTTTACTCCGTTGCCTGCCGTTTTGGCCCCCTCCCCTCATCCCTGGGGCTGACTTAGTCATTGTATTTCAGCACATATTAGTTATTTATGTGGGTGTTAACTGCAGTGATGAATTGCAAATGTAGATCTTGCTGATGCTCTCTTGTTAATTGCCTGTAGCAGTTGTAGCTGACTTTGGATCCAGGCTCAGACAAGCGAGTCATATGAAGTGTCACATTTAATAAAGAGTCACCCGCACAGACAAGCCATATTGTCCCTGTCTGGCTGTGACTCAACTAACCCAAAACTGGCCTATTAGCTTGGGTCAGAGACAAAACCCTCTCCTCTGATAATAGTTCACATACAAACATAAATTTCTTCATTGTCAGTGCCTGTGACTCTCCAACTATAGCTCCAATCAGAGGAAGAGACAGACGGAATATGTGGGAGAGGGACAGGGAGAGGAAAAAGATGACAAGGGGGAAAGTGACTGAGTGACCTCGCTCAGTGTGCCTCAGTCTAAAAGAGAAAAGGTGGAACACACACACTGATTTGCCATCTGTCAACAGGGTGTGTAAGAGAGAAAAAGAGAGATGAGAGGGGAGTCTGGGCCAAAGAAGGCAAGGCTCAGAGAGCTGCCTTTGTTTTCATCCAATTAGTCTTGGTTCCTCCAGCAGGAGCCGTCATCCCTGTCCTGTGCTCTCTGTGCATCACATAACCCACGATTTAGATTGTGAACAAGGAAACTGAATTAACTGTCCCACTTTTTTTTTCTTTTTTTTTTTGCCATGCGTGCAGAAACTGCATGAAAACAAAGTAGCTCCTCTCCTCTTCTTTCTCCCAGCGGGATGCTGTAAACAGCTGTCCCAAATGTTACCCTATTTCAATCCTCTCGTATTAATGGCAGTGTGAACAATGTGAGTCTGGGGGCCTCGGGCGTGATATTAGACATCAAGTCCCTCCTTCAGGGAGCAGCAGGGTTGAGGGCATTGCAGCGTGGCAGCTGTTTTTTTTTTTGTTGTTTTTTTTTGGAAGAGGTCATTCAAATGCATTTATATATATATAGATATGTATGTGTGTGTGTGTGTGTGTG
>JAUBNQ010000026.1:19707282-19721681 GCA_032353495.1 Ctenopoma kingsleyae | reverse complement strand
AAATGCAGCACTAAGATCTAACAAGACAAGAATGGAGAGAAGTCCACTGTCTGACGCTAAAAGAAGATCATTGGTGAAGATCGTTATGTTCAAAAGACACAGTTAATTAATTAATTAATTAATTGTATTTCAGTATGTGTGATAAGTAGGATTAAAGTGTAATATATGTAATATATTGAGCACAACACTTACATATCATCACCTTTGAAGTTTAAGGCAGACATTTTAGCAGTTAGACTAGAGAATAGATTAATCTCTTGATCTTGTGTTTACCAGAGACCTTATTTTCGGCTTCTAACCAAAAACTCTTTCAAAACACCCACTGACTTTGTGATAAAGCTGCAAAAATGCACTAATTTCCATGTTGTAAGACTCACTCCTGCAGCAGTCCAATACTCATTCTCTCTTAACTCTGTGTTTGGTCTCTACCAGTTCCTGCGGAAAACAGGTCTTAAGATGCTAACTGCTCTGCTGTGTTCACCAGCTGGTTGCTAAATGTGTCTTTTTGCTGCTAAGTGCTGAGCAGGATGTGCACAAAGGGCTTTTAGAGCATTTTTGTAGAAAAGCTGCTTACTGTGAGTGAAAGAGAATGAAGTATAAGATATAAAACTTTACACAGCTGAGGGGGTGTACTGATTTACTGTAGGTGATAATTGTGTGTTGTTTGAGTGACCCATCACAATTTCATATTTTTCATGCTTTCACATAGCATATTATAGATTATACCTGAAAAAATCTTTATTTTAGTCACTTTAAGTAAAGATTATGCATCTATAACTTACATTTTAATTAATATTTAATTATTTTACTTGGCACAGTAGTTTTTAGCAAATCCAATTCAAAGATGAGCAAATTGTGTATTTACAGTATTACAGAGACTATTTTTAGCTGCAAATTTTGTGCACTAGTAAGTATTTACAGGCAGGAGAGTGTATGTTGGTTTGACCCAAAATAAACTACAGTTCCCGTGTTCATGGTAATGAAGTAACATATTGACCTGGCTCATTGATGTGCCTCTAGTTTTTGGACAGAGTGCTGTTATTCAGTATTTGGTTGTGGTCTTTTCATGAGATTTATTGATAGTAAGAAAATATAGAATATCAACACACTTATTTTATAATATCACTATCACTTTCTTTCTTTTTCTTCTGCCTTTTTCAACACATTCTGAAATTGTCTTTGGACACCTCGTCTTACACACGTGGCCATCAGACAAGCAGGTCAATTACAGTTAACTGATTAAGTGCAAAATCTCACTCCCTTTGAAACCCCCTCTGCTGCATCTCATCTCCTTCCCGTGCTTCTCTGAAAGTGTTTCCATGCTACAATGACAGGGACTGTGTGTCCTTGACAGCAGCTGGACCTAGTGAGAAACCAGCCATTTACATGCTAATCTCAACCACTGCTCACTCTTCAGCTGCTCACTCACAATCTGCAGATGGAACATCTCTAATTCGGGTAGCAGAGAGCCTTTTGTATTATATATGCACTTGCATGCATTACAGAAAGTGGTTTCCCATTTTCATACTGGATGATCCACAGGCGAACTCCGCTGTAGATCAGTATAGAGCTTTATATAATCCATCAGAGGGGCTGGAGTTTCTCTAACAAAACTTTTTTAGCATCAAGTGACCTCAGGCTCTACTCTGCTTGTTTGCTTCGTGTTAGTCTTTAAACCACCTGTAATGTATCTACCAGGAGTTAATTTTACAAAACCTGATGCATTTGTGAGGGGGCATATTTCTAAGATGTGTCACCTTGTCTTTGTCAGTCTGTACAAATTTGTACCTGTTTCTCCTTTTAAATGTGCCATTCCTTGCACTTCCATTGCCGCTCTATGATTTGTCACTATCAATGTGCAGCTTCAAATCAATGCTCAGTCTCTCTTTCTGCTTTGCTGCTGACTGTTTGCGTGTCTGTTTTTTCTGCTTTTTCCATGTCTCCTCTGTGTGTCTCGTCCATCTCTGGTCCTTCTTGTCAGTGTCCGGCCATCGTCTGTCTCAGGGCAGCCCATCTCTGCTCCCACCACTCCTACAGCAGTGAGCAGTGCTGCCTATGCCTCTCTGTTCCCCACCAGTCTGACTGTTCACAGCTTCGTCAGTCTCCATCAGTACTGCTGCCCCTCTACTGACCAAAGCTCACAGCAGGAGGACAGGTAAGGGCCACTGCAGGGCCTGAATACAGTGAGTACAACACAATAAAAACAAAACAATCACATAAGAAGTCTGGGAAGTTGTACCTGCAACTATCTGAAAACCTCCAACTCTCCCTCAACCAGTGGCCCATCCATTGTCAACGTCACTTTCTTTGCAACTTTGTGTGCCTGCTTTCCTGCTTTACCTCTTACACCCCCACCTCCTCCTAAGAGCCTGTGCTTCAGTCTCCTGCCACTCCCAGGTGTGACTAATAGCTGGAATTAGGCCTTTCTACCTGCTTGAAAAACACATAGCTCCTCACAGAGAGCAAGGGGGAGCAGTTATCTTCAATAAGCTATGGGGCCAAGGTGGACTGAGTCACAAGTGAACGTGGTGATTTCTCACCCTCTTTTCTCTCCTTCTTGTTTTTATCCTCCAACTGATGCTGTTCTTAGACACATCTGTACATGATGCTTCAACACTGCCATCTAATGGCATTCGACGGCTGCGATGTCCACATACCCATTGTATAGAAAGCATCATTTTTAATAAAGATGCCTGTTATTTCTAATAAATTGACATTTCTAGTGTCCACCTACAGTATTTGCTTTCTGCTTTCTCTGCTTTTTTGTGTCTCATGTTTTTTTGCTCTCTGTCCTCTTTCTTTTTCTCTGTCTCGTCCTGTCTGTCTGCCTTCTCGTCCTGTGTTGCTTTCCAAGAGAGGGGGGTGAGGATGAGGGTGCCCATCAGTTCTGTTGCTCTGCCTCAGGCTGCAATAGCCCGTCCTCTCGCTGAGCTGAGGTGTGACTGGCTGCACAACGACTCACTCGCACATTTACCTGTGAAAAGACTGTCACGGTTTATTCTGCCAGAAAATGGAGACCTCACTGTGTACCAAAAAGACAAAGTCTTGCTGCATTTTAGCAGAAAAAAAAATAGATGCAAATGCATGCAACCTGTAGTTTATGACAGCTGGTATGTGTGCTATGACAGATTTATTATATGGTTTGTGTGCTAATTTACATTTTAAAGAGTCTTGAAGTTGTCTTCTCCTTGTATTCTTTGTTAATTTGTTTCTTTTCTTGCAGCCATATCAGGCTGTCAGAACACATCATCTTTGTCTGCTCATTAATGTTGCTCTCATGTTTATCTTGAATCCACTAGTTGAGTCATGTCAGCGTGGATGTGCTCAGTAGTCACCATTTGTTATGTGTGCAAATTGCTATAAAGTCACATCCCAAACCATTATGCAATGTCTGAGATGCTAGCCTGCTATATCATATAAATGTGAGCCATTTATTTAATGTTGACCTGACACTTATTCTGTCATCTGTTATGTTTATTCATGACCTTGAGGAGATTTATCTTGTTGATTTCTGCACAAAATAAAGATGTCTAGTTCCTGATAATACTTCTTTCTTTTAAAATGTGTGGAGGTGAAATACTGTAAGTGTCACTCTAATTGCTCTGTTTTGTTTTAGTCATGCTGGAATGTTGCTCGTACGTACCCTCCTCATTTGTCTGTGCCTCAAGCACAATGTACTCATCCACGCACAAAAATTAATTATAGAAATTCTATTTTTGGCAATATGTTGATTGTGTGGTGCGCATAATCCTTGAATGTTAGTGCTTTCCTCTGCAGAACACATACTCCATTATTGCTGCTAACCTGTGTATTGCTGTCATTGCTGAAAATCTGATGTCTCCAACTTTGGATAAAAATTTTTGTTTGTCTGTGTGTTTCTAGCCAAAAATTGTAATTTTCTAAATTAATACAGGAGCAAACTTTTGTAGTTGTTTCTCAGGACATTGACAAGCTACTGAACCACAGAGTGTAGTTTAATAGATTTACTGTTTATCATGAGTTCATAATGCAGCTATGCTACAGAAAATTGTTATTTTCATGCATATTGCATAAAAAAACTGACAGTTTTCTCCCTAATCTCCTGTCTTATTTTCCAATTAATTCTAATTAAGGTGTTTTCCATCTCAGCTTCTTCAGCACATTACCCTTGTGTCCTTACTTTAAATTCACAAACGTTACAGACATCAGCATAAACACTGGTGTCCCATCATACATTCTGTCTCAGAAATGGGATACAAAAGCAATAGATGAAACAATATACACTTCTTGTACTTTTCCTCTCCCTTTTTTCAATAAATGAATCCACTTCTTCCGTGTGCCTATTCATCTTTTCCCGTTAGTGTAGCTGTGTTGTTATGACGTGTTTCTGTTTGATTTGCTGTTGTGTAATGAAAGTGACTGCTGTGCAGGTTTAAAGGGAAGTTCATAGCTGTCCAAAGACTGTCAAGAATGTGGCCCGTACAGCTTTGTAAGAGCCAGTGAGAAAGTATGCGTATGAAAGAAAGCAAGAGAGTGAGAGAGTCACAGAGAGAGAGAGAGAGAGAGGGTGTGTGTTATTACGATGCTCCAGTATGTGTGGGACCTTTCTCTGACAGTAGCAGCATGGTAAGAACTGAGCTTTTTTTTTCACTTTTCTTTCACTTGTAAAAGTGTCACAAATACGTGTTTAGTGATTCACCGGTGAAAGATGACATTACCTGTTACCTGTGTGTTTGTACAGCGGCCTACACTGCAGTGATGGTGCACCTATGACATGTGGTTGGTGCAGTAGATTACCGTGTAGGTACAGTGTTACTGAATCATCACAGACAGCTTGATACCACATGTCATGTTGTTTTTAAAAGAAAGAAACCATTTGGGAAGAAAAGCACATATAAATAGAAGGGCGATAGACAAGCTACTGATAGGAACCTGTGTGACAGAGTGTACATGCCATTCAGGTGACAGATCACATACCTTTCAAAACCTGTACAATCTGCCAGATTGTCACGGCTGTCTCGACTTTAGCTCTTAAAATTAGTTATACTTGCGAACAGTTTTAGAAAGGTTTGTCATGTTAGTTTGAATGCCTGTTGGGGAGGATTTGTCTACTCTAATGGAGACATGTAGTCAGTGTTTAGGTGTGTAAGCACAAGCTCCGTTGGGGCCAAATCAGCTGTACCTAACCTGGAAGTGAATGAAGCAAAAAATATCAAAATAGTGCAGTTTGTTGTTGAGAATAGTCTCAAAAATGGTTGCAGTAGATGTTATATACAGACTATCAGTATATCAGTAGAAAGTAATGAAAGTTGACATTATTCTATCTACTCACTGTTTATACAAGACTTATCTTTCTTGCTTGATTGCTAAAGATTATCTGATAAGTTGATGCTTACAAAACATTGGCAGTGTTCAGCTGCTCAGCTATAGCTCTCCAAAAAATGATATTGATATTGATATTTCACTACCTGGATGTGACATGCAGTTGTATCCCCTACTGACAAAACCACATAGTCTGACTGAGCTTTGAACCGGAGGGATCTGGGTCACAGACAGAAGTGAACAGTGTGTGTGTGTGTGTGTGACGGGAAGCTTGAGACAACGAAGTGGCCAAAGAGTGTTGGCGTTTGAGGAATCCTCCGATGTGACCCGTGAATGATTTTGATTGTTTCCTTCCACTTTGGCCATTTGAAAGAATTGGACATGTAACAAAGACAACACAAATGATTCTGGCAGTAGATTTATTTCTGTGATGGAGAGAACATTTCTTGTTTTCAATCTCCTTTGGCTGTAATTTAAGTCCTGAAATTAATGTCAAATGTTATCACATCACACATCACGAAAAGTAATTAGCTGGAATCTTGCTGAAAGCATTTCAGCATTTGTTATCAGTCACAGTCCACATTTAAGACACAGGCAGAAAATACTGGTTTGAGCAGTATTGCTTTTTTATGTTAATTTTGCTGTTAATTATGGTGTATTATTTTGGCCTAATCCACCTGGCAGTACATTAAGTAGTTAAAATACATATATAATATAATATTTTATGTTATAATAATTATAATTATTATAATATATAATATACTGTATATCCTTCAGAATGGGCCATTCTGTAATAATGAGTAATAAGTGTGACTAGGTTCTGTCTGTACTAGGGTTATTTTGACCCTAATCCTTTTGTATTTCTTGCATTTACTTAAGTAAAGGTCTGAATGCAGGACTATATTCAGTATTTTTACACAGTGGTACTCATACATGTACCTAAGTACAATGTCTAACTATTTCTTCTATTGTTAGTCACAGGGGGTTATATTTAAGTCTCAAAATAATTGGTAAAAAGGATACCAAAGTTGGAAATGAAGCTATTAAAAAGGATGTGAGATGCTCAGGTGGAAATGAGTCATCACATACAGCAGATCGATGCAATTATTGGCATCTCCATGGCAGACAGCAGAGAGGTTAATCCCCCAGCCTCCATGTCCTGCTGTGGGTTCGATGGCACACTCAGACCTACTGCTGCTCTTTCATATGTGCACATACACACTGTGAGCACATCAATATTATATAAGCAAGGGCCAGGAGGCAGGGGACTGCATGGAGTTGACATTGTTTTTGACTCCATACACTCCCATTCCCTTTTTAATTTATCTAATCAGAGCTCTTGTCATTTTCTGCCCACTTCTGTTACTCTTTTCACACTATCGGTGATCACTCTCCTGTTTATTAGATTCCAACCATCTGTTTCAGCTCCAATTAAATGGTTGGAGGGAGTGAGACTCTGAACCAGTCTTTAAGAGGGAACCTCCAGAGAGCACATCTCTCTGGCACTGTAACAGGAATACAGGGTTTCTTACATAAGTAATGCGGTGCTCATGCCAGCTGTGATATGGCCACACTCATGTTTTATACACCAAACTTTTTACTCATATATCATCCTCACCTTGTCTCTCACCACTCACCACAGCCTGGCCCTTGCTGCAGGAAAATTAAATGGTTATTTAATGCATGCATGTTTAGGGCCTTGCCTAGAAAATCCTTCTATTAAAAACACTCAGAGGAAGAAATTCTAATATGTGATCTCTCTGCATTTAAACTGTGGAGGTGACTGTGGCTACTGTCACATAATCCATATAATTGTTAGCATATACACAGTATTTAGAGTTTCTTTCTTTATGAAATGTGAACACATGACAGCAGAAGTCAGAAAGGATTTAGAGGTAAAAATCCATCCGAGGATCATCCATGAATATTCAGAGCTAAATTTATGGAACCAGGGCTTGTGGATGCCTAATGTTGCATTGCATGTATTTTAGGTTTCTGTGACTCAGTTGAATGAAAATACCATCTGCGCCTGCTGATGTGGCTAACAGGACATTACAGTGTGGATGAGTCTACCTGTTGTTGCTGCACAGAGTGCCTTGTTTCCATCCTCAAAAGGAGCAGTTTCAAGCAGCTCCGAAGAAAATTTTTGCTCGCATAGTTAATTCAGCACAATATGTAAATAACTATTAATGATGATTAATAATGTATTAAGGATTTATAAAGGTTTACAATAAGTTTAGACAATGCGGTTTAAGCTTAGCTCACTCAGATAGATGCACAGATACATGATGTTATTTTATCTGTTGTTATAACAAGACAAGTATTATGTAGACTGTCATTCACAACCTGTGGAGCATCTTCAACACCCACCTCAGTGGTGATAACAGTCAATACATTGTCATGGCAACTACACTTCTTATCCTAACAACTGCCTCACCGCCTACAGAGGTCCCACCGCAACCGTCACCAAGCAACCCCCTCCCTCTTCTCAGTTTCTCTATTTAAGGAGCAGAGGAGGAGGAATGATAAATGATGCTGCACAGAAGAAAAAAAAACAACATTTTAGGAGATGGAGTTGTGCGCCACAACTTGTTGCTCGTAATTGATTTGCTCAAAATGGAAACAAAGGTCAGCTTGTTAACACTGTGATGAATTCCATACAAACATGTATACATATAAATATACGGTTTGGATGTTAAATATTCACAACTTAGCTGAACTGTGGTGCTGTGAGCTTTCCTGTAGATGTCAGAATTGTATCTTTTTATCACAGGGCGTTTGCATGACTCTTGTGTTATGCAACATAATGGAGTTGTCTTTAGTGTTGCTGTTAAAGTCAACAATTATTTAGCTGGGTCATGTGTTATTTGAAGGCACAGGATGTTTTTCTGAAAGACCCTTTATTGTACACTGGTCAGAGGGGAAACTCTGTTCACTATAGAGCTTAAGATTCTTGGTATTAATGTTAATGGTTTGTATTTCATAAATATCACTCACAAGATCAGAACTATAACATAAAATACCCACAAGTAATTTCCTTATTCCCAGAGAACCTGTTTCCCCCGTGTTTTGTTTTTTCCAAATAACACTAACACAGGAAGTCTGCGATCCAGTGGAACAGTGACAACTCAAGGAGTGAGGGAGGGAGGCGGACATTAACTGACCCACTCAAAAGCAAAATAGTCAATAAGCCACCATTTTAAGCTGTGTTTGTCATCTATAATAATGGGAGATACAGAGCCTGAACTATACAAAAGCTAGGGAAAGCACAAGTAATGCTTTATAACTAAGATTTGCCTATTTTATGTGCAGAATGTAATCCTCCCACACATCTCTGACCCCAGCTCACAGCCTTGTTATGGGACAGGGCACAGCTAACAGAAAGGGGTGTAACTAACACAAGGAGGAAATGTGGGCAGAAGCACGTGACAATGGTTGTTCTCACCCTGAGTAACTGACACGGGGTGGATTTAGCCTCGGCAAAAGTACGTAACAGGACACTGGCAAATTTCTGGACTTACTTGAATCTTTTTTACGTTTCATGATTATTGCTATGCTGACTGCAAATTGGGATCCATTCAGTTTGTATCCAGACAAAATTAACTGATGGTATTATTGCAAGTTATTTCTGCTTGCTGTTCTGTGTTCTGTGTAGAGAGTGAATGTAGGAGGAGATGTTTTTTGCAAGTGTTTTGTGTCGTAGTGATCTGCAGGTGCCTGTTCTACTTTTACTGCTAACATAACAACCTGGTCTTTCCTGTCAGCATGGTGTAACTGGTATGTGAGAGTGGAGGGGTGTATTTTAGTTGTTGATGACTCCTCAAAATATGATATCATTTCTATGTTTGTCAGGCGAGGGTGCACTGAGAATAGATTAAATAGATTAGATACTGAGACTAAGAGAAATACTGAAAGAGGGAACAAGAAAATGAGAAGCAGAAAAAAACAGTGCATACACATTAGTAAGCTTCGCTAAACATAGTAGTATATTAACTCATCCTCTGGACTCATTAAACGAAGGAGACAGCGAGCACAGACTTTTATGTCTATTGGATCATCAACTCACTGTGTGGACAAGGAATGTCATCAGGCCTCAGGCTTTGGCAGTGCTTAGAAGCAACACGAATTTGCTGGTGATATAATTTCACCATGAGTTCCAGTATGAGATGGTTAGTTTCACGGCGCTCGAAACTGTACACGTAAGTCCTTATATTTAAACTCCTCACTACTTCTGCATATTCATTGACACTGAACTTACTCAATCATTCATTCTCTAGTTTGCACTTCAACAAGTGTTTGGTGCAATATTTTGTCAACGGACTTATGACTCATCCTAATACCTTCTGCTCCTTTTCTTGTGTAGTGTGGAAGGGGACTCCCAGTGTCCAGAGACGGGCACTCACAAAGACAACTCTTTCGGCCAGACGCCTTACCTGCGTGGTTCAGAACGCTACACTGACAGCAGCAGCGGTGCACCATTGGATACCAGAGGCCCTTCATGTGTGTCTGCCTCCAGCTCAGCCAGTTTGGCCTGGGCGCTACGAACACGCCACCAACCTGCAAGTCTGGCCCTCCGAAAGCAAGAGGAAGAGGAGAACAAGAGATGCAAGGCCCTGTCAGACAGCTATGAACTATCAACAGACCTACAGGATAAGAAGGTATCAGTGCTAAGGACAATGTTGGGCTGAGGATTTGTGTTGCACATGTTTGTGTTCCTTGAATTTCTTAAAGCCACGGGCAATGGAAAACTTTATGTACTTAATAGAATCCCTTCATTGGGGGATCATGGGTGATGAGTGTGTACATAATCTAAGTTTTTCCTTGTTGTTTTTCCCCCACTCCTTGCCAGGTGGAGATGCTGGAAAGAAAGTATGGGGGCTCATTTGTAAGTCGCAGAGCAGCTAGAACCATTCAGACTGCCTTCAGACAGTATCGCATGAACAAGAACTTTGAGCGCCTCAGAAGCTCCGCTTCAGAGAGCCGCATGACACGCCGCATCATCCTGTCCAACATGAGACTGCAGTATTCCTTTGATGAGCGACAGCCTCAGCAGCAGGCCCAAACACAGACGAACTTCACCCACAGTGTGGCCATCGGGCCTCCTCATTCCCCTGATGCAGACCGCCCAGGAGACTACACCCACTTAGAGGACTCCTTCTCCAAGCAGGTAACATCATTGTGGATTTTCTTTTTCCTATGTGCCTCAGTGTCTCTTGAAGGTTTCTTTCAAGTTCAGTTTTTACTGCATATTGTATAGAGAGGTAGAAAAAGACAATTGAGAAATAAACAAGAAGACAAGCAAAATATGAGTAAAACTCATCAAGCAACTGGACAGTGCAATTTGAAAGACCTGGCATCAACCAGAATTTTACATATAGCCCATCTATTTCAGACATGTAACAAATGCACAACAAAACCAAATTTTACTTTCTGACATCCTGGGATACTGAAATAGGAAGCAATAGACCGACTTTCTCCTATCCCATTCTTCTAGGTCAAGTCCTTAGCTGACTCGATAGACGATGCCCTTACCTGCCGCGCAGGACGCGATGACTCCCAGGAGGGCAGCAGGGAGGGTGGAGGGATAAGTGAAGACTTTGGTGAGTGTGTGTGGAGCAGCAGCAGCAACCCCTCCTCCCAAAGAGGTTTGGGAGAAAGAGCCAGGGGAGCTGGAGGAGGACTCAGTATGCATGGCGACAGTACAGCCACCTCATACAGTGATGTCACTCTTTACATGGATGATGGCATGCCATCGTCCCCGCTGTCCCTTGACCGGGCACCAAGCAGCACAGATACAGAGTACTGGGGCCCTGGTGGTGGTGTTGGGGGGCGTGAGGACAGCAGGGACACTGAGGGAGGGGGCAGCAGTAACAGTCGGCGCAGCACCCCATGCACCGAGTGCAGGGATTATCGTCTGAGGGGCGCACATCTGCCTCTTCTCACTATTGAACCACCCAGTGACAGCTCAGTGGACATGAGCGACCGTTCAGACCGGGGATCCCTGAGCAGACAGCTAGTGTTTGAGCAGGAGCCTGGGGTTGGAGCCGGCTCCCCTCAGGGAACCCTCAAACACTCCCCTAATACAGGCACCCGCCCTTCCTCCACAGCAGCTGCCCAGGGTCAAACCCGGGCCCCTGGCAGACCCATACCCACACACATTCCTCACCAGGTGGCAGCTCACCACCACCATCACCATCACCCTATCCACCACCATCAGTACCCTGACACGCCTTCATCCTCTTCCTCCCCCCAGCAACCCCCCACAACCCCCCTGTCCTCCTCCTCGTCTACAGCTCTGCCCCCCGGTGGTCTGGAGCAGCCGTGCTGCTCAGACGGAGACAATGACTCACTCAACTCCACTACTAACTCAAACGAGACAGTCAACTGCAGCTCGGGCTCCTCATCTCAGGACAGCCTACGGGAGCCTCTGCCTCCTCTGGGCAAGCAGACCTACCAGAGGGAGAGCCGCCATAGCTGGGACTCTCCACCCTTCAACAGTGACGTGGTGCAGAGACGCCAGTACCGCATAGGTCTTAACCTCTTCAATAAGTAAGATACTTTTAGTATTAATAAGCATAAATAACTCTTTTGTAGATGAGTATACATTTAAACTAGTAAAACTGTGTTGAGAAAATTCTTCTTCACTTTTCATTGACTGTAGGAAGCCAGAGAAAGGAATCCAGTACCTCATAGAAAGAGGATTTGTATCTGACACTCCAGTTGGAATTGCTCGTTTCATCCTGGAGAGGAAGGGCCTCAGCAGGCAGATGATTGGAGAGTTTCTGGGAAATCGACAGAAACAATTCAACAAAGATGTTTTAGAGTAAGTATGATAATAAAAAGCGCTGACAAGCTAACCAGAGATTTTTGTTCCCTTACTTTTGGCTAAATAAGGTGTAAAAAAAGGTTATGTCATGCCAAGTCTAAATAGGTCAAATTGAACATGATGTAAGATTACCATGTATGGTTGGATATTAGCCAGTATTCAGAAAGTGCAATGGAGTGTGGCATAGAGAAGTTAGACCTCTGTAACCTCTGCTGTGTGTGTGTTTCAGCTGTGTGGTGGATGAGATGGACTTCTCAGGTATGGACCTGGATGATGCTCTGAGGAAGTTTCAGGCTCAGATTAAAGTTCAAGGAGAAGCTCAAAAAGTGGAGAGGCTCATAGAAGCTTTCAGGTTTGTATATATTAAAACATAGGTTTTCTATAGGGTGAAGCCCAAATGATTGCTGATGTGGCTGCAGCATCAAATTGTTGTTGTTGTTTAAACATGCTGTCTCTGTCCCTTATGCAGTCAGAGATACTGTGTGTGTAATCCAACCCTGGTTCGCCAGTTCCAGAACCCAGACACCATCTTCATCTTGGCCTTTGCCATAATCCTTCTCAACACAGATATGTACAGTCCTAACGTCAAACCTGAGAGGAAGATGAAACTAGAGGATTTCATCAAGAATTTGAGAGGTGCTGCTGGGCAGATATAACACATACACCTGATACATGATTTAATGAAAGACATATCAAACATTTATCCAAGTGTTTGTTTATAGAACTGTGTAAAGGTCCCTCTTAACATGCAGCTTACATTAATACTCAGAAAAATGTTTTATGATGAAAGTGCTTATGACTAATAAATATTAGAAGTATAACATTTTAGTAGTGCAGATCTTTGGCAGTTTATAATTGGATTCTGTCCCTTTTGTGTATTACAGTTATAAATATCACTGTAGCAAGTTTCAATGAGATACACACCATATAACGTGTGAGTTGTGACATAATTTCCTAATTTCTCCAATCAAGGCGTAGACAATGGTCAGGACATACCCAGGGACCTGCTCGTGGGGATCTACCAGCGGATACAGAAATGGGAGCTACGAACCAATGACGACCATGTGTCCCAAGTGCAGGCAGTGGAGAGAGTCATCGTGGGAAAGAAGCCTGTGAGTTACATTTTCTGATTTATTATTGCTTTTGAATCAAAAGGAATGGAAGTTACATCCCATTTTGTGACTGAATAAGGCAGCATTACTTTGTGATATATTGTTATTGCTAGTTAAAGGTTTACTCAGTTGTTTTATGGTATTTGTCTATGTAGGTGCTGTCCCTCCCCCACCGTAGGCTGGTGTGTTGTTGCCAGCTCTATGAGGTGCCTGACCCCAACAGACCTCAGAGGACAGGGGTGCACCAACGAGAGGTCTTCCTCTTTAATGACCTTCTTGTGGTAAGACTCATATTCATCTATTTTCAAGACATGGTAGATAATAATGTATTTCACTACAAAAGCTCTGTAAAAATAAAAAATATCACTTATATGTTATACACCAGGTGACCAAAATCTTCCAGAAGAAGAAAACCTCAGTGACCTATAGTTTCAGACAATCTTTCCCTTTGGTGGAGATGCAAGTCCACATGTTCCAAAACTCATGTAAGACCCCAGCATTTCTCTTTCACATTACAAACTATTCTTAAACCATGGTGATTAAGTATTTCATTTCTCCCTGTACTCATCCCTTAAATCTCTTAGACTATCCTCATGGTATCCGCCTGACCTCAGCCGTCCTGGGAGGAGAGAGGAAGGTTCTTATCGTCTTTATGGCACCCAGTCAGCAAGACCGCACCCGCTTTGTTAGCGACCTCAGGGAGAGTATTGCTGAAGTGCAAGACATGGAGAAATACAGAGTTGAATGCAAGTACCCCATCTGGTGGTCCTTACTGTAAACTGTAATTTTAGAAGGCATAATATGTTTTTGTTTGACTGTGATGAAATGGAGAGCTAGTCTAGTGTTTTTGTTAGTGGTTTACACCTTATTATTCTCTCCTGCTCATTTTAAATTCCCTCATGTGCTCTCTGTTTGTTTACAGCGGAGCTAGAGAAACAAAAAGGCGTGATGCGGCCAAGTTTGCTGACTGGAGGTGTGGTTGGAGGAGGCGTAGGCGTGAAGAGCGATGTTGTGAATGGTACCATGGGAAGGACAAGTTTTGATGACAACTGCTCAGTGGGTGAGGGTCTCAAGCGCACAGCTCTCAGCTCATCTCTCAGGGACCTATCAGAGACAGGTGAGACAACAGCACCTCAGAGACAGCGTCATTTCCATTTTTG
>JAUBNQ010000026.1:19697134-19707182 GCA_032353495.1 Ctenopoma kingsleyae | reverse complement strand
CTCAGCTCATCTCTCAGGGACCTATCAGAGACAGGTGAGACAACAGCACCTCAGAGACAGCGTCATTTCCATTTTTGTCTTGTCAACTGGGTTGAATTGGGTGATTTTGTTGCTTTTGCTACACTTTCTTACTGACACCGCTTATGCAGTTATCTTTTTAAAAAAATCCAATATACTGTATATGCTCAATCTTCCGCTTTTTGCTAACATGACTCTTCCTGGTGGGGTGCAGGGAAACGTGGTCGCAGGAACAGCGTTGGTTCACTGGACAGTACGATGGAAGTAAGTCTCTATAAGACTAGGTGCAGAGCTGTAACATTTCATATACCTGCATTTCCCCTCACTGGTCCTTTATCTTCCCAAGCACGCTCAGTGTGTTCCTGTCTTGCACTGACAACCCTTGCATGGCTGCGTGAATTCAGCATGTCCTACAACTCCAGATCCAAATAGTTCTTGTGTTTTATAATAAGTGGGAACAGGGGCCATGTTCCAATTCTCCAGTGAATTTTCTAAAGCATGATGTTACTTTTTCCTCTCAGGGCTCCATCATTAGCAGCCCACAGCCTCACCAGCGCTATCCAGTGGCAGGTGTGGTCCCTGCCTGCTATGGAACAGAAGACTTCCGGCCTCACCGCCCCATCCTGAGCCCCGGAACGGGGGTGGGGGGTGGGCCGGGGCAGCAACATACCACTGCTGGGACAGGAGTTGGGGGAGTCTCCAGCAGTGTCGAGAGAGCAGGAGCGGGGAGCGGTCCTGGGGGGAGCAGCAACAACAACAGCGGCTCCTTCCTGGGCTCCCTGTTTGGCAGCAAACGCGCCAAACCGCCAGGGCCCCTTATTCCACCGGGGCCACCCTACCCCGCACCTGTCCCCCCACCGACTACGGGAGGGCCCCCTCCTCACTCCCCTTCATCTCTGTGCCAGTTGGATGGGGGGCCTTCCAAGATCCAGGCACTGCACGCACAGTACTGTCACATGGGCACCGTGCAGCCCCCACCACCTTACTACCATCACCATCGCTACCACGTCCAAACTGTCCCTCCTCCTTTGCAAGGTCTGGCCCTTCATACTATACAGAGAGGCCCACTACCCTGTCGTCCACCGCTTGGCCTACCACACGCCCAACACCCGCAGCTGGCCCATCTCTCCCAGCTTTCCCAGCCTGGGCTTCCGGGTCGTTACGCCAACATGGTGGTGGGATGTCCCCCCCCCCTTTCTCCTCTCTCCCAACACTCCCAGAACCCACAGTTCGCCCTCTACCACGCGCAGCCCACACACTCTGTCAGAGGGGGCAGCGGCCCTGGTACCAAGCCCCCACTAACCTTGTCTCATTCCCACCCGCACCCCCACGCACACTCCCAAACCCATCCCGGACACGTGCACACACCACACCCAGCCAGCCACACCACCCACCAAACACACTTCATATTCGGCACTCTGCCCCACAATCTACCATCCGCGTCCGTCAATGCGCATCACGCAGCCTCCGCCGCCCCGTATCTGCCCCAGTACCCTCCTCTTTCTTCTATCCCCCCTCCCCCACCACACTCCCCTTTACCCCCCCCTTCGTCCCCCCTTACCCCTCTTACACCTCTCTCCCCTCACCCCCCCCAGCACCCCGGGCAGCCTCAGCAGGGGCCACAGGTGACGGGGGCTGGAGCGACAGGTACAGGGGGCAGCTCCAAATCCAAGCCTATCAACCGGATAAGTACGGTGGTGTGAGCAGGATGTGGGGCCCGAGGGGTCACAGGTCAGATGATAGAATGGAGGAGGCAGGCAGAGCTAGGGCTAGAACCAAGTCTGCCAGGACAGAAAGTAACAGTAGCAGTGCTAGTGACAAGAGGAAACGCAGTTTGCTTCGTCTCTGTTACTTTCACCTCCGTTTCCCATATGTAGGTGGAGATAAAAAGCACAGCTAGAGTTAAAAAGCATGTGCAAACATCCTTGAACCCTGTGCAGGCAGAAACACACATATGAATATCCACATAAACAAACACTCACACACAAGCTCAAAACATTTATAGCCATATAATCTAAGATTAAACTAAATCTGTATCTACATATACTGTATTGCCTCAGTTTTAATTGTTTGAGTCTGTATGAGACCATTTACATGTACAGTACCAAGATGTTATTATGTGACACTGGAAAAAGGAGACTATATATATCTAGCTGCTTACATGGGGATGTGAATAAAGACTAAAATCACCAAATCCATTCCAGCGGAGTCTGGCATTAAAAACAGCAGAGAACTGCAAAAAAAATGTCCCTTTGCAATAATTTACTTGGCTTCATGATGTCTCCGTCCATTCTTGCAGGCTCTGCTATGCTGACTGGCATCTTTTTTTCTAAAGAAGACCTCAGATACGTTGCTTTGTCTCAAACTTAAAAACCAGTGCACAGTTTCCTGACCATCTTTTGATTAATGGTCTTTTACACGTCGACAGGAGCCATCTGGCTTTACAACGCATTCCTTGGAGGTGTGCGGGAATCATGGATAATATATTTTGAATGTTTCTGAAGCTTCTTGCTGTTTTATTGATATTATAATATATCTGCTATGAGTATGATAAATATTGTCCAACAATTGTTTTGATCAGTGATTAATTGTATCAGCAGATGTTTGTACATGGTTATAGAGAGTATATGCACATATAAATTCCCTCAGTTTGACATAACCACTAGAGGGTGTTTTGATATGTGAAGTGTGATTTATATCCATAGAACCATAGTTTCCATTACGTTCAACTTTTTATTAATTAGTATTATTAATTGTTGAGAATAATGAATGAGGTGCGGTTTTGTTCAAATTATTTGAACGCCAACATTATTCCTCTTTTCCTCTTTTCCTGTTTTGTTTGATGTGAGCAAACAAGGGCACAAGTTCTCAAATGAAGCGATTAACAAAACTTGAACATACAGAATGGTTTAATTTTTTGATTTTTATGAGGCTCCCAATATTGGAAAAAGGTCTAGACATTATTATGGGGAAAAAAGACCTGGATTCTGGAAGATGCCAATCCAGTCAAAATGATACAGTCATTCTATGTTTTTCTATGTTTTCAAGAAGCACGCTTTTACATGAAGTTTTGTGGTTTTGCACATGTGATGTCTTAAGTCAGAAATGGCCTTCTTCTTATCCCCCCTCTCTCGTCACTTTGAGAAATCTCTTACTACATTTTCTGATGCCTTGGCATCCTGCTGAGGGCTTCTTGTTTAAAGACATAACAAGAGTCAAGAATGTAAAATAGTCTACAGGAACATACTGTATTACCCTTTCTTTTCTTTTTTCCCTGTGGACTTGTATAAGTGTTATCCCTTTTGCTACTGCAATTTTTGAGGTTGGAATTGAACACTGATATGGTTTACCGTCAGTGCCATTGATTACCATACAGGAAAATATATTCTGATTCAGACAAGAACGAATGGGTAGAGATGAAGTAAAGACATTTACAGAATAAGGCACTGTAAGAGATAAAGAAATTCAAGAAGATGTGGGGCCACGAGAAAAAAACGATTTTGCAGAGATTTGCAGAGTGTCAAGATGAATGAAGATTTGTGATTTGTGACAAATGAAGATTTTATAAGTATGTGTTGCCTAGCCTTTTCTTTTTATGGTGTCTTTTTTGACTCTTTTTGCATGAGTATATCTGCACTTATTGAATAGATTGTACTGTATAAACCTGAATGTACATATTATACTATACATAGGCTTCTTATCATAATTATGGGATAAACAACTCCCGCTCTGTATTCAGGTGCGTGCATGTGAGTGCCACTAAGTATGTACATATATGTAAAAGAGGGAGAGGGATAGGAGATGTTGGCCAAATGGAATATTGACTTCTATTTCTTTTTCTTATTATTTGAGACTGGAGGTGAGAGAATGAGTTGCCATGATAAAAATTAAAGCTTAAAAAAGTTTTTAATTTTAAACAAATGTTTTCATTTTTTTTTCTTTGTGTATGTATTATGTGTACTGAAAGAATAGAGAGTTGAGATGTGAATATTTATTGCTTCTCATAAATTAAAGTGTCCTTGCAGTGAAGTGGCTTATGTGTGTACTTTATGGGACCTTAAATTCTGCTTGCATTAATAATTCTGGGTGTGGCAATGGTTCAGTTGGTTGGGCAGTATAGTCTACGACTCCCAGTTCCCCCTGATCCCTAACGTGCAGCTGCCTGTCCAAGAATTTCATTATTATTATTATTATTATTATTATTATTATTATCAAGTTGCTCAAAATAAAATCTTAAAAATAGTTGATTATATTACATAAAGACAAATAGAGACTAAATAGAAGGCTATGATATTACAGTAATAGTACAGATACCATTATGAGAGGACAAGCAAAAAGGACATTATCAAAGGACAAATTATATCAACTACAAGCATCAGTGGCCTTATGCCAGCCACACAATTTTATCATGTTAAAGAGTAAAATACAAAAAAGAAGAAGATGAAAGAAAAATAATTCTCATGATATTTGTTTCTAGCTTAAACTAAGGTTACTGTGGGTTAAAGTACCTTTTTATGAAATTTGGAATGATAAATCATAAATATGCGATTAAGCTACATAACTGACATTCATGAAATTTAATAGAAATAGAGTATAACAAGAATAAATTCTACAGTGTAATTTTGCTTGTTGTGGTACTGAGCTAATTTCACTTACGTAACGTACTTTTCTACGTACTTCTGACTGCAGCTGCTGTAATTACATGACTTCTGTGTGCGTACGTGGGTACTATTTTCAGGGAGTAAACGTGACGGACGTGGTGTGAAGATTTGAGGATGTGCTTCGGTCGTGAGAAAAAAGTAAGATGGCGTCTCGTCAAGAAAGATAGGATGACCCGAGGAGAGTGATGATGTTGGTCGGAAAATGATTGATAACGACTTAATTGATAAACTGTGACACCCTCGTTTACTGTAAACGAATCTCTGTCGTACATGTATTGAACCCGTGTGTTTGGAAGAACGGAGTATATGGAAATCTGAGACTGACAAACGGCCAACTTTGCTAGCAGCGCTAGCTAGCCAACTGGATTGAGCACAGCTGGCCAACGTTAGCTACCCAACAGTCATCAGAACAACAGAGGAAAGAGAGCGGTCAACATCCCTATCATACCCCGGGACATCGAGGTGTCTTCGGGTTAGTCACGGGAATACATTGCAGCGTTAGGATAACGGGGTTACCGGATAGCTGCATGTGGCATTTCTTCTTACATATACATGTATCTGAGTAACGTTATCTAGCTGACTGCTAGTGTGAATGTGAGTGTGTAACGTTAACGTTAGGTTAGCTTGTCTGCGGTTACATTGTTGACTTAGTTTTCTCAGCCACCTACTTAAGGCTAACCAAATAATGCTAGCTAGTTACCTAAAACCATGAGAGACGAAGGGACTGGTCAGGAAAAGTCGCGGCCTCGATGCTAATGTTAGCTGTAAACGGCGTTATCGCCTGATAGCTGAACAATAGACACAAATAGTTAGGCTTGATATTTGATCGAAGAAGCAGAAATGAATGGCACAGAGCTAAGTAAGTCTAAATAACCGATCTGAAAACATCTTCTTTATTGTTACTGTAACGGCTGTTCCTGGAAGATAAGGTTAATTTTAACGCCACTTCTCCCAAGTTTAATCGCTAGCAGCTAAGTTATCAGCTAACAGTTATTTGTACTGTTCAGTCATTTTAATAAGATGTAAAACCACTTAGACATTTCAGTGCAACTAACTCACACGTGCTGTTGTGTAGCTCTGTATTTGTTGTCATTTGTTTCGTAAAAGCTTATAATAATTTAGCCCAGCCCACTTACAAGTAGTGATACATTCATGGCCTTCCATACCTAAGGGTTCATGGCCTCCACGCTTTTGTTTGTTTGAAGGCCCATTAAGAATTAGATGGGATGCATGCCACTGACGTCCCACAATCAAGTTAGATTGATTTTTTTCTAAATGTAAGGAATGTACTGGGACTAAACGCACAGAATACTCCTCTGTGACGTATTCATATAAATTACACGAGACTTTGTTTATATCTCAACTGTGTACTGACATGTTGCTATCACTTGTGTATTTAAAACATTTGTTGTCCTGTACTGCCACTGATGTGGCATCACATAAAACTGTTGCTGGTTTTCACTTTAGACCTTGATGATTCACCAAAACATGGTATTTGTTTTGTTGTGTCTGGTGTTGGGGGAGGGGACTACTTTGAGGACAAAAACATCCATCCCCATCCTGAGATCTCCTGTGTCCCTTATTATTGACTATTAAGTATATGATGCAATGATAAATCATGAAACATACAGAATGTAATATATTTATATATAAACTGTGGACAATATCGAGTCTGAGATGATAATATTATAGTGTTGTTCTAAGTCAGGAAGTGACTATTGGGCGAGATTAAGGAAAATCAGTAGTGATACATTGTACTAGCTGTGTAATGTGCTTTGTTAGTTATTATTGAATTGTCAGTAGCATTTATTGAGTATGTAAATGTTCCTGAAGGCAGCTATATTAACTACTGACCAGTGAACATACTTGCAAATATCAGTTTCTCAGTTTTCCTTTTTACACCACTCCATTGTCATTAAGTTGTAAAGAAAATGTGACTTTAAATTGTATATGGTGCTAGGCTTTATAATTGTCTATAAATTAAAAAAGA
Source organism: Ctenopoma kingsleyae (assembly GCA_032353495.1). Classification (NCBI taxonomy): domain Eukaryota; kingdom Metazoa; phylum Chordata; class Actinopteri; order Anabantiformes; family Anabantidae; genus Ctenopoma; species Ctenopoma kingsleyae. The sequence goes on along the minus strand of JAUBNQ010000026.1, from coordinate 19,700,513 downwards.
CCAACGTATCCTGTGATGAACAAGTCTGCTAGAGTTCAATAACTTATTTTTCAATTCTTTCTGTCATCAGGGCAATGGAAGGGGAAGAGTTTGTACCTCCTCCGGAGTGTCCAGTATTTGAACCATCATGGGAGGAGTTTCAGGATCCTCTAGGCTACATTGCCAAGATACGTCCAATTGCAGAGAAGTCTGGAATCTGCAAAATTCGACCTCCACCAGTAAATTTATGCTCATGCTTGGATTATGTTGAAGAAATGTCATGTTATTTGTGTTCTGCGTGAATTGTGTGTAGGTATTATGTAGAGGTACATGGCACATGGATCTTAAAGATGTTTCACCAATCATCACTGGCTCCATCAGGTCCAGTGACATTAATGATTTTTTTTCCCTAAGGCTTCACAAAATGCAAAACAGTGATCCTGCCTAACCACTGCAACAAAGTTGGTCACCAAGTGTATCAAGTAATGTTTTGAACATGAATCATTTTTATGTGTGTTATGTTGACCATCAACATGAGAGCAGTGTATTTAATATGAAATCAGATTTTGTAAGTAAAAAAATGATTTAGCAGGATTGTATATGTAGAATATTTACACAGGCATTATCTATAAAACAAAAAGTCTTTACATGTATACCTCCAAAATAAGATTTACACTTAACGCTTTGCTAGTTCCGTTTATGTTTGACAAATTACATTTTGTGCTTTTCTCCAAACTGCTACCATTAACACTTATTAGACTGAATTATTGATACAGGTTGATTTGATTGATGAAAATGCATGCCTTTATTTGTGAACTTCACTTTCTCTAAACAACAAGTAGTCAAACTGGTTAGCCTTCCTGCTTAAAGCTGAAAGCAATCATTATGGTTAAGTCCAAACTGAGTTTACTATTTCATCAATCTCTTAATTTGCTGTTTTTAGGAAGGTTCATGATTAATAGGTTGGTGTCCAAGCACAATCACACAGGTAGTTGTTTTAACATATAGACTTACAAGTTTAATTGTATTTCTTTGCTCTCACACAGGATTGGCAACCACCATTTTCTGTGGAGCTGGATCACTTCCACTTCACACCCCGCATACAAAGGCTTAATGAGTTGGAGGTACGTTTTTTTTCTTTTCTTTTTTTTTTTCTTTTTTTTTTTACATTGTTAACAGATGATTGAAGCTGTTAATGGAACTGGACATAGTTAATCAAGGTGGTTCCTTATGCATCTCATTATAGGCGGAGACCAGAGTGAAGCTTAATTATTTGGACCGTATCGCCAGGTTTTGGGAGATTCAGGGATCATCCTTGAAAATCCCACATATTGAAAGGCGCATCCTTGATCTTTTCAGCCTGTCAAAGGTTAGTGTAATTAAAAGATGGGGAAAAAAAGAAACTAAATGGTTTTGTTCTGAATCTGTGATTCAAAAAATGTTTTCATTCCAGATTGTGACAGATGAAGGAGGTTTTGAGATGGTCTGCAAGGAACGGCGCTGGGCTCGTGTGGCCCAGAGGCTTGGCTACCCTCCAGGCAAGAACATTGGTTCTCTGCTGCGCTCACACTATGAGAGGATCGTCTACCCTTTTGAAATGTTCCAGTCTGGTGCCAGCCTGCCGGTATCACTACACATTCTTTTTTCTCCTTTTTGGTTACCATGGGTGATGATGTATTGCATTCTCTCTTTTGGTTAAATTTAATCTTACTTCAACAGCTCATCTGTAGCATTTTGGATTGTTTTCATGTCTCTCTCTTTGTAATTTTTAGCAGTACAAGCCAAAGCACTATGATGGTGAGGATGTGGATAAAGAGTACAAGCCCCACTCTATCCCTCTGCGACAGTCTGTGCAGCCATCCAAAATAAGCAGTTACGGACGTAGAGCAAACCGCTGCCAGCCAGATGTGAGTGAGAATACCCATCTTTACTTTATCTGAACTTTGTTTTCTGAAATACATTTTTGGATCACTTTTTTAAATGCAAAATCACATCAAATAACATCGTAGTGAATGATAAAGTAGAGAAAAATTGAAATGTTTTGTTTATATAGCTGCTTTTCATGACCAAAAAAATTGCAAGAGATTGGTGCAACCGATACTGATGATGAGCAGCGACACTGTATTAAATGTGTGAATTGCAACCTACCAGGTATTATTCCTGAGGCATAAAAGCTTACCTTTAATTATTGATATTTCCCACATGACCTAAACCACCATCAAGGTCATTCCCTGATGATATTATGTGTATTTGTTGTCATAATAATATAGTCTTGTACAGTTTCATTTTGACATGCGTTGAAGTTCCACTAATTCATCTCCAAGCTACTGTGTGTTTTATGTTGTAGAATGTAAAATCTTTAGATATTTTTCCAGGATATCAGAATTAGTGTATAATAGCTGTATACTTCTGTAGACTCTTAGAACATTTGTTAACATTTAAAGTTTTAGTACCATTTAGTAGTTCACCCTCCAGTGTCTACTGATCAGCCACATTAAGCTACAGTGCTTCTATCATTCCAGGCTCACAAATAGTCAGGTTGACAGTCTGTACAGGTGTTTGTTGGATGACAGTCTTGTAGTGTGTACTATGCCATCATGATATTAACTATTTTTCTGTCCTTATCAATGTGCATTTTTGCATGAAACACTGTATATTATCTGGAACATGTGACCGTGCACTCAGAGGACATCTCAGCTTGCTTACTGTCCATCCCACCATGCTCCTGTGCTTAACTTTGCTGTTTTTGCTCTGCTCCATGGCTTTTGTTCTCTTTGTTTCTTCCACGTTTCCCAAGTAGGCACATGCCTGTTAATTCCATAAGCCACATATTTTTGCAACCGTTTTGTACCTGTATGTCTAAACCAGCCTACATTCTGTTGTCTCGTGCTTGTTACATGCAAGCGAATGAACCTTCATTTTCTAATTAACCCCCTCCCCAGATGTTGTTGAAGACCTACTCATGATACTTTAGTGCTCAACATTGGAATTTAGTGTTTTTACATATATATTATGTTGGAATACATTTTCTTTTGTATATTTAGATATACGTATACCTAGGGATGCTCCGATCAGGTTTTTTGCTGATCACCAATGAGTGCCGATCACCGATACCGATCACATGGATTGGCTGTAAATTTTTCAATTTAGTTATGAGTGTTACTGGCTACGTGATCTGGAAAAAAGGAACCATAAAATCACCTTAATTTAGACAAAAATATGTAACACAACTTACTTTTTCAAGAGAAAAAATTAGTGCTGGGCAGCGATTAAAAAATTTAATTTAATCGCAGAAAACTCATGCGGTTAATCGCACTGTTGCTGGCAAAATTGAATAACGAATTCAAAAGTAGTTTATTGGACACGTTTATTATATAAAAAAGTATATAGTACTTTTAAA
>JAUBNQ010000026.1:19662803-19697034 GCA_032353495.1 Ctenopoma kingsleyae | reverse complement strand
CTCTCATTGGTTGAGACGCTTCTTGATGCCAATCCAAAGCCAGTACTCATCAATGTCCCGCCTCTCCTGTGACCCATGGTTTGTCTGCATGTGTATGCATAATAAAAGTATGTTAATGTGCGATAAAATAATTATCGGCGTTAATGAAGTAATGTGTTAACGCATTAACGTGCCCAGCCCTAGAAAAAATACAAAAAAAAATGCAACTATTCAGTCAAAAGGACAACTGAAAAACACAAACACCATACTCTGCCAAGTGTTTGTTCTTTAAATGTCATATTAAATTTGTTGTGTTAAAGCATTTTAACAAGCTTCCCCTGCGAGGTATTTTTTCGTTGCATGTGTTGCAGGATGCAAAATTTACATCACTCTCACAGACAGTGTAAAAGTTCCACACAGCAGACATGTTTGTTCATGATTTGCCGCCACACGCCTGCGCAATGAGAAGGAAAGGGGGAGGGGGACGCTACACTGCACACGGGGCCTCTGCAGGCTGAAAAATATGAGCTACACGTGATCGGCTTTTGTGATCAGCAATGAAAGGCATTGATCGGAATACGCCGATCACATACTTTTTCACGGAAATCAGCCGATAACGATTGGTGGCCGATCGGAACACCACTACATATACCGAATTGGCAGTAACAAATCCAAGTGTGATGCAGATTTTTGAACAAAGATGTCTCAAGATATCATCACATGATTGACACAATAATGAGTGATGGGTATTTATATGATATCCAGTACATTTGGTACTACTTTGTGGTTTTTAGTCGTTTTTACGTATACATACGTATAAATTATATTTAACATAGTGTTGTTGTTTTTTTTTTAAATTGTTGAGCACATTTTGATCAAAATTAATTTAACAAACTATCCAATAGAGATTTTTTCTATGATGTTCCCACTTGTGTCCTCATTTGAAGGACACAAGCTTACTTTCGTAACATATGAGTGACTAGATGCATGTAACAAACTTGTCAGCAAACACCAAAATTCCCATAAGCAGATTTTTCCAGCCACATTTCTGTTTGCTGCCAAATCTGTCCCATTTTTAAATGAATCATGTTGGTGCTATTGCTGAATCACTCATCAGTTGTTGGTGTTCATTTTTCAGCTTGAATCAGGCTGTATCGATAAAGGCAACTTACTGGTCTGTCGGACTATAGTGAAAACAGATAAAAAAAATAAGATTACGATTACTAGCTATGCAAAAATACAACACTATTTATTATATGAATAATATTATATATTATAAGTAATGTTTAGATGAAAATTTAAAAGTACAAAACTTAATATGTCCTACATTGAATGTGACTCGATGTGTCCCGCTGAAAAGATTTTTTTACAACTACTGGCTATGTTCTCTCCAGCCTCTCTCCCTTCCTTTCTCATCTCCTTTTTCCTCTTGTCTTAGTTTATTGTTGCTGTTATTGTCTCCCCTTGCAGGGTCCAGAGGATCTGGCCCCCCATCCTCTCACCACTGGCTCTGAACTCATCTCTGCGGTACTGCCTCTTGAGCATATGAGCTCACCTTCTGCCCCTGCTCTCTTCCCCACTCTTTCCCTAGATCACCTCACCCATTCTGAAGTTGTCTAGATGTTTGTTTATTTTGTTTTTTTTAACTAACCACTAAAACATGTTAACAAGCAGCCATAATCTTGATTTGTAGGAGGAGGCAATAATAAGGTCACGTAAAGCCTGCTGTTGTATAGTATTCCCTGGTGCTTGTCCACTCTGATATCTAGACCAAACAGAGAGGATCATATCCCTGGCCCATTTTCTTTTGCTTTTATTTCATCTGTGTTAGGTCTTGAATTTATACATATATGCACATTTGGACCCAGTGCCAACACCGTTGACAGCTAATGTTTCAAGTCATAAATTGCACTGATCATTCAGAGGAAACTTCGACTTTACTCTATTGCCAAACATGTTTCTAGTCTCATGTCTAGTTAATGTGCTCTCTAGCTTTCTGTCTTTCACTCGTGCTCTTTCTCTGTGGTTGTACTTGGCTTCTGATCCTTTGTCGCTGGGCTGTCTGTGTGCCATTGCACTTTGCTGTTTTGCAGCAGCTAAGCGTGTGGCTGCATGTATTCTCTTTTCGGTGCACTCACACAAGACCCCATTAGGTTTAATTTAAAAAGGTTTCATTTACGGAACACCATAGTTTGTTGACAGAGTAAAATATAGGGAGTCACTGGAGTATTACCTTTTTGAACATGTAATTGTTGTTGGACAGAGAGTCTTTAGATTTGCTCTTTTGAGAGAAATTGATTGACCATTAACCCCTACTGGTCTGCTTTGTTGTCTAGTGCTTTTAATTCCCATTTCACCTGAGTAGTCCCTTAGTCAACTATTTTGTGTACAAGAAACATGCTTTTTTGCATTCCAACAATGTAGAACAGTATATAGCTAGCCAGAGTTGCATCTGAGAAGGAGAGTCCATCTGCATGCAAGTGGCAAAGCCTTTCTTAGAAAAAAGTCTTGAATGACATTTTCATGGACTTTGTTATATTTTCTGTTTCTGGGCTAGAAATGTAGTTAATGTCACAGTGTACATGAAAGAATTATCTTGACACAGGAAATACAGGTTGTGTTTGGACTGTACACAGGTTACCAGTTTCTTGGTGCAAACCAGAGCAGGAAAAATGTCTGTATACCGACATTATTAGCTGAACCTCTCCCAGATTATCAGTGGGACAACTTTCACTATGAAACCATATTAGATAAATTTATAGGGATTAAGTTCTGAATTAATTATAAAACCATGACTATATGTGCTTGTTAAGTTTGTTGACTGACTACTGCAAGTGGATCTACTGCATTTCCATCTAATGTTTGCAATCACGGGCTAATGGGGCTTGTGGCCAAACTTCAGAAGATAATAGTAAAACCAACCACAGTGTAATAACTGTGCTAAAATAATTTAATACAACATAGAAAGTATAAAATGACAAGATAAACAACTAACAGATAAATAACAGATTCACTACTGCTGTGCTATTTAAAATGGGGTTGTGACTCCCCTGGGACATTGCAGAAAGGGTACACAGTACCAGTGACGGATAACTAAGGAAATTCATTTCGTTCTGATTATGAACTGACAGTAGATCTATGTCTCCAGTCTGCTATGAAAGCAGCCAGTATGAGATGCTGGCTATGAAAGGTGTAAAAAACTAAAAGCAAACTGGACTTAAGACTAAAGTTCACTATGGAGCTTATTAGCTCAGACAAAACTACTACCACTCATCCTTGCTCAGTGGTCATGATGCCTCAGATTCAGCTTATGTAAACATGTCCAGCTGAAGTAAAAACTCATAAATAAAACAGTGGATATTTAACTTGTGCAAGGCAAGATTCTTTCCTTTTCATTTTACCTAAAATATGTCTAAACTGACAACTTGTTTTGCTTTCTGATTTTAAACAATACACCATAAAGAACACCAATTATGATTTACTAGAAACTGCAATCAGCTGTAAATTACACCCAACCCTAACTGTATGGTTGTAACCGCTGGTGATTGTGTGTTATGGTGGTGGGTCTTAAGCTTTAAGCTTTCAGTGTGATGTAGGCTAACTTTTCCTGACTTTCTAACCTAGCACAATCCCTTCTTGTGATGCACTGCAATGCTCTCATGTTTTAACTGTTCTGCATTTGGCCCAGAACCTTGCTTTGCTCTGTGTGTCTTGGAGAGTGCATGTAGTCTTTCATTTTATGATGACAGTGTACTTTTATCCACAGCCTGAACCTACAGAGGAGGACATAGAGAAGAACCCAGAGCTGAAGAAACTGCAGATCTATGGTGCCGGACCTAAAATGATGGGACTTGGACTGGTGGCAAGGGACAAAGGCATTAGGAAGAAAGGTAAGTGCCATGACCTCGTTAAAGGTCTTTAAAATCTGTCAGTAGTAGACAACCCTGTACATCTGCACTGCATATAGATTTAAAAAAAAAGAAACACTGCATTGCTACTAACTGTATTCTGAATTCTTCGTCTCTTTGTTTAGATGAGCTGCCTCAGACTGTTACCATCAAAGACAGTGTGTCTGCTGCTCCTGGTGATACCTCAGTTAAAGCTGAGCCACTGGAGTCTCAAGAGAAACAGAGTGAAGGGAGCACATCTAGTCCCCAGCCGCCTCCCCTGAGCATCACAGTTAAGACAGAAGTGAAGAAAGAAGAACCAGAGGAAGAGGACGGAAAAGAAAACGATGATGAGGAAGATGGTAGACCTTGCACCAAAATGACCATGAGGCTTAGGCGCAACATTAGCAACCCGCAGTGTGTAAGTAGACTAAAAGATGCACCTGGTTAATAGTCGAAGTTGGATATCACAGAAATGTGAGAAAACGTTGTCTATGAAGCAAGTGACTTAACCATCTCTAGGAGCTTTGACTTTGATATGTGATAGAGCAGATTTGGAGTGGTGGTACTGTGGTTGGGGGGCGGGGGGAACCTCATTACTCATGTGATTTAAAGTCCTGGAACCAATGTTTTCTACCACTCATTTTTTAAAAGGAGGATTCTTTTGTGTGTCGAATGTGTGGTCGGGGAGATGATGATGAGAAACTCATGCTGTGTGATGGCTGCGATGATAACTACCACACCTTCTGTCTACTACCGCCACTCACTGATCCTCCAAAAGGCAATTGGCGATGCCCTAAGTGTGTGGCAGAGGTAAGTAAGAATCATTACACATACATATTTGTTGTTTGACACTCATGACATGCTTTGTTAGGTTTCCCTTAACAACAACCAACAACACTATTTTTTTGTTTTTTTTTCTCTCGCTTTTAGGAGTGCAAGAAGCCAACGGAAGCATTTGGATTTGAACAAGCTACACGAGAGTACACTCTGCAGAGTTTTGGAGAGATGGCTGATTCATTTAAAGCAGATTACTTCAACATGCCTGTCCATGTAAGTGCACTCACACTAACTGTCACTTAATCATCTTGAAGCGTGGCTCTACCTGGACTGATAATGAAGTGTGTCACTAATTAGCCTCTGTGTTGTTGTTGGTGTAGATGGTTCCCACTGAGCTTGTGGAGAGAGAGTTCTGGAGGTTAGTCAGTAGTATCGAGGAAGATGTGACTGTTGAGTATGGAGCAGACATACACTCCAAAGAGTTTGGAAGTGGCTTTCCTATGAACAATGGCAAGAGGAAGCTAACAAAGGAAGAGGAGGTATGAATGTTGTTGTTGTGTGTGTCGCCACTCAACTCAGTGATGCTATTAAAAATAACAGTGACAAAATGTAACTGCACAATATTTATTAGTGTGAACATTTTGTAGTAGTAGGAGAGAATTGCCTGTCATTTTCTAGTTATTAATGGTGATTAGTATAGTTAAATTGGTATATTTTGCATTTTTTGTTGTTTTGTATCTTAGGCAAGATGTTGATATTTGGAATCAGAGTCAATAAATTCTCCTTCAGAAGAGGAGTTTTATAATAAGGGAGTCTTAACAGCATCGCAGTGGGTTCTGTTATACAGACTGTAGTTAATCAAAACTGATTTAATGTACTCAAATGTGAAATTGTATTAAATTACTTTTAATTTTTTTCCCTTTCTGTCAGGAATATGCCCGCTGTGGCTGGAACTTGAATGTGATGCCCGTACTGGAGCAGTCACTCCTGTGCCATATCAACGGTGACATCTCTGGGATGAAGGTGCCATGGCTCTATGTAGGCATGGTGTTCTCAACGTTCTGCTGGCACATTGAGGATCATTGGAGCTACTCTATAAACTACCTGCACTGGTATTGGAATGCTGTGAAAATGTACAGACTATGATGATAATGTGTGAATGCCCTTTTTCTGTTATCTTTACTTCCCGTGTACGTTATCATCTCTAGGGGTGAACCCAAGACTTGGTACGGGGTTCCATCCGTGGCAGCTGAGCGACTCGAGGAGGTGATGAAGAAGCTGACGCCAGAGCTGTTTGAGTTTCAGCCTGACCTCCTACACCAGCTGGTCACTATCATGAACCCTAATATCCTCATGGCTCACGGTGTACCGGTGAGTTTCACATCAATGCACATGCACACAGCAGAAATATGGTATGCTAAAAATTTTCTTACCTCTGAATTTCTGATTGGCAGGTTGTACGCACCAACCAGTGTGCTGGTGAGTTCGTCATCACCTTCCCCAGAGCCTACCACAGCGGCTTCAATCAGGGTTATAACTTTGCTGAAGCCGTCAACTTCTGCACTGCAGACTGGGTATGTCTGTGTATACCGTTTAGAATTTTTGAATTTCACTTTGTTCGCAAGACAATGTCTAGATCACTCTTTGCTCTCCCTCTTAGCTGCCTGCTGGCCGCTCCTGTATAGAGCACTATCGTCGTTTAAGGAGGTATTGTGTATTCTCCCATGAGGAGCTCACCTGTAAAATGGCTGCTAGCCCAGAGAAACTAGATCTTAACTTGGCTGCCGCTACACATCGAGAAATGTTCATTATTGTTCAGGAGGAGAGGAAGCTGCGAAAGAATCTGATGGAAAGGGTGGGAATTCTTTTTATTCATCCATTCATTCATATTCTCTGTCAGTGAGTTGTTAATTTAATTTGGTAGCACAATAAATTTGTCTGAGCTTGTATTGTTATTTTGAGAATCTGGATGAATATTCATATGAATGAATTTTAATACAATTGGTGCGTCATACCTGCAGGGTATTACTGAAGCAGAGCGTGAAGCATTTGAGCTGTTACCTGACGACGAGAGACAGTGCGATAAATGCAAGACCACATGCTTCCTTTCTGCTCTGGCATGCTCAAATTGTCCCGAGCATCTGGTGTGTCTCTACCACACTCAGGATCTGTGCAACTGCCCCACTGAAAAACTCTACCTCAGGTATTCATCTCATGTGTAGTTTAATATAATGTATAGAAGTGTTTTCTGTTTAAATAAAACAGCCAGTCAAGTAATGATGTTATGCTTCACTCTGTAGGTACAGATACACCCTGGATGAGCTCTTAGCCATGTTACACCGATTAAAAGTTCGCTCTGAGTCCTTTGATTCCTGGGCCAACAGGGTAAAAGAGGCACTGGAGCAAGAAGAGGGAAACAAGATAGGTAAGAAATCAGCTCATGTGAATCCCTTAAACATAGTTTAACATAAAATTAATCTCTTGATGGAACATGGCAAGATTAAATGTTTATTGAATGGCAGGAATTAATGATTTGGAGATTCTGAGGATGGAAGCAGCAGAAAAAAAGTTTCCCGACAACGAGCTCCTCCGGAAACTTAACAATGTTTTTAAAGAGGTAGAGCGCTGCCAACAGACAAGTACTGAACTCCTCAGTAACTCAAAGACCAGGTATGATGCAAAACAAACTTAACATTTACGCTGTCTGTCAGTTACACACACTTATGTATTGCTCTTTTTTTTTTTTTTAGTGAGAGTAAGATGACTTTGGCAGAGCTTAAATCCTTGGTAGAGACGATGCAAAACCTGCCCTGTGTGGTGACCCAGTTGGAGGAAGTGCAGGTGAGAAGTTATGTCACACTCATTAAAGTAATTGTGAATTGTGTCATACGGAATCCTTCCAAAATAGATCAAATGTTCTAGTGACTGCAGCTTACATTATGTCTATTTATTTATTTAATGCACTTACTTAAGCTTTAGCTCTGTACCCTCTGATTATCAAGGCGGTGCTGCGGACAGTGGAGGATTTCCAGAGCCGTGCTCAAGTACAGGTTAATGACAGGGACTGGAGGAGGGGCTCTCCACCACCTGAGCAGTTACAGACATTGTTGGAGCAGGGCGCTAAGCTGCCTGTTGTGGTGCCGGAGTGCACTTTACTCCAGGGCCTAAAGGAGCAGGGACACTGGCTGGCAGAGGTGAGGCGCACCTTGGCCACAGAAGGAGGGGAGAGGCGAGAGATGACACTGGATGTATTGAGGAACCTAATGGAAGCAGGCTGCAACGTGCCTCAGAGTGTGTCTGTGGAGACGGCAATGGCCGAGCTTCAGGAGCTCCTTACAATTGCAGAACGGTGGGAGGAGAAAGCACAGATTTGCTTGGAACAAAGGTAAGATAAATACGTTACACCATAAAAGTTTCTCTGTACTTCACCTGCTGTGTCATTCACAACCAGTCTGTCTTGTTCCAGTGACATCAGAGTTTCTTTGTGGTCTTTATTTTGGTTTTCCAGGCAAAAGCATCCTCTCTCAACCCTAGAGGCAATAGTGAATGAGGCCCAGCTTATCCCAGTGAAGCTTCCTAACATCCTAGCTTTACAGGGCTGTCTTACTCGAGCACGGGCCTGGGTAACAGACTTGGAGGAAATCCAGGTAAAAAAAAATGTTTCTGGTGTCTGGTTAATGTTCATTTTTATTTTGTTTTTAAATGTTATTCATTTAAATACATGGAGAACATTGTTAATTTTATACTATTATATTATTATTCCTTTTTTTTTGTTTGTTTTAGAATGGGGAGCATTACCCATGTCTGGATGACCTAGAGGGCTTGGTGGCTATTGGAAGGGACTTGCCAGTGTTCATGGAGGAGCTGAGGCAGCTGGAACTGCAGGTGGCCAGTGCTCATTCCTGGAGGGACAAGGCCAGCAAGACTTTCCTGAAGAAGAGCAGTCAGCACAGTCTGCTCGAGGTGGGACACTAATGATGAAATAAAATTAAACTCGAAAAAAAATTCAGGCAAACAGCTTAATCACATGTCTGTGCACTTAAATGAGTGCAGCACTGCACACCAAAAGCTATATGTAAGGTGACAGTCATAAGAGCATGTATTTACTCCAGTGTTGTTGTAGGTGTTATGTCCGTGTGCAAAAAGGAGAGAAAGGCGAGATGAGCTGGAGCTGTTGGATGAGCCGTCAGATGATTCTGATACTAACACTCTGGGCCTCTCTGCGCAGGACCTCAGGGACCCTGCAGCTATTGTGAGTATACTGAACTTGTCTGTTTTTCTTGTTTTATGCCTGAGTTTGTTTACATGAACCTGATTTGTGTGCCTTGTCTCAAGGTGATGGCGTTCAAAGAAGGGGAGCATCAGGAGAAGGAGGCACTACTGAGGTTACAGAAGGTGAACATGTGTAAATCTGGACTTAACACTGAAAGTTACAAGGGGGATAAGGAAAATGGGAGGTGGGACGGCGCCACAGGGACAGACACGTCCAGCCACTCAGAGGACTCTGTAAAAGAGAACGGTAGCAGACACACCTGTATCACCCCTCCTCAGTCAGTGTGTGTGTGCGGCAGGCCGCCTCGTGCTCCTCAGCTCCGCTGCCATCTGTGTAAGGACTGGTTCCATGGTGACTGCGTTCCTTTCCCCTCTCTTCTCCCCTCCTCGGGACCACCAGGTAACCCCCTCTGCTGGTGGGACTGGGACTCACGCTTTCTGTGTCCGCAATGCCAGCGGTCGCGGCGGCCACGCCTGGAGACGATCCTGGCATTACTTGTAGCCCTGCAGAGGCTGCCAGTGCGTCTGCCTGAAGGAGAGGCATTACAGTGTCTCACAGAGAGAGCCATCACCTGGCAGGGCCGAGCCAAAAAAGCAATCGAGACGCCAGAGGTATATCAGGCACTCGAGAAGCTGCAAGAACTCAAAGAGACTCTTCATCATGACGCAGAGAAAGAGGAAGACAAGCAAAAGGAGACAGATGGGAACTCAGTGATTGTTTTGTCAGACTCTGAGGGAGGGGAAGGAGAAGATGGCGTCATTGACCTGACAGAGGAGAAGTCACCTAAAAAGAACACCAAGGAAAGCAATGGCACTCAGGTTAAGACTCGATTAGTTTTCTTTTTTTAATATTAGATAAGGACCGATAACTGCTCAGATAAAAAGTGACAAACCAGATGTTCTGTCAGTGAAATTAGAAAAGATGAATTCGGTTTTCCTGTTTCTTACAATTTTTGTTTGCCCACAGGCTGGATGTGAAAATGGCATCAGCAAGAAGTCAAATGTTACAGGTAAGACAGGGAATGAATCACTAAATAACCATTAAAAGTGGTGTCATACACTGTCTCCTACAGACACCAGTCCTGACTGCGTTTTCTCTTTGTACAATTTTCAGATGTGGGGTCTCTGCTGCCCCTGCTGCCTTTGTTAAGAGGCCAGGTTGTGGAGCTTTCTCCAGCCACTCGCGCCCAGCTGGAGGAGCTGCAGCTGGAAGGAGATCTGCTGGAGGTGTCCTTGGACCAGACACACACCATCCACAGACTCCTCCAAGCTTCATCAGTACCACCAAGAGAAACACTGCACACACTCATACAGGTTGGGACAAGAAACTCTTGGATTGTTGTTTAATTTAACATTTTAACATTATTGGTTTAAAACCAAAACTACGTAATAGATTAAGACCTTATTATAGTCGATTTAAAAATGTGCTGTTGCAGACCTTTAGCAAAGAATGTTCCTGTGCCGTGTATGCATACTTACTTATTATACTACTTAACCATTGCATAGTCTGTGGAGAATCCTGAAAGGAATATTTCAACATTTAGGGAAATCTGTTCGGAAGTTTGTTCACCTCAGTTGTGTATTTTCCATTTTCTATTTATCTCAGATTGAACTCGAGGAGCAGAGACGAACCAGCCGTGGACGAACTAAGGATTCCAAAAGGAAGAGAAAAGGCCACCGAGCTGGCAGCGGGGAAGGGGCAGGAGAACAGTCATTGGGTGCCTCAGAGTCAAAGAAAACGTGTCCCCTCAGCTGCAGCCCCTCCCCTCACCCACCTGTCCAGATCCATCCAGAGGTAATAGCCCTTTTATTTAGTTTTTGCTTTAAGTATCCTCTTTCCATTGTCTGCAAATAGTTTTAATCTTATTTGAATTAGTTCACAGCTATTAATCTTCTTTTCTTTTGACAGATTTTGTGATACAGTCGACCTTGGAGCTCTGTTTAATTGGATTAGTCAGAGGAATTTGAGAGACAGAGCAGTCTGTGCCAGAAGACCGTGTCATGTAAAAGAAAGATGCAGGACATCCCCCTTTACCCTACGTCCCTCCTCATCCCTTATTCACACATTCAGACACTAACAGAGCAATGACTCTTCTTCTACACTCCTTAACTGAGACGTATCTTCACACATCATGTTTTTTTGGGGGTTTTTTTGTTTTTGTTTTTTTGTTTCCCTAAATCACTGTCTTACCGAAACTATTCTCCACCTCTCCTGGACTCATTCTCCCTGTGAACTTATTAAGACTGTGTTGGACCAATGTGGGACTTACTGTTTTAGGAGTGTTTTTGGTCTAGAGTTGTCTCTGAGGTCAGTCAGTATGCTATATAATCCTAACTGTATTAAATGCCTGTTTGCTGGCAGTTGCAGTTTCACTTTTCTTGAACCCGCTAGTTGAAGTTGGATAAGCTAAACTATGGGTAACGTTATAGACAGTTCTGTTTGGGCTTGACTCCTGAAGCTGGGGTACAGCAGATGGTTTTGACAGCTGATCTTAGATAACAGCACCGTGGTTAAACTTGTATTTTTTTGTTGTACTGAATCTTGTGTTTTATGCCATTTTGAGGGGACATGCATTTTAAATAAACAGACTAATTTTTGGGAAGTGTTAAAACAGGCATTAATGTTTTTGGTGCTACTTTCCCAAAATGGATATCTGTACCTCTTGGCTTTGTCTTTCTCCTCCTCCTCCTCCTCTCCACTTAATGCTTTTTCTTTTAAGATCTTATCCTCTCGACTTTTTCCCTTCTTCTATATCTCTATATCTCCAAATTAAGGTAACTTCTCTTTAACTCACTTTGTCACAAATTCTTTTGTTTTCTGGGTTCAAATTATATTATTATTATTATTATTGATATTGCAGACACACAGTTGTCGTGAGTTTGTGTATAAACTTTTCATTTTAATGTTGCCTTTGTTTCTTTTCACACTTGTTAGAAAAATAAAGGTTTAGAATTGTTTAGAATACGATGACTCGTCATTTCACATTATTCGTCACATTGAATTGTTCTAAACTTGACCTGTAGCAGCAGTTAAGTAGCATCGTAGAGTTTTCATGATCACAGCGTTTATTTAGAAAAGCTTACATTGTAAAATGGCAGACACTGGACATCACAATATTGAACAAACAAGTACACCATGGTATTTTATGCTAGAATTTTGAGCAAATTCATAGAAAGACACACCCACAATTACAGTATGTTAAAGGCTTTTAGTCCTTAAGTACTTGGGGGAGAAAAGATTTCAACCTCAATATCAAACATGCATGTTAGTCAAATGAAAAATGTGCTTACTGACATTCCAGTTGTTTGCTGGACAGTTATCCAGAGGCTTTTTCTGAGACATAAAAAGTTTTTAAAAAAAGTGAATATAGCGGGAATGACACATTGAATAAGACAAGCATAGTAGGTCTATTAGGTATAGCTGCAGATGCAATTAAAGGTTTTCTACATAACCAAGTCTTAATTTAATCATAATCTTAATTTGCAATGAAATAGCATTGTTCACAGTGAAAACTTAAATGATATTGCATACTGGCCACAACGTATTGGCTTGGACAAAGCAGGAAATAAAAAGATTTGATATGCTGCCCCTTGAAAGAAATGTTTTCTGTGCTTTGTATGACACATTGTGCCTTTCTTTAACAAACAGTAAGCCTGCCAGTTGCTCTGTGCTTTAATGCTTATTCTGTTAGCTACACAATTCAAGACGTTTCTGTATCATGTTAAAAATTGTGCTATACAATCACATCTGCCTGAGAGAAAGGCACCACTCAGCTCCTCATTATCAAAAAAAAACTCTGTAGCCTGACAGTGATGTTGTATTTCCTGTTTCAAAACGAAGAAGCATTTAGACATGATACTGCAAGAATGAAAAACAATGTAACTACATTAACTGGCACACAAATGTCAGCATTTGTTTGAAAATGTCCTTCATCAAAAGTTGATTATAGACACAAAATATATCTACAGTTTTATGGCACAGAAGTGGCTTTTCATCAGAGTGTTTTCACAGCTGTGTGGTTCTTAGCCCCACGTTAGATTTTTATTCTGGTCAAAAAAATGTAAAAGATGCCTGCAAATATTACTTTTCTGTTGTGCAATTCTTCTGTAATGACTATACAGCAGGTGGTACCATCTCTCACAGTATCTCTTCTTTATGTAATAGGACGGATCACAAATAGTGGATTTCTTTTGTGCTGAACTAACCCCGAATATGTTATTGTTTCAGATATTCCCATCTGATGTCTGTCCTCTTTTCCTTCCCGCACTTTTCTTTCTCGTCTTGTGCATTAACTGACTTTCAGATTTAAAATCTGATCAATTTTGTGTACGACAATCACGTTCTGTGAGAGGCAAAGCATTATGAAAATGTGTTTTACTGACTGGATCAATTCAACCAGACACAACTTAAGAGGGATAGATTGTATTTAAAATACACTGTAGTATATTTGTGAGATTTGAGAGAGATGACATTTGTGATTATGGAGTGCATTTCTGAAACTGTCTTTCTGTTTGGGAAGATCCATAACTTTTAGGGGACACAATCCTGGAATTCTCAGTCATCACTATTTAGTTTAGGCTTTAGACTCATTTTAGGCTCATGTCCTTGAATGCTACTTTATATAACTATCATGGACAGAATAATTGTGCCACTGAAGCAGCTTGTGTTTATCTTAAAGGCCCTATCAAAACACTTTGGCTCTTACTTATCTCTTGCCAACCCTTTGCCTCCCTCTGTCATCTTATTTCAGACTGTGGTAACAGACAGCAGAGGGTTATAGACTTTCTTCCCATCAGCAGACCTGGTTCCATGAGCCAGCAGCTCCTGTATAGTGATCCAGTTGTCAAGGATTCTGCGACTGCGCTTCTTCATGCTTCTGCGGTGGCACAGTTCCAGGATGGTGGTGGGTTCCTGCTGCTGTGTCATCGCCTGTTGTCCTCCACCACTGCTGCCCTGCTCCCGCTCTCTCAGACAGTCGAGGCGGCTCTGCATCATGAACTCCCTGCGCCGCCGCTGTTCGCGAGCCTTCAGCAGCTGCTGCTTGCGTTCCTCTTTGCTCCAGTATCGGCCCATCTTCATTTCACTCACAGCATCATCATCCGTTGTCATGCCACTACGCTCCTCTCTGATCTTCATGGCGCGCGCCTTCAGGAGGCGATCCCTAACAGGTCGTTTGGCCACATAGCGTGAGCCATCACTGCGGATCTTCACCTTCCACTCCATACGAGGGGAGGCAGGCAGCAGTGGTGGGGATAAGGGTAAGGATACAGCTCCTGGAGTCTGAGGTACATCTTTACATGTGCTACCCAAGCTCATCGGGCTGGCGTCGCCCCCATTCTCCATGCTGCCCTCTCTGGGGGTTTCTCTGAGTCCTCCAAGCCGCTCACAGGTGGAGGGAGATCTCAACTGGATGCAGCTCAGGTAGCGCTGAGGCGGCTTTGTTTCAGTTTGGCGACGGGACAGGTAAGGGCTGTTTTCAGCACTGCGTCCCCCAGCCCTCTCTGGTGTCCCGTTGGCTTTGGCACTTCGCCTCACCCCTCCATCTGAGCCTCTTCTGGTTCCTCCATCCCGGGACAGAGACCTAACTTTAGTTCCAGGGCTGGATGTCTTCGCCTCAGCTCCTCTCCTGTGAGTGTTGGGAGAGTAGGGTTGGTTTAAGTTAGCTTGTACCCCGTCCCCTCTTCCAGCCCTGGCTCCTCTCTCTCTTTGTCTAGTAGATGTTGGAACACCTGCTAAAAGAGACTCTCCCCCCTCCAGGCTCTGTGTGGAGGGTGAAGGGTACTGTTCATTTACCAGAGGGGTGCTTCTGCAGCTCTCCCCTCCAGTGTTGTAGGCACTCGTACTGTCCTTATCTGAGCGCTCCCTCTCTGGAAGCTCATTGATATCTGACAGAGCATGGTGACAGGGCTCCTCACTGACCAAAGTACCACTCATGTCGAAGCGTCCAGCTCCTGCACTTGCTCCATTCTTGTCCTCTAGAGGCCAAGCCTTCAGACAACGTTCCCTCAGCTGCTGCATCTTCTGCGCTCTCAGGATGTTACGACACTTGAACTCCAAGTGGCGCAGCTCCTCTTCCAGAAGAGCCATCTCATGCTGCGTCAGGCTTTCATTCCTGTTCACATCCAGTGAGACACCTCCTTCTCCTTGTGCCAGCTCCTGGCCACCCAGTAGCAACACAGCGTTACTATTCTTCTCATAGTAACACTTGATTTCCAGGAGCTCTTTGTACCTCTCACACTCTTCCTCAGTCAGTCCAGGCATCATCATCATCCTCACAGAATCTCCCATGTATGCCCTCTCCAGTCGCTCCACTTGTTCCAGCCCTCCAGTAACACAGTCCAGCCCAAAGAGGGAGTCGGTACTGAACTGGAAGTCCTGGGAGTGCAGCAAAGGTGGAGTTTCCCCTCGACTAGACAAAAACTTGCGCATGCTGCCAGGTGTATTGGTGGCATTTGTGTTGGAGGCACTAGTGTGGTCGTCTCCCAAAAGGTCGTGCTCCGATGACTCTTCATACCTTGTGCTTTCATCTGTACGGCCCACTCCACTGTCCAGCTCCTGGCTGTTGCTCAGCACTGTCTGCAGCAAATCAGGTGAATCCCTGTTCAATGAGTAACTGTGGGCACATAGTACACCTCCATCAGCAACAGCGCCTGGTCCAGCACCCAAGACGAAAGTGTTGCTCCTCTCTCTGTGGCTGTTGGACAGATGGACGGCATTGTCTAGTGACTCCAGATCAAGCTCGTCTGGGTTTTCATTCTGACAGGTGGCAGTCAAGTTCATTGTTGAAGAGACAAATAAAAGACAGTGATAAGCATTCATTAGAATGTGCTGTAGAGATCAATATGTATACATTAAAAGTATTAAACCTGCTTTTACTGATTGTTTTTGTGGATTCTGTGGGCCAGTTCTGTTTTGGTCTTCACAAACTCTTCAGGAATCTGGCTGTTTCCCTATGTTTACCAGCTAGTTGCTAACATTATCTGTCTGCTGGATGTTGCTGTGCAGGTAGCATCCAGTGAGGATTTAGAGGCATCTGGCTGCTTTGTCTGGAAATAGTCCTGATGAAACCCGTGAGAGTGAACAGAAGTAGTAAAGTTGTGGGCCGGAAAACAATAAGTAAAAGACTGTGTAGAGCTGAATCTGTGTGTTTTCATTACTGCCTCTTTCACATTAAATCATGTCATTTGATCCACTGAGTGTAAAACTAGTGATTATAACAGTTCTAATGTTCTCTGCACATTTCTGCATTGATTGTAAAGAGTAGTACTCTTGTCTGTCACTAGATGGGGACAGAGCAGTGTGAGGTTTTAACCACATTTTAGACTGCAATAGATTTTAGTTCCCATTGAAGGAAATGTCACAAAGATAAAATGTCTAGGGAGATTAGTTTTATAGTTTTTGGTATTAGAGAATGAAGTGCTCATCCAGAGTGATCCATCTTTAGACATGAATAGTACTTGATATTTCACAGGGACAGTTGTTTATTTTGCCATGTTGATTGCCATCCCCTAAGAAGCAGATAGAATATAATACAAATACTCATGCTTACATCAGTCAACAATTCACTCCTCAGAGCACAGTTTATCTCGGCTAATTGCTTTGATTTGAATTGCATGCAGATTGCAAGACAAAGTATTGATTATCTCCTATCTTCATTCTTATTCTTTGACAGCCCCCCTCACTTCTCTCTCTTTCTCCCACAAGACGGACGATCGAGCTTTAATCTGTATGTGTGCATTTCCCTCTGATGATCCGTCGTCCTCCCCGCTCTCACTTGAATCTTAATGTGGAACCTAGCAGCCGTAGCAATATAAATCTTGTCAGCCTTTCACAGGTAGTGCTTGTGCTCACCTCTCCAAATACAAGGACATTCTTAAACAGGGGATGTGTGTGTGTGTTTGACTTAGACCATTTTAATGAGTGCCTTTTAAATCTGCCCTCTGGCTCCTTTTGTATAAAAGCAGGAAGCACATTCAGGTGTTTGACTGTGTCTGTCTCCAGATCACTTCTACAGTAGTACGCAGTAGAAATCCATTTGGCTGGTTCAACATGTGTCAAGTTGTGTGTTTATAAGTAATTCAGTTTAAATCTGTTATTGAGGGGTGTATTATATCTCCCCTCATATCTGCTGGAAGACTGACCTTGAGGGAAACAAAGCAGTGCCACATTAGCACTGCAAGTACAAGCACTATTTGTCTTTGCCTCTCTCTTCACGCTATCTGTGTTCCCATCATGTTTTTTTGCACCTATTTGCGTTTCTCCCTCCACAAGTCAGCTTGCAGGAGAGGAAAAAGCAGGGAGCCATGCTCTTTCTTTTGCCCACAGTTCTTGTCTGTTGTTTCTGACTAAATATTAATATGCAGAATTACCACTATCCTCCAATGTAAACCAATGTCTTGCTACACAAAGAGGGAGATAAAGGGAGAAAAATTCACTTTTTAGGTCAATATTCAGCATGTTCCCTGTAGACTGAATATCCAATTTTCTCACCTCTATTTCGGGTCGTGCAAGGAGCAGGGAGACATTAGTGCTGTCCTCTCTAGTGAGAATAGCTACTGCCTCCTCTCTGTCCTGGATGTCCACTCCATTTATCTGACAGAGAAAAAGGAGAACTAAATTGAGCTAATGTCAGATAATGTAATGCCCTTTACAGCAAGACTAGATTCACTCAAATCAGGAAATGGTTTCTTTAGAAGTCAAAAAACTCTCTTTAGATTAATAGCATGGGTAATGATTTTCAGCCTCTTGCCAAAGAATTTAGAATAAATGCTGCGCGCCTTCTAATTTCTTTTAAAATGCTGTGTTGATAGCTACTTGACTCCAGCTCTAATGTGGAGCAGCAGTTATCTAAGACTTCAGTTTCTTGTATTACATAACTAGAAAAATTTGAAAAAATAGCTGTAAAAAGAGTTTTGTTGTGTTAATTGTTTTTGTGAAGAGTTTTACAAACCAGTAATGGCAATAATATTGATGTCGTTAATGCAGTAACGTCATAATAGCTACTGCCAATATACAATTTAAGAAATCTCTACCTTGAGTATTCTGTCTCCCTTGCGGATGCGGCCATCTATCGCAGCAATACTGTTTGGGTTCACCTGGGAAAAAAAGTAGGATTTGTTCAGGAGTCTAATAAAATAGGAAAGAAATATTGAAGAAATGATTTTGTAACACCATCTTCACCTCGCCAACATATATTCCCAGGTCCTCCTCATCATCAGTTCTGTAGCACACTGTTAACCCGAGTTTGTCCTGGTGACGGGACTTATACAACTCCACCTCCTAGAGCAGTTAGAGAAAAGTCAGAGGGTGTCGCGCAGAGAACAGCGGGGCAGCAGTCTGTACCAGAATTTGAGTGGCTAATGGGCTCTCACCTCATATTCCAGCTCGTCCTGCCTGTCCACTTCATGCTGGGTGATATCGAAATAGTCAGTGGGGTCATAATAAACAGGCTCTACAAAGCTGAGAATATAGGACAGAATATTTCAGTATTTCAGGAAACATTCAAAAGTGTGGACAGAATGGCATAGACTGGGACCAAGACTGCAGAGGTGCTCTGGTCTGACAGTCGCAGCAGAAACCTATTACTCCCACTCACAGTTCATTGAATAGATATGGCTCCAGTAACGGTGGTAGTGGAGGGGACGGCAGAGGGTCGGGTGGGGGTGGAGCGCCACAGGGATGCTGGCTGCTCTTGCCCAGGGTCAACATATGCTGGAAGCTTATGTCTGTTTGGGTGCAGCTGTCTACACAGTCGGCCACCCCCATGGTCACTCCGGGAGCTCCCATTAGACCCGCTCGTCTGCGGGCCCCTCGCCTCAGTATGTTGGACAGCAGGGGGTCCCGTATGTCCAAGGTGGGATCCCCAGAAAGGCGAGAAAGCTCCTTCCCATTCACCTGAAGAACACAGATAGTCAAGCTCAAATGGTGGAGGAAGAGGAGAAGAAGAAGAAGAGAATAGGAGAGAAAGTACTGATGCTATAAAAATATATAAATATAAATAACACAGAGAGATTACATAGACAAAGGTTTGGAATATGCACAGCAGCTGAGTTTCATATAGTGAAAAGATGAAGCAGAGAGATTCTGACATTAATAACAAGAAGAGATAAAGACACGAGGACAGGCAGACACACACCAGTAGACAAGGTTAGTTGACAGCAAACAGAAAACGGGAGGGGGGAGGCTATAGGTACACACACCTGAGGGCTGAGGTCATGTTAGTCAACAGAAAACTAGAAAAACATGTTTCAGCAGACGTTTAGGTTTTCATACTGTCACACGGCTGAAAGTGTTTCTACTGGAAGACATAAAACCATTAAAAGAAAAGGTTTATATCTAACAGGTTTCTACAGCACATCACAGTAGGCAGAGCGGAAAGCTGAATACTGAGACCTTTAATCGACCGTCAGCATTGAAAGAGCACAGCATGTTGCTCATGCGACGCTTCTGTGGAGAGAAAGAAAGTGGGAACATGGTGCAGTTAGTAGTGTGAATGACTGGGTGTAAGCTATTCTTTTTTAATGAAGGTAAAAAAACACATTCAAATTAACATCTTTAGAAAAGTGATATTTTCCTATTTGTGGAATCAGAAATGGGTCATCTATCTAATTGTTTTAAATGTCATTTATTTATATTCTGCACAAGCTGTTTAATTTCTGTTGCTTTGTAGAGCAGTGGCTTCAGTGACAATTATTGGAGTTTAATTTCACATATTTTCATTATAAAAAATAGCCTTTTTTCTTATCTGTCGACATTTAGCCCGTTCAAATACTCCTGAAATACAGAGTAGTAGTGGTTGTCTTGTAAATAACCAGTATTGTTCAATATTCAAGCAGCACTCCCCAAAACTGAAATGAGAAACATTCATTCAGTATTTATACCTGTTTTTAACTATTTTAACGGCACAGCTCTGTTACAGTGTTGGTCTATCTGTTGCTTCCCGAATAAAATATCTTGACTGCATACCTTCTTTTACAGACATTTATGAAGTGTTATGAAGGCTATTTCAATATTTTTTAAGCCACAACTACAGTTTGTGTGTAGTGATAATTACCGTGAATCTGATAAACACTATACCTTTTAATTATCATAATGTTAGCCCACTCAAGCATTTACCGTTTTCAGCTGCACAGAGCTGCCAGCCCGGCTGCGGACCCTTGTTCAGAATTTAATAGAATGCAACTCCTATAAATTGGCAGCGTTTTCCATTTTCAAACATGCATATGAAGGCAAATTAAATTCTCTTGATTTCATTTCATGTGACGTAGAGAAAGAGAGAGAGAACATGATGATGTCTGTGTGCCAATGGGAGTTGAAGGCAGTTATTGAGCCAGACAGCCTTTGTAGAGTCTCATTCATGTTGCCCACAGTCGCTGACCGTGGCTGTCTCCATCTCCCCACATCTTTACCACCGTGCTACACTCTCTCGCTCGCTCTCTCTTCTCTCATCCCCTTCCAGTAATTGCATGTCAAATCAATGTTCCCCTGTGCAGCCAAGCACAAAAACTTTCTTGCCACATTCAGCCCCCGGCCCCCCTTTTCTTGATTTGGTTCTCTCTACGCCACCACTGCTTCTAGCACCCCTCTGGTCTATGTTTCCTCCTTCGCCATTGTGTTTCCGTGCTCACACTTTTTTCCCTTTCTGTTCTCTTATCCCCTCTCTATCCATGCCTACGCCCGCGTCTTCTCTTTCCAGGCACTGGTTTTCTCTCCCTGTGCTGCCTCAGCACTTCTTTGTGCTCTGTCCCTTCCCCGGAGATGAACACTTGCACTGCTCTGTTTCCATCTATGTCAGCCGGTCCATCTATTTGTGTGTATTTGTCTTTCTTCACACTAATGTTCCTCCATAAATCTTACTGTCTCTCTCTTAATGAGCCTCTTCAGTTGGAAACAAATAAGATGTAGTTTGCATGTTTGCACCTGAACATCCTTCACCAGCATGCATTTCTATTTCAGCTTTCACCTCCTGCTCTTTCTCTCTCCAAACAACTGGCGTATCTGTTGTTTCAGCACTCTGCGCTCATGACCATGGCCCAGCTCTCCAGCATCAGAGAGAGGCTATTAGGAAGCAGCTCGGTGGTCATGAGTGACAGGTTTGAATGCTGAAAGAGAGGAGAGAGGGGGTTTCTCATTCATTATCAATGAAGAGGTGCTGAGATTGCTTTGAAGATGACTTCACGTGGGGTAATGGTTGTTGTGTGTTAGACAGATTTTCGGCCCAGACTTGATGTAGAATCTATTACACTCTTACTCTGTGCTGGTGTCTATTATCTCTGGGTTAGTAGGTCATTACACACAGCTGTTCTTTATAAGCTAGACAAGCTATGCAAATAATGAAACTGTGGTTGCACACCCATCACCAGACTCTGTACTGTATGTTTGTGTTAAAAAATTGAAATGGAAAATTCAGACAAAATAGTGAAGTCTCCAAATTCACAGCAGGGGATGGGCGGTGGTGATCTCGGAGTGCGGATGGGGATGATGCGGGTAGAGATGAAAGAGATTCAGAAAGTTCAAAGTGTAGTGAGAGAACGAGAGGGAGGAGAGACGCAGAAGGAGCTCGTGGGGAGCAAAGAGGGAGGTGAGGACAGGGTAATGATGCAGGAGGAATGTAGAAAACAAGCTTTCAAGGAACTGCCGGGTGAATGTAAATAGCAAATGATTTTGGCTCTGGGTTCAGTACTAGTATGTAAACACACACACAATGGAAGCTCATGGGGAATTACTAAGTGGTTGATGCATAATTAGTTTTATCTGAAAGCCCTTTAAAGAGCAAATTATGTGCTGTACAAAAGGCTGAGATGAAAAAAGAAGGGGGAGGTGGGGCGACAGCTAACTCCAGAGTAACACACTTAATCCCACATCTTCAATGTGGAGAAAAAATACATAAACAATTACGGTGACATTTCTGAAGTGCGACTTTAATCTCTTCCTCTCGGCATCAGAGTGTACATTTTTTAAGCTTAGATTTATATGGAGCTCCTGTCTGACCGATACCTGTCCTCCTCAGCATATTGAATTCCACTTGTTCCATAATTGATTTTTCTCATCTACCACGCTTTAAAGGCCGGGGCCAACACCTCATCAGAAAATCAATTAATCTGGAGACACAGTTACTCCAGCTATGATTCCTGTTGTTTGATATCACCAAGTTAGTTTAAGTAGACAAGCACAGATCTGCAGGCCATTATAAACTGATCACAGTGAAAAGATATTGATTTAAAAGGCAGCTCAAATATTCTTTGAAATGATGGAGATGAAACTAACAAGCCTCAGCGGGAGTATGAATATGTATACTATATATATATATATATATATATATAGTATACAGAATTTGTCAATACACTCATTATACTTCATATATTCATTCAGCCAGAACTAGTCTTATGGCGGTGGTGGAAAAATATTAAGTTTGAGAGAGATTATGTGAAAGGTTATAAAAACACTTAACAGATCCTCAAAGTGAAACAGCAACATGTCAGAGTCTACATGACCTTACGATAATCCCCTCCACCCCCTTTCTGTCACTCCTGTGCTACAGAATGAGAGATGGGACTGTTAACCTCTCCAACAGCATCTTTTTTTTCCCATGAGCGTGTCAGTCACATGCCTGAGAAGTCGAGAAGCAAGAAAAACCCAGACAGACACATTACACATTACACACACTAGGCCGCACTTCACCCGAGAAAACACTCTTCATAAAAACACGCTGACAAGCCAAAAAGTAATGAGTAGTCTGTCAGGTGGTCTAATAACCAGAATTAACTGCTGGTAGTTATAAAAGAAACAGAATACTGTGCTGTCATGTGACATCTCATGCTTTGATAGATAAAAATGAATGTTTAAAATGTCAGGTAAATTTTAAAAAATAGGTGAAATAGGCAACATTTTATTTTGTGTCATTCCCAGCTACAATCACCTGGTCACTGGCACGTATTGATTCACATCTGTCTGTCAGCATATTCCTTTATGTCACTGTGAATAAAAGCACATTAGGTTTGTTTAATGATGATCGTTGCCATAGAAACAGCCTCTTGCTTTCCGATGTCGGGAGAGAGAAAAAGAAGGGAGCGGCTGAAGGGCTCACGGGGCCAGAGGTTTGTGTTTCTGTGTGTGTGCGTGTGTGGGTCAGATAATCTTTAAAATGTAGATAATATGCAATATCTTGCTCCGAATGGTTTATGATGTGCATAATATAGCTGAGTCTGTACCTCATCACCCAAATAACAATGTGCCTTTTTACCCCTGGCTATAGGAGGGAAAATGCATCAGGAATATGCCAGTGGGTGTGTACCAACCACCAGTGTGCAGCGTATGTGCAGCAGAGGCTCGATGTATAATACATGAGTTTTATTCCTTTGGCAAAAGAAGCAAGCGTTTTGATAGAGTCAAATTTAACAGCTTGGTTTTCCAGCCTGATGTAGCTGTAAGCTGTTTAATGGTGTATTTATTGTCCAAAGACAGACACAGTTACTCAGTAGACTGCATCTAATTTGAAACAGTAATTTTACAGGTTAGTTGAGGAAAACAGCTCAAAGCTGCAAAGCTCTAAAAGAGAAAAGTACGTTGTGTGGAAACCCATGAAATGTGAGGGGAAATGTAATTATGTTTCCCCTTTTATGAAGATTTTTTATGATTGGACACAGTATACCGTCATCATTTGCTTGGCACGATCTTTGGATTAATCAGCCATCTGCACAGCAACAATTGCTGTGTTTGTCTCATTGCAGGTAATAACAGATTGAATGTTATGGACAAAAGAGCATACAGTCTGTGATTACCTCTCAGCTGCATTTAGTATTTTAGATATAGATATTTTGATTTATACATGATTTACTTCCTTTATGGTTTAATAGGTAATAAGTCTTTTTATTTCTTTCACTGTATTCTCATTGCACTAGTCATCCTCTCAAAGCCAAAGGCTCTGGCACTGATTCAGTACTCCATCTGTGTTCGTTCTCTCTGTCTCATGCTCCTCTGCTCCTAGCCAGCAATCTCATCTCAAGCTTACCAAACCACAATATATGCAGACTTACTCCTTCACCACTCCAGTCTACATGTCATACTTACACAACTATCATTCACACAGCTGGCTTTGCATACAACGTGACAGTTCATCTCCAAGCTCCAAATCATACAACATGCCTAATGTCTGTCACTCTTTACTCCACTCATCGCCACACCCGTCTAGAATCCACATGCAAGTGCGCTGTCTGACAGAGCTGAAAGTCTTCCAGGGATGACAGGCTTCGAGGGACACAACCTTTGGGTACAGTTGACCCCACACATACCAGATCAGTGGAATCATTTGATTTCTACTTGCAAAAATGTTGACCTGCATGAGGTCAGTGTCATTACAACTGACCTCATGCTAAATAAGGTCACTGATTATGGAATGCGCCGGCCCCGCACTGGTGTTATGTTCACATCACACACTGTGCACACCTCCTCGCTGCTCATTTTCTTGCACTCCACCCTGGGGATTTGTGGAGTCACTCAAGCCTTTCTATTCACCCCTGCTCCGTGAAGCATTCAAATCAATTACTTTTGACATCTGATGGCAAATAGCAGCAAAAAAGGAATGAAAAAAAAAAAAGAAAAACTGTTTGACTTTCCCTCCCTCCCCTCCTTAACTCATTACTGCAGTCCTATTTAGACTCACTCTCTCTACATATTGTGCTCTCTCTTGGCATTGCCTCTGGCACCAGCTGCAGCCCAGTTAACTGGCCCAGACCCTGACTCCAACATGCAACAGAGACCCAGCTGAGGCTTCTGGTGCCACAGATACCAAAAGTGTTGCACTGCATACCCACGAGTGCTTAGCATTTTTCATGCTTAGTAAGCATGGGACATATTTCGGTCACCGCATGTATCATTGAGTCGCTGAGCAGGAGCTTCTTTAGGCGCTGCACAGCCAGATGAGCTTGCTCACATACAGTCTGTGGTCCCAGTTGGCAGTTGGTGCTGAGGCTGTAACCGTGGCAACCCCCATCTCCCATAACACTTTAGCCCAGCTTTAACAATCCATCCGTCCTGCTGCCTCTGTGGCTCTGCACCACTCTACTTTCTCCGTGGCAGCATATCTCTCTATCTTACGCAATGTGGCTCTGCTCTCTCTGATCATAATCCTTATAATTACCATGACGTATCATTATCCTAATTATATGTATCATCATCTCTGACTGACTATTTTATCATAGCAATTAATAGCTTTACTCAAGAGGTACTGGTAAAATCTGTATAAAACAGAAAACAATAGAAGATTTTGGAGAGGTGAGATATATCACATAATCTGAGACTTGTATGAAATCCATCAGTCATGTTCAGTAGATTCACTAGTTTGATTGCTGTAATGAATATATCTAATAGCTCAATGTAATGTTATTATTAACATGTTTTAATCGTCTAATGTTGGACTCATCCATGAATTAACTGATCATTGCATCGATTGCTGTCATTTCCATCAGCCCAAAAAGATGCAGTTGACGTCTGCACAATTTATTTGGGATTCAGAATTTGCGGAGAGAAAACAAGGATTTAATATGTGAATAATTTGGATTAAATGAGTGCGTCAACATCCTGAGGGTCTGTTCTGAAGGTAGAAGCATGACATGTAAATCTGGGCTGTTTTGATTGTCGCTCATTCAGCAGCATCACTGTAAGAAAGGGCCGCAGTTTGAGAGAGTAACAAAGAAGACATTAATGAAGGCGCATGAATGAATGACTTTGCTTGAAAGGAATGAAAACACGTCAGACAGACAGAGAGAGAGATGATAAGAGGCGTTGCTCACCTGGAACATGACCCTGTATTGTTCCTCAGGCTTTTGAACCACACACATGTTGCACCCCATTGTGACTTTTGACACGGTGCTGGGCTGTGCAGGTCCAAAACCCGGTCTCAGGTCCAAACGGGTTCTCACACCAGGACTCTCTCTATCAAGGTCTTTGTCTGTGGCAGTGGGAGAGCCCCACCCTGATTCGCAGCCTTGTGGTATATTACAATAGTGGTCCTCCTCAGAGTAACACATAAGACATCCCAGCCAGAGATGGATGAACAGTTTAATTGGCTGTGTCACTTTTTTGAAGTGTTAATTCAAGTGTTATAATCCAAAGTAAATTTAAAAGATAGATTCAGAGCTGCTGGGCCACTTGTTTGTTTTCTGTCTCCATCGCAGGCAAACGCTTGCTCATTCAAGTTCATGTTCGTGCTTGTTGTAGATCATCCAGCTTTCCTTCAATCTTTGTTTTGTTCTTTAATGTCGAAAACTGCAGGATGGAGCAAGTTTTCCCAGCAGAACTCCCCCAAGCTGTTACTGAGTTTTTATACTCAAAGTGCTAAACCTCCATACAGCACACTTTCAGGAATGCTCTTTGAACAAGTTAGAGACCAACAATGCTGCTATCAAAGAACTTGCCTCAGTCCTGTTTTTCTTCCTTCACTCCCCCACCACGTTTCCCACCTGCTACAATCTGCTTTCCAGGATCGCTGAAGGATTGCTGTGTCTGCTGAGATAACTTCTACTCCTCAAAGCCCTGTCAGGAGCTTCTTCGCTTCCTCTGGTCCTCAACTTCAGAATCTCTAAAATAACTATTGAAACTCATCAAGTGCAGAAGTGGTGACCAGCTGGGTGGTGCAAGCTGCTGACCATTCCACCATTACCCATGGTCTTTTAGCCTTTGCTGTGCAGCTAAGATACGTGCACACACATCAAGACAGGCAACGATACGTGCTTCTTTCACCTACAAGTCCTACTGCACACACAACCTGCCAAATCTCTCTTCTGTCAGCAGAACTGTCATCAGTGGAGGAGTCACTTTTCATACTGCCTCTTAAATAAGAAAGGTCATGTAAATAACATATTTATACACTTACATATAAGTTTAACTTACATAGACTGTTACTGTAGACTGCAGCAGGTATGCATGTATTTTATTGATGTGTTGTTAGTATCCTGACAAGTATTAGACCATTGATTCTCTAACCTTTTGCATACTGAGAACTCTGGCCATCTGCACAAGGTGACAGAATAATGGATTATGATCAAATTAGTGACCTCTTGAGTAGAGACCAGACAAGACTCTCTTCTGACCATGTAGAGAAGTCATTATCAAACCCGCTGATGGAGTAACTGTTTGTTATGCTTGCTGGAGAACTGGCAAAATATTTACTCATACTCAAACACATTCTTTTAATGTTTTAATTATTCTTCAGCTATTATAAACACCCTCAGTCTATTGATATGCTTGCTTGCCTGCTTGCTCTCAATTAGCCTTAGTCTGCAGCCCTCACGGATAGCCTGAATTTGAAGATAGAATCGCAGTATAACTTTTCCTACTGCTGTCACATCTCGATCTTCACCCTCTGAGTCCTCATTATGTTGGTTAAACCTTTATCTTTAATCCTCCAGCCAGCAACTGTCAGTGAGGTCGTGTGTAGCTTGAGAGGTCCATCGCCCTGTGTGCTGTCAGAGACAAGGTGTTAAAGCTGCTAATCCTCATTCAAGGCTCCACTACACATGTATCCTTTCCAGAGGCAGTGTAAGCCAAAACTCTGGCTTCCAACACAAACCACACACACGCAATCATATACTCAGTCAAGTACTCACACACAGGCTGGTCTCATCTTATGCCCCATGCCTCATGATAACTTGGGAAAAGAGCTGATAGTCAAACTCTAGAGAGACGGCACTAATCAAGCCACAGTGAGGTGTCAGACATGCTCAGCAGGCAGGTGTGCTCCAGCTGTCATCCAATCTTCCTATCTCCTGTCTGCCACATATACCTTTATCTAAATTAGTGTCAGTCCTACATGATTATTGCAGAGTTTCTAGGACGATCTCCGGTGTTTTCCTTGCTTTTAGGATTGAGAATAGTATGAAATGATGAAAAAATCTGAAAAATGCCTCTACTGAAGCACTGAGGATAAAATGATGTCCTCATATAAACCTGTAAAAGTTAGTCCATATTCAGTCGGCAGAAGGGAAAATGAGGAAAAATCAAGCGTGACTGTCAGTAAGTCCATTTTAATCCTCCTTTTGTCTTCTGGCCACTCTTCTTGAAATATCCACAGGAGGGTATTTGTGTTCAAGAAAATAAAATAAAAACCATGGTCAGTATTCCAGGTGGTTACAGAGTTGAGCACAGTGCAGACGCCTGTCTCAGATCAGTGATAAATCACCATCAGCAGCCTCACAAGATGAGAGAAATCACTTACAGCTGATTGGAGGATACTTCTTGGCTTCTCCCCTTGGGCGCGACGGTAAATGCACTCCCCCACTGCAGTGGGGGGAACACAAAAGGCGGTTGTTCCCCAGCGGAGAAGGAGCCTGCTGATCTGTATGCTGCACTACTACTAAAGCTGAATTCTTCTGGACACTATATAATCTCTGTCTCTCGCTCTCTCTCTCTCTCTGGCTCTTCCCCACCCTCTTTCTCTCCTTTTCCAGGGTTGGGCTACAGCTCTCTTTTCTAGCCCCCTATAATTTTTACCCATACCTGATTTACTACTCTCTCCCCCTCCTTACTCTCTCTACTCCCCTGCCTCTCTCTGCTTGTCTGCAGGCAAGAGAGCAAGCCCTGGAAAGCTTGTGTGCACAGTTTGAGCAGGACAGGAGGAGATAACCAGCAAAGCTACATAAAAGTGAATGAAATATCAAGGCATTCATGCTCTGCACTATCAAGACACACAGACAAGCAGGGAATAGATTCATTAATCTTATGGCATTTAACCAATTCTGCGTCACCTTGACTTGTTATTAGAAAGAAAAGGATGGTTGCACTTCTTCATACCAGGAAAAAAATGCCCAAAGCAGGTAGAGAGCTCATGACTGGCTGTGCATTTAGATGAGGTTCTATGCTGCAACAAAGAATGAAAGAAAAGAAACAAGACATGGAAAACAAGTGAATAACAGGTGTGACAAGATGAATTGAAAGATATGGAAGAGAGCCAAGACAGAAAATGCAAATGACTTTGTGGGAGAGGAGTGGAGAAGCCGCGATGAGGTGGAACAACGGTTTTCTACAGTAGTCAAAATGACCTGCTAAGAGGGTGTGCAAGACAATTTTCAATTTAAAAAAGGACACATTTACTGCAGTGCTACTGCCAAGTACCTCTGTGTCAGTTCAAAGGGCAGAAAGGATTAAAGTCACTCATACCAGCACACTAAAAAGAATTTTGTTTAGAATACACAACCAAACTCAGGGTTACTTTTCTGCTGAGACACTGTAACTGTCTATTTGTCAGTTTCCTATTTTTCTATCTTTCCTAATCTCTTTCTGCAACACTGGAGAGAGACATTTATCAACTGCAATGAAATAAGGAATCCTACTCTCCCTAACACACACACACGTTCCCCTCCTACAATACTTGCTGTAAGAAACAGGATTTTATGGTGACTGTGTCTGGTTCAACAGGCTTACACATATTTTAGCCTGTCTCAAAATGCTGCAGAGCCGCTAATACTGAATGTACCCCTTAAATCTTAACACTTACTCACCCAGATACACAGGCAGACATCTCCTTGTCTTGTTATCTGTGAAAGTGATGCACTCATGCATCACTCAGCCCCAATCTGTCTACTTTATATCTTCATCTCAATTCAAAAGGTCAAAGTGTTATTTGGAAATTCTCTGAAATATCAACTGCCCACTCCACAAGACAGAGAAAACTTGAGATCATCACATCTAAGTGGACAGATCCGCCTTGTACAGCTCATGTCATGATCTGGTTTCAGCTTAAATACCAGGTCTTGTCATTTCTCGTTAAGCACTAGTGATTCTTGAACTTCTTTCACCCCTCAACCCCCCATCTGACTAAAGGGCAGGTTGCCTGGGGTATGCTGTTCTTAGATTTTTCTATTGAACTCAACCTTTTGCCTGACCCTTCAGGAAATGACTATGAACAGAAATGCAGAGCAAAAGCATCTTAGCGTGAGTCCCATTCTTACAGTTGTGTATCACCAAAATACACAAGCGGGAAGAATTGTGTGAATCTTTTGTCTCGCAAAAATGTTAATGAAAAAAATATCATGCATACATGAGTAAAAAGAAGATAGCAGGAGCAGTGTTTGACAGCAGAGAAGTTTTGCAAGGGGGAGTAAAAAGGGAGAAGGAGAAGCAAAGGAAGCAAAGAGAGGGATGAACACAGGGGAGATTAAAGCAGAGAGAACAGAAAAAGAAAAACACTCCTTCTTTCCAATGTTCCTTTATTTAGAGGCAGAGGGCTGATAGTTGTAGAGCAATGGAATCCATTGCAGAATTTTAACAGCGTTCTCATTATTTATTTACTGCTCCGAGGAGAAGACGCAATACACTGTGTGTGTGCACGCACGCGTGTATGTGCTTGTGATGTGACTGCCATATCATAGTCAGGGCAGTAGAAAACAACCCAGCCCTGTGACTTCATTCACATTCTGTCACTGTGTGTGTGAAAGCTATTTCACAGAGGAAACGATGAGGGCCAGCTGCCTCAAAGCAGCACAGACATGAGATAGGGACTTAAGACTGTGGGGAGACAGATAAGTGAAACAATGAAAGAAAGGGAAAGACAGTATGATGACTCAAAAGGAGTGAAGGGGCTGTGTCAAATCATACTTGCATGGAGGTAATTTTGGTCAGTGGAAGCACAGACTTGTTAATTAACTCACTGCGGAAACTAGACCCAAGACAGGATCACTCATGTGCATCAAGGGAGCACAAGAGGGCAGACACAGTACAGTGACTGATCTATTCTTGCAAAGGTACAGTGTGTTCTTAATTTGTCTGTTGTTTCTGACATTTTTGTGCACTCTTTTTGAACTACTGTTAAAAGTTTGCAGTTACTTAAAAATCTTGCTTTTGAAAGAAAAGTAGTTTTTTTTGTCCATTAAAATAACATTATCAGACATACAGCGTAGACACTGATAATGTTGTAAATGACTACTGTAGCTGGAACTGGCTATTTTTTAATGAAATATCTAAATAGTCATACATAGGCACATTATCAACCAACATTGTGTTTTATTGGCACACATTTACTAATGCAAGTTTATCACTTTAAAAGGCTGACTGTGGAAACCCCTTTTGCAATTATGTTAGCACACCTGCAAATGGTTGTGCTGCTTAAGGAGGCAATGAAAACAACCTTCTCTAAATTAGTTGGGTATCTGAAGCATGAGTAATTGTGGGTTTGAAGAAACAAAGAACCAGGCTATTCCATGGGAGGAATTGCCAAGAAACGGGAGATACAACACGGTGTACTGGTCCCCTCACAGACCAGTGCAAACTGACTCTAACCAGGATTATGCTTGACGTAATTTCTCAAGCATGGTGGAGGCAATGTGATGGTGTGGGGCTGCTTTGGTGGTGCTTCAGAAAATATGGGGTGAAATCTCTTCAGATTACATCGACAAACTGACAACCAGAATGCCTCCAAAGTTGGCATTGCTATAAATGAAAGATTCTTTGATGAAAGCTTGAAGGAAGCAATTATTATTTAAATTAAAAATCATTATTTTAAACTTTGTCAGTGACTACATTTCCTGTACATTTTGTTGTATTTCTTATTCAAATAGATTTGTATTTATGTTCTGATGGAAAACACTGATATTTCTAAGTGACCTCAAGTGACACCTTTGGAATAATTACTGTTGGTAACTTACTGCTAGCCACAACATTTAGTTTAATAAACCATTTTCTGTGGCTTTCTTTAGGATTCTGATTACAGCTGATATAGATAATGTGTCTGGTAGAACTTCAGTAGTTCTACCAGTAGTCTGGTAGACTCTTGTTGTCATTGGTTTCAAATCAAGACACTAAATGGTTGAAAAAGGTTTCCTACAAGGATCTATATTGACCCCCCCACCCCGCGATACATAATTAATATATTGGTTTAGACTGCTATTTGCATTTTTACACTAATGACACTGTGTTGTATATCATCTACTTCAAACAAGACATTTGACCTCTGTACTTTTATTAATTTTATGTAGTTTAATATATTTCTCCCTGAACACCTTTATGAACACCTCACTTTATCAGTCCTCTTGGAGAAATTGTTGTTTGGACAGTATGTATCAGCGATAATACAGATAGAGGGTTTCAGTGTCTTGTCCATGGAAACTTCGACATGTAGACTACCACGGCTAAGACTCAAACCGCTCTCTCTTGGATTTGAAGAAGACTGCTCTACCCACTGAGCTATCATGCCGCCCAATATTGCTACTAGTTCAAACTGAACAACCACAGTACCAGATAAAAGGCTAGGTTTTTAATGTCCATCTACCAA
The DNA here is from genome assembly GCA_032353495.1 of Ctenopoma kingsleyae. Taxonomy (NCBI): domain Eukaryota; kingdom Metazoa; phylum Chordata; class Actinopteri; order Anabantiformes; family Anabantidae; genus Ctenopoma; species Ctenopoma kingsleyae. Next base: position 19,664,852 of record JAUBNQ010000026.1, on the reverse strand, counting down.
TGTTGAATTGGTGTCCAGTGTTATGCATCTCTGCAGTGAACTGCTAAATAAATCAGCGAGCAGAGGTTGCAGATATTCCACTGAGGGATTTTGAAATTCTGCTTGCTTGTGTTTTTAATAAAAAATTGTCATTGTTTTAATTAGTGTGTGCATCTAAACATGTTAAAATAAATCAAGCTTAGCTAAATAATGTAAGACACTAGAAGTAGATTTTGACAATATTGCTTGAAAGCAGAGCTACACCCAAACTGTGAGATGTTGCAACACCAGCTAAATTACAAGATAGAGATTATTTGTTTTATGAACGGGGAGGAAAGTGAGACAAAGACAAGCAGACACACTTGAGAATTGTTGAACAGCATAAAGAACTGAATTATCTGTCTATCACAAGAGACTGACTGGCATGTAGGACATGTAAGTCCTCTTGTACAAATTAATGGCTTTTCATGGTAGTCAGGGAGATGGAACAGGGATGGGAGGCAATGTTATTCCCTAATGTCAACCCATCACTGTTCTCAAATCCTCACTCATCATAACTCTATACCCTCTATTCCCAATTCTCACTGCAGTCTGCTATCGTGCCACAGCAGACCAACTATGCAGACGCACAGAGCAGAGATGGAACAGAAAGGCAATCAGGAGTGCATATGGTAGATGTAAGGAGTGCATGGGGAAAGGAGCAAAGAATTAGCATTGCAACATCATCCATTCTGTAAAGAAGAAGTAAATGCATGGCAAACTGAGACCAAAGGGATTTCAGCACATGTAATCTCCTGCTAGACCACATTCTTATCCCGCTGAGAGTTGCTTCTGGCATTTTTGTGAAAGTGAAAGCAATGAACAAAGAGATCAAATGGGAGACAGTTTGGAAACAGAAGAAGGGATGCAAGGGTGAAGAAAGTGTGAAAGTTGTGTGGAGGAAGAGAAGATGCGATTGAAGCAGCAAGTGGAGAAACAAAGGAAAAAAAACAAAGAAGTAGGCATTGATTAGAATCTTCCAGTGGGAAAGGTGATTATAACTATACCACATGGGTGGAGAAAGGTTTAATGAGAGTGACCTAATTAATTTGAGTACAGAGACCAAGGAGTCTTCATCTTCTATGCCTGGATGACTTGCTCCAACACTTGTCTCAGCCTGTAGAGACAGTATTATACATGAATTCACATGTAACAGCATGGGCTGAAAACTAGTTTCACATTAACACAACAGGAAGGTGGATGGCACTGCCACTACAGACATAGAGAATATCAAATTGACAAAAGCTCAGTGAGAGACAAATGAATTTCCTAAATTCATTTATTACCCCAGATTAGAATAATTTAAACTTGCTTGCATGTGTGGCGTCTCCAGCAGTGAGATTCCACATTACTCACAGGCTGTTCTCCTATAATGACGCTTTCTTTTCAGTTACTCTTTAGCGCAGCCAAGATTGTTCACCCAGACAAGTATTTAATAATCAGTTTCAACATCTTTCACCAACGTGTTCACAGAAACTCCATGCGCACCTTGATCCATTATGAATAGAAAATGTGCAAAATCCCATTAATTCCACTCCATCCCTGCCTCTCCCCCTTTAGTGATCTCACCTAATGTGATCCCCCATGACCGTCCGCTGTCTAAACTCCTGCTTTTATAGCCAGAAGCTCCAATATTATTCTGGTCTAGCGCAGAGATCTGGCTGAGCTATCATTTTTCAAGCATAAAAACCAATTAAAATTCCATTCAAATAGCTCTTTAGATGCAAGCGCTGCAATACAATGTTGAAATATAGTGTTTTTGCATCTGTTGCTCAGATGCTTAAAGATGTTTGCACATTGTATCTCTCTATAGTCGCAGTATATATAATGAATAGAACTTATCCCACCCAGGTGTTTTAGGACATCTGCAAGCTGTGACTCTCCTCCACCAACATACTCTTATTTGCCCCAGGCCCAACCAGATCAATATATCATTAGCCCATCTCTCCGCTTATCCCCCATCCTCCACCTAGAAAACCATACCTCCCTCTCTCCCACTCCGCTCTTACTCTGTCCTCACCTCACATTTCA